>CM055901.1:980500-1313000 GCA_029582155.1 Panopea generosa
GATAAGTTAATTTGATCACGATAAAACATCTTGAAAACCCGTCTAAGACAGTTTATTACGTATATTATCATTTCCCATGCTCATCAATTAGCTATTATTGAGAGATAGCAAGGGTGTACAAGAATGCCGATAGACACATGATCAATGTTTACACATCAGTCAATTGCAGATTCGTGTTATTTGTAGATCTACCATTCTCCGATCTCATATCTTTCATGTCCAGTTACAAGTGTGTGAGGAAATAATTGAGCTGTTGAACGAACGAAATATAACCAACGACGAACGGAATATAACCAGTGACGAACGGAATATAACCAGTGACGAACTGAATATAACCAGCGACGAACGAAATATAACCACCGAGCGAACGGAATATAACCAGCGACGAACGAAATATAACCAGCGACGAACGGAATATAACCAGCAAACGAACGGAATATAACCAGCGACGAATGAAATATAACCAGCGAACGAGCGAATGACATTAAATGAGACACAAAGCAGTCACTAGTATCTTGAAAAGAATACGTAAGATCTCATATTCAAACTGGTTTATTACTAATATAATGACGTAAGCCTGGGTTTGAGATGTGGTCACACAAATTATCGTCATATTTTGAGCCGGATAAGTGAGTTTTGGACTTTGTTTAAGATTTTCAAGGTGTCAGGGTTAGAGTTCGAGAGTGGTTTCATTCCTTGTTAACATTTTACCCCACATTATGGAGCGAGCGATTTAGGTTATCTCTCGGATTGATACGCGTTTAAAAACACGTAACAGTTACAGTACAAGGCGTGTTGTATCAAATCACAAAAAGACAGCAAAACACCTCTACTCAACATCCACCCACTAATTTTTTTTTACAAATTCCTTATTTTGTAAAGAAGATGTAGGAAAACCGAAATTGACTTGAAATTATACATAAACATATAGAAAGTACTGTAACTTCTCTAACGTTTTTTTAAAAGAAAATATGATCTTAAGAGTGTCTTCAATACGGAAAATATGCGGGCATAGAGTATACGTGTGGTTCAAATTAACATTTTATTCTAGAATAAAAGCGGATGATTCAGTCTCCGTTAAAGCTTTAAAAGCAACAAACAGAAGCTGAGTCAGCTTGAGTCATATACAAAATATTTCTCTCTCCTCACCCCCCCCCCCCCCCCCCCCCCCCACACACACACACACTCTCTCTCCAATTATATTCACGTACATTCAACATTTCCTTGTCATTCCCATTCAAGTACTGCAGCAAAATGATGTAAACATCGCATTGCGTTTTGAGTACCTGAGAAAATAAATGTTACTTCGTCTCGTCTCGCTTTATATATTTTATCCATGTTCAATGTGATCAAGGCTGTTGTACAAAATTGTCGTGCACAGGTACGTTGTATATTACAGGGACGTGCCCACAGGCTCAACTAGTTCACATCCGGTTTTAATGCCGAAAAATGGTCTTAGAATGAACGTGAATGAATCGTTTCGCAAGTAGTGAGTTAATGTTCTTACATATGACGTTTGTGGTGCACATAACTGGGCTCGAACCAACGGTGGAAGGTAAATGAATTTAATACGACAGCGACTACACTGTTGTTCATATGTAAGCATCACGAGGTAAACCGTGACAGAGTGGTTGGTTTTCTAAATAATTAACAGTGTAGCTTCAGGATATACAACATAATATACACATGTATATTTCTCATGTATTATATATACATGTATATAAATATATATAGAACTTTAGTTATTCTTAAAATTAAAGCTTAATAATAATTTGCACTTAATACATCTACTCACAGCCTGGATCTGCTTCGTAAAACAATGTTATATTTTAACGTTAACTTGCATATGTCATTGTAATTTATTATATGTTTTACGAATCTTAAGGCAACTTCACTTGATAAACACACACTATCAAATTTATAAACAGGCCTAAAATTAAAAAAAATAGGTTGTTGACTAGTTTCCCACCTTCTTACTTAAATAAGGCCCTTATATAGCAATCTTGTACACTTTTTGACGTTTTTTCACGCTGCACTTTAAAGCAAGCTCTTTCCCTCCCCATCCCCCATCCCCCCCCCCCAGTCCCCCCCCCCAGTCCCCACACACAAACACAGTTTTTAGCTTTTTTTTTAAAAACAAGTTTTACACTTTTTTTGCTATTTTTCGAGAGGAAAAAATTAACATGAAGAATTGGGTCGGGAAACAGCAGACATATAATGTTTTATTAATGGCCTAACTATATATACCGACAATAATGTCAAAGTGAAAACAAAGCAAGTGTCTCAAGGCTGTGGTCATTTATTACATTCAGTGTAGTTTTCTTTGTGTTTGTGTTTATATCTGAAAGAATCAAGAATCGGCTTTCCATGTTGTTCTCTAATTATACAACCTAGACAAGTTAAGAGAAATGACTAAATCAACAGATTCCTGACCCATGTGTTATACATACATATAAATTGAAATTGGGTAATACCTCACAGCGAAATGAGATAATATGCAATCGATAGAGTATAATCCAATGTTTGTATCTAAGTATCACATCGACTTAACCACCGAGCTACTGAGGACGTGGTATTAAGGAAAACTTTGTTTTGTTTTTTTCTAGTAATAAAATTCGTTAATATTCTCTTTATCCCTATCCCCATTCCCTACCCCCGCACACACAATCAGCTAAGTTTGGTTCTTGTTTCTTGCCCTTATCCCACCATCACAACCCTTCCCCATCCTCATCTCAGCCAACACCCCTCGTGTAACCACCCCCTTTAAATCCTTCAAATATCTAAACATACTTACAGTATTGTAGTAGAGGCTGGTACTCGGGGTATCCTGTCCATCTGCAGGAACATACACCTCACAGTTGTCCCGTAACACTGGCACCGGAGGGGACACTGAGACAACACCCCACCCACGTACATTATCACGAGTAAAACACTGACACTTATCCAACACTTCATATTTCAGCGTCTGTAAAAACGCCACGTTAAAATAATATAATTATAATCATCAAGTTTTTAATTGATGAATATCCGATCAATTATCTAAACAGAGACACCGTATTTTTTATTTCATCTTCTTCTATTTCAAACAAACAAACAAACAAACACGTTTAAAACTTTTTTTATTAATTCATCAAACGCGTATCTTTTATTTATTCTATCTCCTGTGCACGTCAATTCGATAGTGATTTATAATTATAACTCCTCCAAGTTTTCTTATCACTAAATATTTACAACATTCCCCGCGCTTCTGTTTGCGTATGAACATGCATAATGCTTTAGCTGATATCGCGACTGCGTTACTCCATTCACTTACACTGGGTTTATATATTAACACATAACTTCATTCTCTCTTTAACGTTTACTTCTGCACTCAGCGAATCTTCTTCTCCATATACTATACGTGCATGTGTCTAGAATACCGATATGACTGTACGGCTACCCTTCTTTTATGTTAAGCAAACAAGCGAGAAAGAGAGAGAGAGAGCAAAAGTATCGCTATATTTAGATAGTTAACTCCTAAACACTGCACTATGTTATTTTCGCAGTCACTCGTCTATGATTCATATCATCGGCGTTGACGACTTTTGAGATAAAAGATAAATAAACTTCAGAATGTCGTCCTCCTTCCCCTCTTTCATGACGTGCAAGTCACTAAAACACTTTTGAGAGGTTGAAGTGGGTCCAAATGAAAATGGGTAAAGTTAAACATCCCAGTGTGTGTGTACAGTAACACAGTGAATTCGGAAATATTTTAAATTCAAAATGTGCACAGGCGCGAGACAGAGGTTAAACGCGGTCAGATATATATAAGCGAACAAATCCGATGAAATCACATTTATACGGCTTAGACAGACAAAACATTGACAAGAAAATAAATATTGAACTCAAATCCATGTATTTATACAAGTAGCTAGCACGGTATAGAGAGTACAGACGCTATCATATAACCCGGGACAAAGTGATAAAATTAAGCGCCGGCTAATTTACAACCGCTGATCAATAAACTAAACTCTTCAATGTAAATGTTCAACAACGGCGGTGTCACTTTGCCCTCGATTAAATACCGGGAACAATTGGAACTCGGGTACACTAAAAATAAGATTGCCAATCAAGTGCAACGACTGGCTAATGAGTCGGACATACGTGATAGTGTAGCTTGGTGTCAAATGCTATCAGATACATATGTCGTTTGGGCTGATAATTTGACAATTAAACATCGGCTACGGACACCTAGCTTGTCAAAAAAATATCGTATTCCGATCTTATCTTTGAGTCACTGACAGCTCCAACAACATGCACCTTTTCTCAAGATTAATTAAATCTAATCGCAATGTCTTGTTTTTTTTGTGAGCGTGTGAGTGGCACACAATGGCAGAACACTTTCAACTTTCAGACTTGTCACTGGGAAAGGCTTTGAAATATGAGCATACATAGTTCGCAGACAGCTCCATTCTTAAATAGAGATCAAGTGCTTGTCATGTCAATATTTGTGACAATGAAAATGACAATGCTAATGCTAACGACGACGATGACGATGACGACGACGATGATGAGGATGATGATGATGATAATGATGATGATGAGGATGAGGATGATGAGGATGAGGATGATGAGGATGAGGATGAGGATGAGGATAATGATTATGATAATGATTATTGATTTTTAAGAAGTTGGAATATTCTTTGTGTAGAAGTATCTAAATAGCAAAAATTTCAAATGTTAATTTGTCAATTGCATTCAAAGTAATCTCACCCGTGTTGACTCTGAATCAAACCTTCGTAATTATTCAATTTGTGTAATGGTGTAGTATTTATTATATTACTAAGTTTTGACTTATTTGATTATTACATACACACAAGGAATGTTTAAATAGATTTTCCCCAAATGCATGCATCAAATCATTGTTTTACATATAAACGTTTTCAGAACCATTTGGAGATATTAATCTTAATCTAAATAGAAATTTACCACAGCGGTGGTCTGGTAAAGTGTCCACCCGAATGTGAAAGGTCGTGGGTTTGAACCCTTGTCGGTCATACAAAATGCTTAAAAAGTGGTACAAGAATATTCTTTGCTTGGAGCTCAACGTTTTAGATTAGTTCTAGGTCTGGTCGGCAATGTATCAGTATAATATGACTGGGCGGGGTTCCATACCATGTGCCTGCAGCATGATACTCCATACTCCAATGTGGATGATTGGGCGGGGTATCATACCATGTGCCTGCAGCATGATACTCCATACTCCAATGTGGATGATTGGGCGGGGTATCATACCATGTGCCTGCAGCATGGTACTCCATACTCCAATGTGGATGACTGGGCGGGGTACCATACCATGTGCCTGCAGCATGATACTCCATACTCCAATGTGGATGATTGAGCGGGGTATCATACCATGTGCCTGCAGCATGATACTTCATACTCCAATGTGGCAGCGCTCAAAAGTTTGTCTCAAGTAGACACAGTCGAGGTTATAAGTGACCCACACAACAACCATATATAACCTCTCAGTTATTGAATACTAGTGGTGTCGAACCGAGTCATTATGCTATAATTAAAAAAAAAAATTGATGTTCCCTTCAAATTATTTTCTTTATAAATAAAAAACGGATGATATTAATATTGTTTGTTATACACCTTTTGTCACGGATGACCATAAATGAGCTAAATATGATGCATATTAAGTATTCAACAGAGATCAGCCCTTTTCTCAAAATTTGAAATGTAACCAAAGTCTGACAGAAGAGATTCTCGGTCAGTGTGATAGTTGACGAGATCTTGATACATTTTTGTCGGACCTCACAGAAATATACGTCCTCGTATTACAAACAGAGCAAAGAGAGGTAATCTACGCTATTTCTTCAGCATTCTTGATTGGATATGCTATCCATATAGTCGTGTCTAATGGCAAGCCAGTCGCGGTACATTCTATTAACGTCGCTAAGGGACACTAATTATATTGAGAAACGTCAGTGTATTGTGTTGTTGCGTAACATGCGCCAACTCACACAGGTCAGCTCGTGTGGTAGACTAATTGAGAAAAGGTTTGCGAGCTCCCTCGCACTCCCTATTCTCTGACATCGTGTAATTATTTTATGTTTCCAATACTTAAAAAGGTTATGCCCGAAAGGCGTTATACTCTAGAAAAGCTCTCACTCTGTTTTTTTTTCAATATCTCTAGGGTATGCCTAAATCATAGCTTACAAGAGAGAATACTTTGAAAGAGTGCAATGAAAACATATTCTACAACTATCATCTAAATTCATATTTATAATGGCGATAAAATTACAACCCCTCGCAGAAACAAAGTTATATGGACCTGCATAAATTCTAGAGACTTTTTTATTCCATTTTTTTTTTAAATCATGTATTTATATATATATCTTTAAATCGCGTTAAGTGTAAATTTATATAAAAATGATAGCTGTCCCTTAAGTTGTGCACATTTTTTTTAATGATTTATGAAAAACATTTCTGTATTTAAAGTTAAAAAAGATATGATTGAGTTGATTGTGAAATATCAATTTTCAATTTTTAGACCTCTATTTTGACACGTTTGGTGTCACTGACATAATGGTTGTTAGTCCTCTATGCGACTGACATATACGTCAGATAACTGTCCATTATCTGTCAATTACTGGAATTAATTATAGAACGGTTCACACTCCCATGCTATTGACCGTTTAGTACACTGTTGCAGATTCAGAATTCCACCACGGTGTGGCAGTCAGATTTTCAACAAATTGTCAGATGAGGTGCGGAGGGAAGGAGGATAAATCGTGGTTTTAGAGAGGGGATACAATTTTAGTAGACTGACTATCTATTTAGCTGGATTTTCTAAAATATGCTTGCCAACGTCTAGGGGATGGGACGGCCCCGGATCCGCTCAGTGGTTTACATATTGCATTTTACATATAACATAGTTAAATAATGATTTTAAAAGTGATATAAGGGAATAAGTTTTCACTACAAAATGTATGACAGACAGGCCAGTTCGTTAAGACATAGTACCACCATTGGAAAAAGTGCTTCCGTGGGGTAGTGGCATAATGGAGGTTATAAATAATCATTGTTTCTTCTTCTTCTTTAAAAATGCATTTTCCTTATTTTAATGCTCATTTTTTTATTTAGATGGCATTATTGGTGTATTTTGAACAATTTGAAAGCATTGTCATCTTTGAATTGTGAGTTAAGAAAAAAAATGATGCTTGGAAATTGCGGTATTAATACATGATTTTGGAAATCTACAGTGTACACACTGAGAAGAAAAAAATCTCTTATATGACACATGACCCCTACTTTTCTCATCATATTGTGGTAGTGCAGAGGTTGACAAACAGTTAAATGTAAATTTCACTACTTTCATTTGGGTCTCTCTATGAATAACACGCGTTCAAATTTTTATTATTTACTATAGAATAAAGAACAAAATGGTATGTTACACCCTTAAAACTAACCCATATTTACATCCAATATTGAAGAGCGTTTGGTCCATCCCGCTGGCAACCGTGAAACATAGGGTATTTCCGTATCCTCCGTATAATACACCTCGTGTATAGCTCTAGAATACACCAACGCTATTCGCCTGTGTTACAAGTCTGTGTTTATTCGCGTGAAAGTAACAAACTATGTATCCGTCATTAAGTTGAATATATGACGTTATTATATCGATTTTTTTATTTATACACTCGACATGGGTTATGTTTATAAGGAAATTTAAAATATCAGGATTGATTAACCAATGTTTATATTTTCAACGTACATGTATATAAACAGGTAGCATAAGGGTGCCACCATTTTGTTTTATCATGTGACTGAAAGTAGTTTAAAAATGGCGCCTTATTATGTCAGAGGTCTATTGCGAAGCATTAAAGGCCGAGGTGATCAGATTGTCCCGCTGGTTATCTTAATACCTAAGGATGACGAAATTTGCCGAGTATGTACGATTGTAATATCGAACGACGTCAAACGAATGTGAAACTAATGGCTAATGATAAAATTGTATACCGATACGGAGGACTAAGCCCTTTGAGTTAGGTCCCCAACCCAAATACCAACACTAAGAACTATTTGGCTGTTGGGTGTAACACAATAACTGCAGTGTTGCCTCCTCGTCATTACTTCACAAAATACTTCATTCATCTGGCACATCATAGCTAAGTATCAAGAGATCAAAATAAAAGCTGGATAGTTCTATACTTCATATTGTAAATATGTTATCACGGACCAGCAACTAACATTGGTTTTACGAAGCAAAGTCCATGTTCCCGGACTGTTTTAATGGTTTTTCGTAGACTGTAGAATCGGTTCTCGGTCTCTCCAATACGGACCATTACATAGCAGCGAAATAAGATCACGCTGATTGGTTAGATGTTAAGCGGAAGTTAAATGACGTCATTGTTTGGCAAGCGTTAAACAATTGTACATACTCGGCCAATTCCGTTATCCTTCGGTATTAGAAAGACCATGACCACCTTCAATTCTTCATATGCTTTCTCCCATTCATTTACGGATTGTCGCAATTGATCATGACAAGATCTGCTACCATTTTATTACATATGACGTACCGAAATAAGAACCAAGGGTTGGTATTTATCCCCAAGCTCAATTCGGATAATCGGCAAGGTGGTCCGAATGAAGCGTTTAGAGTGAAAAGGTATGGATTCATTGGGAGTATAACAGGTTTGAAATGGGAGATATTAGGGACTTGGATGGACTATGCGTTCTGAAGAATTCTCAAATATATATTTTTGATTATTTCACTGTTTTAGACATATAATTCCTTTGTTTTAGATAGTAAAATTATAATTGGTAATTTTCATCGTTTTCAAACATATAGTCAAGGATTTATATATGTCTTTGATATAGTATATAGATGATTTTTTTTAAATTTCATTTAGTGAGCTCTAAAAATATATGGTGACGTATTCATTGTGATTAAGCTAACGGATACATTCGAATCGGAAGATCAACACAGCTTGACATCTAGAGTAAAACTATGATTTGCCTTGAAACAACCGTTTCATCTATACAAATACAAGGTTTACGGAAACCATTAATTTTCAGCGTCAGATTTATCGTTTCAATTGTTTCTGTGAAAATATTACCTCATTTTCAAAGTTTCATGTACTTATTTATATACAGTTGCTTTGTAGTTTATTGTTATACACGCTACAAGCACACACGCGGCAAGCACGCATGAACGTACATAAGGACGAACGCCCCGTCGTATCCACCTGCATAAACACACAAATCAAACAGCGATATGAAGTAAACCTCCTTTAACGTACACACAGACAATTACTTGTCACTTAGTACAAGTCATCCGAAGACCGATGTAACAAGTTGTTGATCGAGTCAGCTTCCGATTTGTTACTTACTTCAAATACCAATGTTGATGAGTTTGCACGCTGGGGCGTTGACCATCTAGGAACGTGACTGGTGAATAATGCAACTAACTTAACCCTATCAATTTTCAGTAATTTTACTCTCGAACTTAATTACACTTCATGGTGTGAAATGCTGAGGTCCAAGTCCTGCCGTGACACATAAATGGGGAGGAGAACCGGGGCAAGTAGGCCGAGGAGGGAACACACAGGCATCACTTGAAAGCAAACATAGTAAGTTGTTGATCAAGAAAAAACAAATGTGACAAGAGAGAATGGCAGAATGAAAGCGTATTAAAAAACTATTTTTCAAAAATTAATAGTTTATTTTTTAAACTTATATTATTTTACTTTGACTGTAAAACAAATTCTTACAACTAAGACAAATCACGCTCAGAGTTCTCCTGGGTAGAACCAGTACTAAGCATATGCGGAAAAGGTGTCTTGCTCAAGGACACCACATATAGCCGTGGCGGAGGATCGAACCCACAATAAAATTGTTTGGATTGTGGGTTTGTTTCGAGACAAAATAAAGTGATAAGGTTGGAAATTCATCACAAATGAATAAAAAGACTCATTCGTTTGGTTTACACAACTCAAGAATTAAATATATAATTGTAATACTGTCACATATTTAATAGATTGATTTTGGGAGACAGATTCACAAAAGCTGTAAGCTTTCTTCTGAATCCCTTTCATAATTGTATACACATGTGTTAACTAATATGTGATATTTTCAATGTAATTGTATACTATTTGTGAATAAAATATGTTTAAACTAAGAATTAAATTATTCATGATTTTCTGTCTGCGTCACTATTTTTTGATTATATAATTCGTCCAATTAGAGTAATTAGGTAGCAAGTGTATATTAAATTAGAAGGCACTTGGTACCTTTTCGCACCAGTGGTACGATACTAGTGTATCACGATATAAACTACGTCTATCTAATATAGCTTTTTACATTTTCGTTTATCGTATATAAAAAAGTAATATTTATTACGAAAATAAAGTGAATAAATAAATTAAGAGACACAATTCCAATGTTTTGATTCAAATCGCAATTTGAGCATAAACATGTGTACACCCCAGCAGTTAAATGTATAAAACATATGTCAGTGTAAAATGAAAGCAGTAACAGTTTTTTGTTTGTAGGAGGGTTTGTACCCGGTTTCCAACATTATTTCTGTTATATAACGAAGACCAGCGCACTTAGGTTAGCCAGTACTAGACATACCTTATTTCTGCAAGTTACTGACTACTTTCCCACGTATTCAATGGTGGGATATTCCTAACGGTAGAACAAAGTTTAAGGTCAATCACCGCAAATACTGTGTCCGGGTGGGGATTCATACTCACGACCGCTGGAATGACAGTCAGACACCGACTGAGTCAGCAGGGCTCGGCTGCCGAATAGTAAGAACACTTTAGGAAAACCCAACTTTGTGCACGGAATGTTAACATCTAGCTACTTATTCCATGTCTATATATAATTATATTAAATTACAGATCTTTTTCATTATCTATATGAAAAATAACAAACCTATCTTCAGATCAAAGCAGAGAGCACGTAAATCTTGCATACCGTCTGATAATGTAAAAGGTACACTGTTCCATCAGTCAAACTGAAATGAAGACAGATGCTTACGTGTGTCAAAGGTTCGTCTGCCTTCACACAATTTACATTTGCTTTGATAAAATGAAACTGTTTTGTGTATTTTTGTTCGTGTGCACCATATAAACGATGGGAATATAGTTTTATAATGGGTTTAACGCCATTTTCAACACATGTCAGGTTATATATGACATATTCAGTTTAACTGGTTGAGGATGACTTCAGAATGAATCAGAGAAGAACTACAGTCATCCCGCAAGTAGCTGGCAAACTTTCTCATGTGATACTTTTGGAGCGAGAGACTCGAACCTACGACCATAGCGGTAAGAAGTTGGTGTCCTTGAGACTTCTAGGCAACGGAGGACCCCCTGATGGGAATTCATATATGCCAGTGGTATATTTGATTAATCTTAACAATAGTTGATGAATACACCATGTGGTTAATTGGTCAAAGCCGGGCCCGATTAGCTCAGTCGGTTACGCGTCTGACTATCAATCCAGGTGTGGTGAGTTCGAACCCCGGCCCGGCAACAGTCTCCATGATGATTGATATACGACATTGTGTCTCATTATCATCTTTCACCGCTGATTCAAGTGGGAAAGTTATCAGTTACGTGCGGAGATGGTGTGTGCTTGAGTACTGGTTAACCTTTCAGGATTCCAGGAAACAGTGGTTAGGTCAACTGATCGTCTGTTATTCCTCGATGGCATAAAAATGACGCTAAAAATGCAATCAATCAATCAATCAACCAATCAATCAATCTATCAATCAATCAATCATTGGTCAAGTCATGCTTCGGACCGGACATGCTTATGTCCAGATCTATATTTCATTAATACATTTACGTGTATACTTAATTATTTAAAAAAAACTTAAATCTCAAAGTATATAATTTTAGACTGGTTCCCGTAAAAATGCATGTAGTTTCTTTGATATTGATTTTATAATAAATAAATAACCAGTCAAAAACTGAATCCAGTGTTTAAGTTAAATGTTGATGAAACAGAAGCTTATCAAACTCCATGCAATAGCATTTTTGTTATATTGTTTCTATTTATAGTTTGTACGGGTAATAACTCACAGAATCATAGAATTAAAGAATTAAAAGAAAATACCCCCGCCCAATATGGGGATGGAAGGGATGGGGGCAAACGTGTCTTATTTCATCACTTTTTGAACCCCTGAAGCTGGTGACCCTATGTTTCAGCATGAATAAATATAAATTTCATCGATTTTACTTTCCCTACATTTTTTCTCATCATTGAATGCACCATATAAATTAATTAGCATAAACAATTCTACTTAATATAACTTAATCATACAATTAACCTTTTTAACCAGAAATGAACTAACTGTTCAAAAGATTCCTTTATTTTCGTAGCAAACCAACAGCCTCGTCTCAATGTTGGTGGCGATCTCTAAGAAATTCTGACGTCTAAAATCGCACGTGGAAGACCTTGGGTTCTTGGCATACCGAGGACTGTGAAAAATGGTATTAAAAGCACGGCACGGCACGGCACGGCACGGCACGGCACGGCACGGCACGGCACGGCACGGCACGGCACGGCACGGCACGGCACGGCACGGCACGGCACTATGCATGTTAACTTTATCAAATTGCGTATGAAAAAAAATGAACCAAGCAAGTAAACATTCGAAGTTTATTTAAAGTAATCAAACAAGGCTATTTTAAATAAAAAATCAAAGTGACATAACCGTTGGTTTTTGGTCAGGTGGGGTCCACAAATTTCAGTTGGGTACGTCCTGAATAGTCAATTTCATACACGCTGTCATTTAGCAATATCTCTTCGTGAATCCCAGGGGAGTTCGACACGGAACCCCTGTCTGGATCCGCCAGTGGAAACTAACACACCGGTGACTAATTGTTTCAGTACAGATGTGAGAGAAGGTTACATGTAAAGATTAAGCAAAACGCGATAGTATTGAACATGGTATCAATGTCGGGCATAAGTTTTACATTAAAGAGCCACTCGGACCTCCTCGGGCACTACTCGCACTTTTTTGTGCTAGTTTGATTCGAAGAATTGAGCGAGGTGTTCCCAATGATTAAAGAGCGTATGTCAGGAAAAAAATGCTATGAATGTCTTAAAAAATAAAATAATCAATATTAAAATGGATAAAAAAAGCATCTTATTATCACCAATAAATAAAATCCGAATGAATATCAAGTCCACCAAAAACTTGACAAAATTGATATTCAAATAAGACTGAGTAATTAACTTGAAACAAAATCCCCATTCGAAATTTAGACATCACTTGAATACTGCTTGACTTACTTTACATCGTCATTCGGACTATTTCTAAAATGCAACATTTTTACTACGTGTATAACGGATCGTATTGAAATAAAAATGAAATCATACGACTCATTTAATACCCAGGCGCGTAGCCCAAATTGCAAGATTGCTATTCAATATATTAATATATTATTTTGGCATGTTTAGATATACATTACTTTATCAATACAGGGTCAGTAAGTATATATAGGCATGATATATTGGGAAAAAACGTTTTTAGCCAATTCTAAAATTTTTAAATTTTATTTCAATTTTTAGGGAGACATAGTAATCATGGTGATGTTGAAATCGATTCTACTCACGTTTACGTATAAAACAAATATGTGTGTGTATAAACTGTTTACTTATTAACACAGATGGACTGTGGCCAAAAGGTCAAATGCGTCCAAGTTTGATCAAAATGTCTAAATTAGCTAGTTAGTATGCCAATTTAGCTTAGATTCGTGTACATTGGTCTGACCATCTTATCTAACAATAACCAAAGTGCGCAGACACACAAAGCTGTTAATACACTGGTGATTTTCATGCTGGACGTCTTTGGTTCATAATGCTGAATAAAATACTATACCGTTCTCCTACACTCCGCATCCCGCGATCCGATTTCATTCATTATTTCAAAGGTTACTCACAAATGAGACATCTTGTTGTTATTGCACATAATTTTTTTTCAAACTAACTAAAATCTCATATTTTTACTTTTCAGAAACGGCCCTTGTTATATAGTTTGACGCTTATATATTCCCAATAACAAATGGGTCACGCAAGCAATGTTGATACAACATTAAAAAAGAACAGGGACGGATCTGTTGGCGACCAAGGCCGAAAGTGCTCACAATTTCGCCGAAAATAAAAGTTACCAAATGCTGACTTTAACAGTAAAATTGTTGCCATATACTCGTATAATGACGTCAACAGTAAAAAAATAGTTACCATATCCATAATTATTAAAATATTATCTCGAATGACGTTTAAAATCAATTCCAACAGACGCTTTCACAAAGCCACGTTTTGTCACGAGAATACGTTTATGAAATCTTCAAGGGATTTCGTCCATCACCTCATTATTTAGGTTGTTGTCCCTGAATGAACTTTCGCCTATTAAGCTAGGCGATTTATAAATATATATATATATATGTCCATTTAATTCATTTTTCTAACATGTACAGCCAGCAAAATTGATGCATCTGTCTCTTTTCACAGGTGTGTACAAGTTAAAGTACTTACTTATCGTCCAAAACACCTTTGCTTCGCTACAGGTGCGGTGTGAAATTGTATACAGTATTGAAAAACGCGGAAAAATGCGAAAGAGATCGGATTACTGGAAATCTCAATAGCCACTTAAAACATTTTTAAATTGAAGTGGACATATGCGCCACAGATTTTTAAAATTAATAAAATGGTTAAAAACGAAAAGGTTTTTGACCCTATGTTGAATTTAATAAATCTTCAAAAACATGGTTTGGGCTGGTGACATTAGTAACACATGTGCGACTTTTTTCACTTGATTAATCACCGTGGATACATTCAAGTAAAGATTCTTTTCTTTACATTTATGCTTTGTTCATTTGTTTGCCAATGATATTAAATGAAAATAATTTGATTAAAAAGTATAAAAAAATGCAGATTTTCTTGACAAAACCAGAACTGTTCATTACGGTGTCCCGTTGGGGCCATCGCCGCATATTTATTAAATTAAATAAAGGAAACAAGAAACTACGACGATGAAAAGTCGAAACAACGATGGTGAATATACGCAACTACGATGGTGAATAGGCGAAACAAAGACGGTGAATAGCCGAAACAACAATTGTGAATAGGCAAACATACGATGGTGAATAGGCGAAAATACGATGGTGAAAAGTCGAAACTACGATGATGAAAAGTCGAAACAACGACGGTGAATAGGCGGAACTACGATAGTGAATAGGCCAAACAACGATGGTGAATAGGCGAAACAACGACGGTGAATAGGTGAAACAACGACAGTGAATAGGCAAAACAACGATGGTGAATAGGTGAAACTATGACGATGAAAAGTCGAAACAACGACGGTGAATAGGCGAAACAACGATGGTGAATAGGCGAAACAACGACGGTGAATAGGCGAAACAACGAAACTACGATGGCGAATAGGCGAAACAACGAAACTATGATGATGAATAGGTGAAACAACGATGATGAATATGCGAAACAACGATGGTGAATAGGCGAAACAACGACGGTGAATAGGCGAAACAACAAAACTACGATGGTGAATAGGCGAAACAACGAAACTACGATGATGAATAGGCAAAACAACGACGGTGAATATGCGAAACAACGATGGTGAATAGGTGAAAATACGATGGCGAATAGGCGGAAATACGATGATGAAAAGTCGATTTTTTTCGTTCTTTCAACTTTACTTAATTTCATCAATATGCCGCGATGGCCCAAATGGAATACTATAGTACATCCCAAACTTATTGCCGTGAAAATAAACACAAAACTGTATTGGTTTAGATGAAAAATGAAAATGAAATGTTATTGTAGTTGAATCTGAACTTTATTTTTTCTTGGAATGTGCAGTGTGTTAGAATCTAAGAATCTAAGAAAGGATATATATATATATCATTTTTATTTTTGAGATATAAATACATGGCATATTTTAATGTATAACGATGATAAATCTGTTATGTACAATGTTGCTAGGTTAAGATATCAAGATACGTGCTACTTTGATTATGAATGGTTAACCTTAAACAATATTGTTCATAAACGCATAAACGAAATCAAAAACTGTTATAAATGTTCTACATGCGTTGGCCTGTCTTGTTTATGTTCTTACGATGCTTCATCCGAAAATAATGTCTAACATTTTACTTTTTTTCTTCTAATTTCATATTCATTTATATTCGGTCATCCATGCAACACAAATCCCATAACCTATAAATATAATTTGCATGATTACATTTGTACTAACTAGCGTTCGTGGTGGTTAGCTAATTAATTTGCTACAGATGTAATTAGGAAATTGATGACAGGTGGTATAATGAGCGTTATGTCATCTTGGTACATTGTTCATACTGCATATAAAGACAGTGCACATCAGTAACGTGTCATTTTTCGTCTCTTATAATTCCTATATAGGTTGGCATATGTTGTAGCATGTTATTTGTTTTATAAACTGTGTTGTATAATTGTACATTTAATGAGACGTTAATAAACGAGTCAATCTATGTATTACAGAATATTAACAAGCTGTTTGTCAACAATAAAATTTTACAAGATGGCTAATTACTATTCCTGTCTATATTTATTCAATATTCAATATCTTTTTCAGCGTTTAATATCTAATGCAATAGTTTATAGCCTAAAATAACCATGGAAGGCTAACAAACACTCAAAACAAACACATACCATACCATACCGAGAACAAGCTAGTTTGTTTTAACCAGTAAAGAAAAGTATATATTTAAGTGAACTCATATATATGAATACATGTTTTCTATCGTCTTATTCATTATTTTTGTTTATTTCGACCACCAAATGATGATCCGTTTATTCACCCCGTATTGATATTAGGTGAAACGGGGTCGGGGTGGGTCTTCATTCAATTCACTGTCTTATTCATTAGTAAGTTACCACCTTATTTTTCTTGGTTTTCAAACAAACTATTTTGAAACATTTGTCTATAGAACAAAATTGGAAATCCTGTTAATGAATTCTGTAAGATATGGATGGTCATGGATGTGTTTTGGTGAAAGAAATGACAGCTTTAATACGCGAAGTAATTTACTGAAACGGCCAAACAGGTTGACCGAGAGTAAAGATTGGTTATAAAACAACATACATCTGTGAAAAAGACACCTGTAAACCGGAACACAAACTTCCGATAGTTGGTGTTGTAAAACGTTGCTTACTGCGGAAGAATGAATTTGCAGGGGACGTAGATAATAAGCATGCTCTTACTATAATAGTGTTGTTCGCGTTTTACATTCTAACCATTGCATATATGTATACATAGATCATTCTTCTCCTTTATGGACGAATATGTTTATTAAAAATATAATATATATTAGACTTAAATATAACATTTTCTCAATTATTAACCTCGTTTTCATTTTCGTACAAGGTTAAACGAATGGTAATAATATATACAATGCATGTTCATTTCAGTGATCATATGTGTTTGTGTTTATTTGTATACATATGTGTCTGTCGTCTGTTTCTGCATGTAGAGGATAAGTAATCAAACTGAACACCTTTGTTCAAGGTTAAACCATTTAAAAATCCACATATACCAACTATAGTTGTGAGTTATGTACGTATATGGATGCATAGTTAAACCTGTCTTAAGCAGCCAGTCATGGGAAGGAGCAAAAGTGGCTCTTTAAGACGGGTTGTTGCTTAATACAGGTTTATTTGCTCAGAAAGCATAGAAATGGGAAATAGCAAAAATGGCTGCTTAAGACAATTGACTGCTTAATCAATAGCGGTGACCGCTTACACAGGTTTGACTGTATATGTATGTATAGAGTACATGAGTGATATGTAATTACATTTGAAACAGTCGTAAATTACTTAACATATATGCTATCCATTAATTTGTAATGTACTGATAGATGCTTGCAGTCATGTATATGTAAAATATGTCCTTATGGGTCTTATACCTTTTGAAATATGAAAAATAAAACTTGTAAACATATACCGCAACGTGAACTTAATACTTTATTCAGTGCACACTTTCAACTGACGACAGAACAGAACAGATCTGAACAGATATTTTATTTCAGACTTGTACATAAATACATCGTCATAAGAACATTTTTACAATACATAAAATCACGTAAAATATATTGTTAATAGACGACAACGACTCGTGCTAATATTCTTATTATAGCGAGTATTTCAATGCAAAGTATGTGTTATTGTGTTGTTGCTTTTTTGGGAAAACACGAAAAGTAAAAGTAAATGTTCTGTTTCTAAAACATTACAGTTGATAGATACATTTTTTCTGCGTAGTAACAGTTTGTAATGAAAACGACTGCTCCAATTAAGTCACATCAGTAACAGGTTTGTATAGCAATAACCTTCATCTACTGTTTCGGAAAAGAATGGAGGGGGGGGGGGGGGGGGGGGGCGGCGGAGGGGGGAATACGAGCCCGGCAGGTGGATCAACTTAAACACTATTTGCTAATAATTGATTTACGTATCGTTTAGAGTCGACCCTTTATTTTTATGTTATATGTAAGGTGTGTTGGGGTAATAAAAAGTTGTCTATGTCAGACACTTACTATTTCACCTGTATACACGAAGACTATACCAGACGAGAGCAGTCCAAACCGCGAAAGTTGTATTTTTTGTTCGACTTTTGTGTGGAATTTCCACCGCTCAATTTTTGTTATATATACATTTTCGTTCGCTTAAGTTATAAAGCACTTTAGTTGAAGTGCTAAGTTGATTCACTTGTCTGATAAATATATGATAATGTACAAGTATGAAAGCAGTTCAAAGAAAGAGAACTAGGTTGTTGCTGAAGCGACAGTCCAATGTTTATAACAGCCTTAAAGCACCAATTGTGATATAAAGGCCAGAAGATGGCTCTGCGGTCAGGTTATATAATTACATACATGGTTCATGTCAGAGAACCCTTTTTCAAAATTTCAAAGTCATCAATGCATTGTTTTGTTAAAATTTGCATACTTCAATGTCAGTTTTATTACATTTGGTTGGCAAAAAGATATTTTCCGAAAAATGGTTGTTATATTCCTGGGAGGATCTTGTGGGTTCATGCGCTCTATATTGTAAACAAATACACATGGATCTGTGTTAAACATCAACAGAGCAGAGTTATGGTTTATTTTAGCACACTGAAACCAAATCGACATGTACAGAAAACAGCTGTTGCACATTAACCACTCCTTCTGATAACTCTCTACCGGGGCAGGGAATTTTGGGTATTTAAGTTTAAAGCTTATGAACTGCGATGTAAAAGACACAAAATGGCGCCGGGACATGTTTGTTTTATGTACATGTGAATATTTACATGATTCAACTCGGAAAGATACTTTTTACTTCTTTATCACCACTGCATTGTTTTTTTTCAATTTCAATAGATATACTGTATTAATGGATAGTGTTAGTACAAAAGTATTATATGAGTTTAAAAAACAACGTTAAACCCACCGCCAAAAGTTCGAATATTATATTAGTACCATACTTACAGCCTGTTTTTCAGTAGACGAAATTTATGTTATTAACATATATTAGCTAATTGTAACATAAATCACAGTAGAAAATACAGATGTTTTACGATAGATACATCTGCAAAATATATTTTTTTTATGTACCAAGGTAGGGATTGTTGGAGGCTTCCATTTTTCAAACTTGGCACATCACTTTCCATAAAAACACCAGTCACCATATACAAAAAATTGATGTTTTAATGCAAACATTACATAGCAAATGTCTTAAACAGACAAACCGAAATACTGTTACGTACACTACTAAAAATAAAACATAACCAGCCTAAGCAAAAGGCCTTCCAGGGTCACTGCATGGCACGTTTACACGTGAGAGATAAGGTAATTTAAAAATAGGTTTATCTTTTCTCGCATGCAGTTTTTTTATTAACGGATGTAGCCTTTAATTACATTAAAAATAATCTTTATTCACTATTGTGCTAGCTTCACTATAAGCAGCAGCGTCTTGATAAATATAACCTCAGAAAACCATCTGTTCGATAGCGAACTTGCCGTGTTGTAAGTTCGTAACCGGGTCGCACGTTGACTGCTCTGTCAGAATTAACTACGTCGGCACATAGAGATTCCTCTGACATTAAAACGGAGAATGAGTCTGGCATAACTAAGGACCCGTTATTTTGCTGCTAGGACCTTGTTCTACGTTGATAAGATTTATCGCTGCTCAATGCATTGTTGTAGTCATAAACTCGAAAAAATGTTGTTTCTTTGTTTTTTTACACCATACAATGTGTATGATGCTGCATCTGTCAGAGCGTAGTCCTTTTGGAGCAATTTTCGTGAGTGAGTGAATGAGTGAGTAAAGTTGATTCACATATATATACAGACCTCCGGCCCATTATACAAATATACAACTAGAACCTACACAATAATTACCAATACATGTAAGTGCATGATGGAATATATTGATTTTACATATTATTATACAAATCAAACAATAACTTCACAATTATATTAAACTATTTCGTTTTATCGAAAGCCCTGTACAGAAACCTCGCAATTTTGCATATGACAGTTATATCATCATTAGACATCAGCATACGAAAATTGGTTGTAATTCTTAAATCAAAATATTTTTACCAAAAACATCCTTTCCTTTCCTTTATACAATGTACATTCCATGAAAAAAATGAATATACTTATCTGAGAACATATTTGGCAAAAGCTAAAATTTCTATCTAACCCCATGTGAAGACCCTTTTTAATTATTAGATTATGCATGGACGTTCTAAATTTTGCCAACGTTTGCCTTAAAGGAAAAAATAATTATTTTTCACGAATTTAAAAATGATTTAAAGTTTCAATATGTATCAGCTGTACGTGCCCAACCCGTTTGCTTATTATGTAAATTATGCAATAAAATATGTTTAAACCATATATCCCCTGTCTAAACGGAAAACCTAAATGTTCTTTATTTTCCAAAAAAATATATAGTTGAATGAACTTTTCCTAATACTACAAACTGAATAAAACAATCACATCATCATCTAGTTACTGGCTGCTTCCTCAATACTCGCCCGTGGCATCGATCGGATAGTTCCATTCTCTTCCATTCCAACGTGATTTAAACGTTGAGGTAATCGTCCGCTGACAAGGAGTGAACTCTTCCTGAAATACAACGTCCGCTGACAAGGAGTGAACTCTTCCTGAAATACAATGTCCGGATGCTTGAAGGCAGTTTTCGTATGCTATCTTTTAAATCAGAATTGTTCAGGTGCCTCGATAGTATGACAGGGAAATTAACAAACAACATACAAAAACGTGTCAATTAAAGATATAAAAACAAACTTTGACATTTTGATAGGAATATCTTTAGAAACAACAGCAGTACGGAGGTTAACCTCCTCGTGCGTGATGAATACAATTTCAACGATCCATGACACTATAGGGCGATACTGTTTTGTATTTAAGCGATTACTGTTTTTATAGTGTTTTTTCATCTTTTGGGCCATCGACTGACTTGTTCCTTGTTTTTATAGGTATTTACTATCACGGTTTAAGTGCTCATTAGAATGATTTTTATATGGGGTTTAACGTCAGTTTCAATTTATATGGCATATCCAGTTTCAACACACTTCAGGTTATATATGGCATATCCAGTTTCAACACATTTCAGGTTATATATGGCATATCCAGTTTCAACACATTTCAGGTTATATACGGCATATCTAGTTATATTGATTGAGGCAGACCTCAGAACGAATGCCTATTAAACGACAGCGCCTTAAATCCCTCGGTCACGGAGGACAATCCCTCGGTCACGGAGAACAATCCCTCGGTGACGGAGGACCCTAAAATGAACTTGAGTGGCCATAATAACACTTCTTTATACCATCTTTAATGTAATTAATCAATACGTTATGTATGGAGAAAAGTTTAAGCTATTGTCCCTTTTACAATATGAGTCAAACGTGTGTGTTTGTCGATATATAATGTGCTGTTATATATTTTAGACAATATGTCAAGATTAGCACCGCCCTCTCATTTTTTACGGTGTATATATATGTTAAAACGTGGTGTGTTATATGTGCTATTATGCAAGTATGTTTGCTAGTCTGTAAGGTTATCAGTAACTAAATAAACAACAAGTATTATTAATTGTGACAAACTGGTTTAAAATATGTATTGATGTGTTTTACATGTAATATAGTCTCTTATAATTCTTTATAGAATGGCACGGCTAACTTTTAAATATAATGTTTAATTTAATGTATATACTGTGTATTAACCATGATGAGACTTAAATAAAGAAATATCTATATTCATTGACAGAAGGCTTATTAATTGAACATGATTCTTTTTTTTCTCAAATCAAAACTTCCGTTCTGCCAAGGAACTATAGAAGAACTGGTATAACACAACGTTTTTGTATATCGGCACCAGTTCCTTTTCTCTTTAATTATTTGGTGTTGCAAAACAAAAATTAGGAAATTTGTCAAAACAAATACCCATGGGTGGTTATTGTTTCACTCAAGAATTATTGTAAACTTGTAAAATTACTATGCTGAATGTTAACACTCTCAATTTCTTTCTTTCTGTACGAAATTAGGTGGCTTATGTTCGTCTTAAAGCTTAAAATGTGTCGCATGTATATTTAATGTTTTGAAAAGATAAGTAAATAAATAGTGTAGATGTATATGCATATCATTTTCCTTTCTTTGTTGTGTCTCTTTATGTCCTACACACGTGATTGGAGGGTCACAAAAACAACATTTTGCTACTGTGCAACTGACACCGTGATACTCATATCAGCTTCATTGTACATCATCTATGAGAATAGATGAAGAACGTAATTCGAAATGAATAATGAATATCCTAAAGAAATTCAACACTTTATTATTTTTTTTTAATTGAGACCTCGTCTAGGGTTTTCACAGGGGTGGGCCGTGGATCTTGTTGAGAAACATGGAACGTTCAAGTCATAAACATTTTTTTTTTCTATCTAAAATGTAAATATCAGATTTGCCAAAAAATAAAAACGCATAATGCATTTGCAATGTTTTGCATTCTGCAAATCTCATCTCATTTTCACGTTATTGAGAGAGAAACTAGAATATCAAAACACTGCAGCTTAAGATATAACATCACAAAAAGTGCCTAAGCATCTACTGATTTAACAGCAGGAACTGTGCAATCTTCCCACACATACCTCCTGTTTAATAGCAGGAACTGTGCATTCTGCTCCCACATACCTTCTCGTTTAACAGCAAGAACTGTGCAATCTGCTCCCACATACCTTCTGGTTTAACAGCAGGAACTGTGCAAACTGCCCCCAGATACCTTCTGGTTTGACAGCAGGAACTGTGCAATCTGCCCCCACATATATTCTGGTTTAACAGCAAGAACTGTGCAATCTGCCCTAACACACCTTCTGATTTAACAGTAGGAACTGTGCAATCTTCCCACACACATCTCCTGGTTTAACAGCAAGAACTGTGCAATATGCACATACATACCTCTTGGTTTAACAGCAGGAACTGTGCGATCTGCCCACACATACCTCCTGGTTTAATAGCAGGAACTGTGCAAACTGCCCCGAGATACCTTCTGGTTTGATAGCAGGAACTGTGCAATCTGCCCCCACATATTTTCTGGTTTAACAGCAGGAACTGTGCAATCTGCCCCCACATACCTTCTGGTTTAACAGCAATAATTGTGCAATCTGCCCCCACATACTTTCTGGTTTAACAGCAGAAACTGTGCAATCTGCCCCCAGATACCTTCTGGTTTGCAAGCAGGAACTGTGCAATCTGCCCCCACATATTTTCTGGTTTAACAGTAAGAATTGTGCAATCTGACCTAACATACCTTCTGATTTAACAACAGGAACTGTGCAATCTTCCCACACATATCTCCTGGTTTAACAGCACGAACTGTAAAATATGCCCTAACATACCTCCTGGTTTAACAGCAAAAACTATGCAAACTGCCACCACATACCTCCTGGTTCAACAATAGGAACTGTGCAAACTGCACCCGCATACCTCCTGATTATTAATAAGAACTGTGCAAACTGCACCTGCATACCTCCTGATTATTAATAGGAACTGTGCAAACTGTCCCCACATACCTCTTAGTTTTACAATAGGAACTGTGCAAACTTTCTCCACGTACTTCCTGGTTTTACAATAGGAACTGTGCAAACTGCCCCCAGATACCTCCTGGTTTAACAATAGGAACTGTGCCACCTTTTCCGTCATACCCTCTGAGTTAACAGCATGGTCGGTGTAGACTGTCCCCACGTACCCCAACCATTTTCTTTTCGAATATTTGATCAGGACCAAATAAACAATACAACACATCATTGTCTCAACATAATTAAACATGCAGTACACGACAAAATAAGCAATTTTTTTTTTTTGCCCGGAATGTCTATCTCTGTACAATATAGAACATCAGTTGAGCGTTCATTTTAATGATTGGTTATTGAACCTAAAATTTGATATTCGTGAATTCGATTCCGTATAAGGAATAGACAAGACATTTTCTAAAGCAATTAGACGTTTTGCAGAAACATTTTGAAATAACCATGTTCTTAATCAGATATCTAATTGAATACAACAGAAACATTATCTTTGACAGTCTATAGAAGAACTATATAGTAGTATAAGACGAGAATGAAACACAGTTGTGAAGTATACGACAGGAACCGGACCTGAATATCACTAAATAATTCTGTACTTGTGTATACAATATGACCAAGAACAAGGCCTGACCACCACCTTAAAGAACAATGAAATAAAAGTGTTTACGGCCAAGAACCGTTTTAACAAAATACAGTTCTGAATATCACAGTGCAAAAATTGTACTACCTTTGACCAAGAATCAGTCCTGGAACATTAGAGTAAAATAACATTCGGAACACCTCGCCGATTATCCTAATACCGAAGGATGACGGAATTGGCCGAGTATGCACGATTAAGTAAAAGGCGAAGAAACAATTACCGGCAATCAGTTTGTTTCAATAGTACAACTTCACATGTTCTAACCTACCCACTGCAAGGCAACAGAAAACAAATTAACATTGCATACGGTCCTTTGTGAGTTATTTTCAGAGACAAAACACAATTATTCGATGTTTACACGTCACAGTTATGTCCTAAGCGGCATAATAATAATTTACAAGTGCGTAAATCTGCCAGACGCATCAAAACATCAAAAGCTAGATTAGTGTAAATCTCAGCCAGTAGAACTTACGTCTCTATTATCTACTAAAAAAATGGAATTCTTCCAGAACAGATTTGATAATAGGCTGGAAGACAGACATGGGTCGATCAACCACTGTACATCAAGTGAACTTGCATCGAGTACACGTTAACCAGGTCAAAAGTGGCAAAGACGTTAAACTACAATACAACGAGACACGTGTCAGCAAGGTATACGAAATGTTAATCAGAAAATGTTATGATATAAACGGCATAAAGAGCTAGTGTGACAAATGTCAAGTCACACTTAACGTACGCTCCCCAGTCAGCCAACCATTACTTCGCTTCTTCAACGTTAAATCATCCGCAGACTTGCTGATTGCCAACTCTTGCTATGAACTTGTTAAATCGCCTAACTATATATGACATCATTTTTCATTTGTCGAGAGTGGTCACATGACTTATTGGTACCAAAATTTCGCAATGACGAGTTTTGGCTCAAGGGGCGCAGTGGCGATAAAACATTAAAATAACTTACAATGTAATATCTTGAATTCATTTATTTGATTAATCAGCTATAAATACTTAACGAATCTTTTGTTTTGTTTTAGTTAAGCTGGCTCAGATTATTAGTGTAAACTATATTTTGATTGGCTAATCGATAGAAAGTTTGAACTGGCTTTGTTCTCAATTTCGCCACTAAAACAATAGTACACGATTTATATTATTCGAGCAGAAGTTACAGCATACATTGTAATTCATGCAAAGGATAACTCCACTCTACCAACCAAATATACAGAGGAAATAGAGGACATGTCAAACAAGAACCCGACGGAATTCTGGAGAAAAATACAAAATCTCGGCCCCAAGAAAGATAAATCTATACCGATTGAAATTGTGGACAATGGAACTATTATTAAAAATGAGAATACGGTGTTTGAGCGATGTAAGACGGATTTTAACAATTTGTATAATAGTGATAATAACGGGGATTTTGACGAGTTACATTATAATCGCTCAAAGCTTCATAAACAATTATTGGAAATGAATATGCAGGACCACCTATATGTGAGCAATGGACAAATGAACCGCAATATTAACAGTGAAGAGTTAACAAAAATCGTCATGCACGCACGATCGGGCTCAGCTTGTGGTCACGATAACATACCATACGACGTACTGAAATTTCCGGCGGTCATAGTAATATTACAACAGTTATTTCAATTGATATTTGATAGCAGCATAATACCATCATCATGGAGAAAAGCAATTATATGCCCCATACTTAAGGATAAAAACTCTGATAAACGCGTACTACTTAACTACCGTGGGGTCAGTTTACTGTCCTGTATAAGCAAGCTGTACAGTGCCTTTCTGAATAAAAGAATTACAATTTACCTTGATAATGAACATTTACTGGCGGACGAACAGAATGGATTTAGGTCTGGGAGATCGTGTGAAGATCATATTTTTACACTAAACAGCATAATCAGGAACAATAACTCTGTTTACACTTCATTCATAGATCTAAAAAAATGTTTTGATTTTATCGACCGCGGTATGCTCCTGTATAAACTGCTACTGCATAACATCGACGGAAAAGCGTACAATTCCATCCGGAACATTTACGCGAGTGCCTCGTCATGTATCAGAATAAATGAAAACCTTACAGACTGGTTCAACTGCGATATTGGAGTTAAGCAAGGCTGTTGTTTATCCCCTACACTTTTTTCTATTTTCGCCAACGACCTAGTGAAAGAGGTCAATGACCTTGACCTAGGTATCAACATGGGAGACGCTAAGGTTTCAATTCTTATGTACGCGGACGATATTGTGCTAGTCTCGGACAGTGAAGACAAGTTACAAACTTTGCTCAATACGTTACAACAATGGTGCAAAAAATGGCGAGTGATAATAAACACTAAGAAGTCAAAAGTAGTGCATTTTAGGCGTCGCAGAACACAACGAACTGATTATGTATTCAGAGTTGGAGATAATATTATAGAAACTGTAGCACAGTACCGCTATCTTGGGGTTATATTTGATGTGCGAAATGACCACTGCTAACTGCGAGGCGCTGGAGAAAGGGGCAGGGCGGGCGCTCGGTGGGATTATCAGCAAAATACACAACATGAAAGACTTCCGGTTCCGGTCGTACGAAAAACTATATAACGCGTGTGTAACGCCAATACTGGACTATAGCGCATCTGTGTGGGGTGCTAGGATATACCAATCCCTGGATAATGTACACAACCGCGCCCTTCGATATTTCATGGGCGTGCATAGATTCACACCACTTCCGGCGCTGCATGGGGACTCCGGCTGGCAACCGACGCTGTATCGTAGATGGATGTGTATTCTCCGGTACTGGAATAGGATGGTCAAGATGGATAACAGTAGACTGACTAAGCAGGTGTTTAATTACGATTTCAACACGTGTGCTAACAATTGGTCTAGTGACGTTAAGCAAATATTTACAACTTTAGGCATTAATGACCAATTTGAATCGAAAGCATTTGTGGATTTAACACTTACAAAAAAACACTTTGTCTATTGTTTGTATTGTTATGGTAGTTGTTTTTATGGGTTTTTGTCTTTTTTTGTTTTGCTATGGTAGTTGTTTTGATGCGTTTTTTGTCTTTTGTTTGTATTGTTATGGTAGTTGTTTTTATAGTTTTCTATTCATTGTTTGTAATGTTGTGTTAGTTGTTTTTATGAATTTTTGTCAATTGTTTGCATTGTTATGGTAGTTGTCTATGCGTTGTCTTTTGTTTGTATTGTTATGGTAGTTTTTGCGTTTTTGTATATGGTTTGTATTGTTGTGGTAGTTGTTTTTATGCAGTTTGATTCATTGTTTTTATTGTTATGGTTGTTGTTTTTATGCGTTTTTGTCTTTTGTTTGTATTGTCATGATAGTTGTTTTATGCGTTTTGTCTTTTGTCTATATCGTTATGGTAGTTGTTTTTTATGCGTTTTTGTCTATTGTTTGTATTGTTATGGTAGTTATTTTTATGCGTTTTGTCTATTGTTTGTATTGTTATGAAAGTTGATTTTTATGCGTTTTTGTCTATTGTTTGTATTGTTATGGTAGTTGTTTTTTTATGCGTTTTTGTCTACTATTTGTATTGTTATGTTTGTTGTTTTTATGCGTTTATGTCTTTTGTTTTTATTGTTATTGTAGTTGTTTTATGCGTTTTTTTCTTTTGTTTGTATTGTTATGGTAATTGTTTTTATGTGTTAATATCCATTGTTTGTATTGTCGTGGTAGTTGTTTTTATGTGTTTTATCCATTGTTTGTATTGTTGTGGTTGAATTTTTATGCGTTTTTGTCTATTGTTTATATTGTTATGGTAGTTGCTTTTATGCGTTTTTGTCTATTGTTTGTATTGTTATGGAAGTTGTTTTTATGCGTTTTTATGCTTTGATTGTATTGTTGTTGTAGTTGTTTTATGCGTTTTCATGCATTGCTTGTATTGTTGTGGTAGTTGTTCTTATGCGTTTTTCCATTGTTTGTATTGTTATGATAGTTGTTTTTATGCATTTTTGGCTGTTTGTATTGTTATTGTAGTTGTTTTTATGCGTTTTTGTCTATTGTTTGTATTGTTATAGTGTTTGTTTTTATGAGGTTTTATTCATTGTCTGTATTGAGATGGCGTATCTTTGGAATCTATCATAAACGTCACTTTTGAATAGCGCATAAAATGTATGTATATATATATATATATATATATATATATGTGGAGATAATTATTATTTATGAACAACCAGACATACAGACCAGACAACGGCGAGGGCGCCTAGCTGCAACGCAAAACATAGACACAATATCAAGGCATCTACCAAACCAATTAATTTGGTGTCAACGACGACTTATATACTATGGTTTTACATGCAACACATTTTGACTGGACGGACAATTTGCATACATGAACTGATAATTTTATATGAATAGGATCCAGTTAAGGATTCACGACTACTCACATGCTATATAAAGGACATATTTAGAAACCCAATGGATCATGAAGATACAGTGAAATCATGTTTTTATTTCATATAAATACATAAACAATAGGGCCACATAAATCGCCCACCTGTAGAAGACAAAGAAAGTTTGATAACTCAATGGCCTAAACTCAAACAATTATTATAAAATTAGGCCCGTTTTATCCGACCACATAAAATTTACTACTCGGTAAGTCCAGCGAACATCAAATGAAAGAGTGCACACAAGGTCATATGATGAAAATTTTGATGATTCAAAGACAATAAATCAGATAGCATCTATCCCAGTTGGCCAATTGAATAACACGTTCAATATCTGCTGTATTTATTACAACTGTGTAAATCTGGTCAATATCTAATATAAAAATCCAATGATGGTGCTCACAGTACCAATAATGAAATGTGTAATGATTCAAGGGACAACTCCAACAATGGTTATCCGATTTAGTCAGTTCAATACTTAGAAATAATATCATTGTACGACTACCATGTCAGTATGGTGGTGATTAGATGAAAAATGCGTGTGCTAGAGTGCACACAATGCCAAAAAGTGGGTCATTAAAGAAATTGTAGATAAACGAAGACAACGATAAACAAAGGGCCAAAGGGGGCCTGAATCGCTCTACTTTCAACAAAGATATTTTAGAGGATATGGTTCTGAAAATTGGCCTTAAATGACATGCCCCAAGCAGCGACACGTGTAATGACCCAAGAGAAACGGGTTTTAACGTTTCTATTAAAATGTGCTTACAACCCCTATGGCGATAACATTTGTGGTAGTAACCGGCTGTTTAAAGAATTGCCGGGTCCGAGATCTTGTGGTTATACAACTGCTGTGTAAATAAGTTACGATTCAATGAAAAATGGGGGCGACAATATTGTCCCATGTATGACGTTTAATTCTATGTAAAACAGCGACTCTTGTGGCTGCTCCAAATTTGACCCAGGAACATCAACAAAACTTAAAGAGGTCCTCCATGCAATGCTTCATGTAAAATACCTATGGTATAAGCCTTAAAACTCATAGTATAAGCCCTGTGACAGAGGCATTTGTGGTCGAATCACACTGGTTCAAGATCTTGTAGTGATACAACTGTTTTGTAAGTTTAGTAAATATCCAATGAAAAATGTTGGTGCTATCGCGTCTACAAAAAAGTTAACAGACGCCAGTCGTCGGACACCGTACAATATACCAGGATATGAGCCCTTGCTGACCTTTGGCCAGTTGAGCTAAAAATCCTTTCTATATAGCTTTTGCTCAGATAAGCATAACTGAATCAAGATTAAAAAAATGTATAAGGAATTTTGAAAGGAGTCAATTACAAGAAAAGAACAATTTCATTCTATTTAACGTTTATTGGCATTAATATATATATATATATCATTTTAAACAGCTAAGTTGGCAAAACATCCAAAAAGGATTAAATATGATAAAACTCTTCTAAAATCATAAACACCAAAAAAACTTAATGAATATTATGAATTCTTGTATTTTCTTTCTCAAACAAGAAATTAGCATTTACATACTTGCTAGTATTAAAGGGACACTTGGCAGTATATAAATGGATTGAATTGTTTTGTTAATATACTTAAAAACTGTATTATTAATCAGTTTAAAATAACTTATTAGCAAGATTGCGAAAAAAGGTGAAAGCTTCTGTGAACCGCTCTCCAGTCCACTTCCTGGGTAGAACCAGTACAGAGTGCTGATTTTTTAAAAAGCTATTGAGTCAAGCTGGGGATCCAACCCTCTAAAGTGACCATGCAACACTCTATCCACTGCACTACCACCCACTTTTTTAAAACTTATTACCTAAATAAAACATAAGAGATATTATCAACTGATGGGACAAATTAAAATTACAAAAATCAGTCAATGACTTAATATTTGTATAGTTATTATGTATACAATGTAATTCAACCATCTCTTTACTTTAAGTTTTAGTCATTTTAATAAAAAAAAAAATAAATTGTCATTGATGAATTGCCATGTGTCCCTTTTGCATTAAGAGATAACATAAATCAAAGTATCCTCATATTTTATATAAAATTTTTTGAAATTTTACCATTTTACGCCAAAGGTTTTTGCTCTAAAGAAAATATACACAAACAAATGTAATTATAAAAGTCTATTATTCCTAAATAAAATACTTTTTAAGGAAAGCTTATATTCACTGACAGGTGTTTTGTAATATTAATTCATTCAGCTGAAGGAGGAGTGCTTGAAAATATAGATCAAACTCTAAATTGTTCTATTAACAGATTTCCTGTTTAAATAAATTCAAAGACAAAATGTGCTATTAAAACATATTTAAACACTACAAGGTTTCTAATTTTATACAAACTTTATATTAATATCTAGTAAACATTACAAGAAAATTTAAATATAATTTTTTAAATGGAAAACTAATTTCCGAGAAGATGTGAGAGAGCCTGCTATGTAATCGTAGGCAAACCATAGTAGTGCACCGTCACCCAAAATATAATTCAGAAAGTGAGTCCGCACATGCTCAAAAAAGGGGAATATCAGATATTCGTATATTAATTAAAGCCTTTATAATATCAAATACAGTAAACAATTGTTCCATGTGTTATTACAATTCTCACTCCTCCAACTACTCCCCATACAAATCATCGATCCTCTTTTGCCTGCAGTTTTTGTACTAAAACATATTTTCATGAAAATGCACCTCCAATACAGTCATCTAACACAAAGTTCACTAAATTTTCAAACTTTTTTTATTTTTTTAATATGCTATCAGTTTCGTACAAATATAAACAACTATAAAACAATTTAATAAGTTTATTAACAATAAACAAGTTATGGAATAAAAATCGCACTTCAATTCAACAAGAACAGACGTAAAGTCACTTATGACACATATGGGGTTCCCTCTTACCAAAACAAAATTTAAAAAAAATCCCCACTCCCACTCCAGTGTTGTTGTTATAATGTATTACGTAGGTACGGTAACGTAAACAAAACTTCACCCATCCATGTAAGTGCAGCAACACCCAAAAAGCATTCACTATCCCCAACAGCTGCCACATTAAAATGTGCAGGCTAGATGAGATTCGGTGTACTTCCATAAAATCCTGTGTATTCTTCTGTTTAAAGCTGCCAGACTTCTATGATGTATAATAGATGAATGAAAAATGTGTGCTGATGATTCATTACATGTTAATATTATGCACCCACCATTAATAATTATTTTTAGTAGTCATGGATCAGCTGGGTACCAATCCTTAGGGCAGCTGGAGGGATTTAATGTTTATATATATATTTAACTATTGAACATAAAAAACCACTCTTAACCCTTTACTTCATATAGACTCCTTTGGACACCTCGAATATAGAAAGCATTAATTCACCACATCTCAGCAATGGGTGAATTGTGTTTATATTAACTGGCAGAGTGGAAAACAGTGCAGGAAGTGTTCAGATTGCTCGTTACAAGCAATCTGAACTCTTCCTGCACTGTTTTCAAAGGCCTTCTGTGATTGGTGAGGAAAAACGCGTATCTATGGAGTAAAGGGGTTCAATTTCACCAAATCACCAAAAAATAAAAAAAATGTTAAATTTGCTAAATTTTTCATTCATCTATTTTATTATATTGCTTATACATTTAATCATATTATAACATATCATAAAGTATAGGTTAGGCTTAAATATTCTTCATTTGAAGTCTGTCCTAATCCTTTTGCTGATAAAAATATTTTATTCTTGAGGTTTTGATTGCTAAATATACATTGGAATGATTAGAGAGTAAGAGATTTTAAAATCAAAATTTCATTCAAGTTTAAAATTAATGATCAACAAAGTTTTACATTATTTTATGATAACAATAAAAAAATACCAAAAAGATTAAAGAATATTTTTTCCAAGATTACAATTTGCAGATTTTACTAACTTAATTCAATATTGCGAAATGTACAAAAAATAAATATAGTAAATATAAAGTTAATACTTTACAAAGGAATGTAATCTATTATAAGTAATAGGTTGTTATACTGTTTGAAGATACTATATTAGTTTGCTATCCTGCTTAACAAATAATATAGTTATACGTGTCCTGGTACCATAGTACCTGAAGGTCTAAGTGAATGTGTTAAAATAAAATATTTAATTTAAATTTAAGTGAAATTAATCTACATAATTAACAGACTGATGAAAAACGTTGTTAAAAAAGGGTGTATAAATAAATAACTATAAATAGATCAGCTACTCTAACATAATGTAAATTATCACAGATATCGCAAACGAGCTTTCACATACAAAATATCCCCATCTAACATAATATGAATCCAATCCCAATTTTAATCCAAATTATTACATCAAATACAGATTTCATCTCATGAAAAAAACAAAACCTAACTAATTAAATACCGAAACATCACTTTTTGATACCTCTGCTTAACAGATCAGCAATGCATTCATACTTTGAACAATTAACATTAAATTTGACATTTAATTAATGTGTCCATGATTTTAATTTCATTATCATCATAATATTTTTGTTAAATCTAACCAAAATTATATTCGTTAAGATACACTTGCATAAACCAAAACAAAATAATCATCCAATCGAATCAACATACAGAAAAAATATCAAACTTTGTGCAAAATATACATTGTACAAATTTTTAATTTGATTACATAAAAATAAACATATATTATATAGTTCTTTAATTTAAATATATACATTTTTTCTTCTAGCAAATTACAACCCTGTATTACACAAAAGCTTTCTAATTAACCAAAATAAATTAATAAAAAATGTTCATTTTCGCTGATTTTTAGTGGCATTTCGATACAGCCCTTTATAAAGTGTATTCATGCTGTTATTAAACACATCCCTGTGAGATGTCCCTGTCAATTCTGCAGATCTTTGTGTCCAGTATTGACCTGCATCCAAATGTACCGAACTGAAATGACACATAAAACCAATTAATGAAGTCAATATCAAAAAATATAAATAAGTTTAAATTTATGAATTTTACATCAATTGTGAAATAAATTCTTTCAACTTTGACAAATAATCAGGCCTGAGAACTTCCTAGGTATAGGTAGAACCAGTAATAAGCAGTATTGCTTAAAACACCTCTACTCATGGTTATTCCGAGGGATCAAATCCAAGACCCTTCACTCCCGGGTCAGATGGGTCTTCTACTAGAACATTCATTCCACAATAAATATATATAAATACAGATAGAAAGTTATTTGAATATTTTGCTTAAACAGAAGCTTAAGTTAGATTTTTTTTTAAATAAAACACTATCATTACAGGAATATCAAGTGGAGAGAATGGCCTGGTAGTTGGCCATCAGATCCAAGATCAGAGGTTGTGGGTTCGATCATTTGCCTTTGCTATGTTTGGTGTCCTTAAGAAAGACATCAACATAATGCTTAGTACTGGTTCTACTACCAATGAAGACTTCGAGCATAAGTTGTAATAACTTGTTTCACAATCAATGTAAGTTTAAAAAATACCAAATACAATTTGAAATGTAGATGTCATAAAAACAACCATTTGTTTTGAACAAGATTAGCGACAATGAACGAAAACCACCATTTTTGAATTTATGTAATTATGGATAAAGTGAAATTATGTTTGTTATGAGATAAATTTATATTTTTTTGGGAACGGTCGGACTGCTAAAACTTTTTTTACATGATTTCAAAGAGGACATGTCAAATTTTCGATGTAACCCTTTATTACTACATATTCTTTTGATTTTCCCTGTAAACTACCGTGGTACTTTCATTAATGATTAACCCAGTTCTCCATGTACAGCCAAGCCAATGGCCTACATACATGTATATTATCCGATTTTTTAAAACAAACAAAGCATATTAATATACAAAAAAATATGAACAAGGCATATAATATATAAACCCAGACATTGAAGAAGCCTGGTTTCAGGTAATATTATAACATAATAAATCAGGTTAAAATTCTGGCATTAGCAGGTGTTTGCTGTGCATGCTTCATACACAATATGCTATATTTCATCTCTTCCGGCAGCTCTCATAACCTCTTTGTTAGTAAAAGAAAAAGTGTATGACTTTATTACAAATCTTATGGCAGATGTCAGACTCGCAGAGGATGTTACTAATTATTGGCTGCACTTACTTAAAGACGGAATAAAATTGTCTAGCCGTCTTACATCTGACAAGAAGCAATTTATAAGGCAGGTCGTTTTCTTCATTTTTTAAGGTATCATTTAATTGATTTTACTTATGAGTGGATAACAGATTAAATAAATGAAGTATTTTATTGCATGAATCTATATTCATGGTTAGATTCAAGGAATTTAGGCCATTAAAACAAATAATGATGTCAGAGTTGTGAGTAATGAGGTCATGTAGTTCTCTGTGCCGCTGTTATTTTTAGAATTTTCTCTAATTTGATCGCATTTGTTTGATGCACCTGAGATGCGACTGTCTTAATTAGCCCTGATTACAACAACAAACTGATATCTTATATTCGAGTTTCTATTGGCATTTCAAAAAATATTTACAAAACTTACAAAAAATTTAAAAAAATGCTTAAAAATTATGACAAGACCTAATTAAATCTGTATTATGCATTCTAAGCATTTAATTAACTTTTGAAATCATTTTTAGCTCTACTGGCCAAAGGCCAGAAGTGCTTATGCGATGGCGCGTTGTCTGTCGTCTGTTAGCAGCACTTTCTCTGAAACCACTAGGCCAATTAAACTGAAACTTCACATGCATGTTTCTGTTGCATAGGAGACTATACAGAAGATTTTTTTTTCGATCTGAAATTTAATATGGCTGCTGTTACTAAAAATAGTCCAAAACTTAAAAAATCTTCTTCTCATAAACGGCCCAACAGGTTTTCAAAATGTTTATGTAGTAATGATGGCCAACTATAGTATTGTTAAATTTGTTCAAATGGTGTCCCTAGGGTTAAATATGACCCCGCCCGAGGGTTCAATTAGTGGACACATGTCATTATAATATTTTCTTATATTTTTTTTTAAAATGGAAATGATTTTGCCTATATTTTCTCAGAAGCATTGTTTGGTGAAGGAGGTTCAGATTTGTAAAAATGAATGGGTTACACTGTCTTAAGGGGTCAGGAGGGGCCCAAAAAATGTAAAATTGGGAATTACTAAAATCGATTTCTTGAGAACCGTTATGTCAGATTTGTTCATATTTGACATAAATAATCCCTATGTGTAGGGGTTTGATTGCAGATAAGAATTAAGGGGCTAAAATTTAAAGGGGCCCTGTAAGGGGACTTAGAATTTTACATAGGGATACTATGGGAAAACAGAAAATTCTCTTTTTCTTTAATCTATTCTGAAACCACTAGGCCAATTAAACTGAAACTTCACATGCATGTTTCTGTTGCATAAGAGACTATACAGAAGATTTTTTTTTTCGATCTGAAATTCAATATGGCCACCATTACTAAAAATAGTCCAAAACTTAAAAAATCTTATTCTCATGAACGGCCCAACAGATTTTCAAAATGTTTATGTAGTAATGATGACCAACTATAGTTTTGTTAAATTTGTTCAAATGGTGTCCCTAGGGTTAAAAATGACCCCGCCCCGAGGGTTCATGAGTCAGTTGAGCGTCCTCAGGCCCTCTTGGGCCTCTTGTTACTTTTACGGAATACCGTATATTCTGAAATAAATGACATGCCCGAAATATTTTTTATAGAAAATAAAATTACTAAAGTTCTCATTATACTGGCAGTGTGTTTTATGGCCTCCACCTGGGAGAGCTTATTCAAGGGTATAAAGTATTTTTTTACAGAATCTTAATCTAACTTAACAGACCTGTAAAGGCTGTATATACCGGTAAATGCTGTATTTACTGGTAAAGGCTGTATATACCGGTAAAGGCTGTAAATGCTGTATATACCTGTAAAGGCTGTATATACCAGTAAAGGCTGTATATACCAGTAAAGGCTGTATATACCAGTAAAGCTGTAAAGTTTTAATGTTTTCCTAATAACACATATAAATACTGCCATCAGTTTCTCAACTTGAAATAATAAGAAACCAATTAATGTTTTAAGTATTTTCTTCTCTGCTACCAGGTCCTCCATGGCTGAGTGGTCTAACGTGCATCTCAGCATCATTTATCGCTCACTGCTAAGGTCGTATGCTATGCTTGAGTCCCACTTGCTCCGAAAACTTAATGTGAGAAATTTGCCAGTTACTTGCGGAAGGACAGCGATTCTACTAGTATTCATTCTGAGGTTTTCCTCCACCAATAAAACCTGACATGCCATTTATCTGTCTTAAATACCACACTGAAATGAATACCTGTTCTCCATTAAATTATAATATGACAGTAACTACAGTAAACAAAAAAAAACAACACATTTTCAATTAACTGCAATTTGAACATATGCTGACGATATGTTTTCTATTACATCATATAACTTACAGCAGATTATTTCTCATTATTTGTACTGTAAATCAATCTTAATAGAGGTAATTAAATACTCTTCACAAGAAATTTAGCATTACAAAGACAGACAGGTAATAATCACATAATTGCCCGACAAATATGTCTGTTTTAGGGTTCAAGTTAAGGTTTGGGAAAATGTTAAACTATAAACATGTCTGTCGACAGAGCCTTGATATTTTGTTGATGCTATAAACAATTTAAGGGTAGACACAGGTGATTGTCACATTTCCTTTTAGCTCACCTGTGCCAAAGACTTCAGAAGTTCAGATGAGCTTTTGTGTCCATACCAATGGGTCAATCATCTATTTTTATTACTAATATGGTGAAACTCTTATTTTTTAGTGGACCTTAATCAAAATCTTTTTTTAAAAATAAAGAAATGCATATTTTGATTAAATTTTTTGTTATGTTTTTGCTCTGATGGCACAGGTGAGCGATCTAGAGCCATTGTGAACCTCTTGTTTACACTTACAATCTCACCCTTATTTTTTTTTATATTTCCACATTAGATGATGATTAATCATAACTTATCAACTTATCAGCTGAAATGACAGATTAACAAATTTCAATTAAAATTTAAGCCTTCACCTCTTATGCTACTGGTGAAAACTGTATGCAACAGTATATATTTGATATGCACATATTTAGTTCTGAATGCAGATTTTTAGTACAGTATTTGTGACTCAAAGATGTGCCATTTAATGAGATTCAAATAAAACGAAATTAATCTTTATATAAGCATTATAATTTTTTATTACCATATTTTATTTTGTATGTTAAATATCTTTCTTTCTTTTTGTAAGGCCATTATAAATTAATTGCTTGATTATCATCCAACCTTTTCTTAAAAATGGGGAGGGAGGGGAAGATTTTTTTTTTATTTAAAAAAAAAAAAAAAAAAAAAATAAAAAAAATTCTATTTTTTTATTATTTTTTTTATGAAAATAAAAAGGGATTGGCAGCATGAAAATTAGCAGGCAGGGATGATAAGGTGGGTGGATGAGGTTTATTTATTAATAACTCAGAGTCGGGTTTCAATATCATTCATTTAACTGAGCACATACTTAAAAAAATCTTAAATTATTAATTAATGTTTATAAAGGGATTTAAGATTGTTTTACTTAATCAATATGAAAGTTTGCATGCTTTAACTGCTTTTAAGTATTCAAATGTATTTGGGTCAAGTTAATGCTGGAGAAATTAGATCCCAGTGTCAGAATTGTAAAAAGAGTAACGATATAACTTTAAAAGAATTCCCCTTATATCTGACAGGTTGTTTTTTGTTCTTTATTTCCTTTGTTAATATATATAATATTTCTTAGACACTCTTGCCAAACATAATTAAATTGATGATATCAGACAAAGAAAAACAAAGAAATAAAACCAACTAAACACAGCTATGAGTTCATCATCAAGCACTTAAAAAACTGGTGTAAAATTAGTCTTATCTACAATCTCCTAAAAACTGACAAAAAAAGAAAGCATCCAAGAAATGATAAAATGTATGATTCACACCGCGGAGGCGATGGATACATAACTATGTATTCCCCTTGTAATACTGTCAGCAGAATTAATAACCAGATATTTGTGTATTCTACGCATTTGTATTTGCTCAACAAAGGCTCTTTAACCCTTTACTTTATATAGATGCCTTTGGACACCTCTAATATAGAAGGCTTTTGAAATAATGGGTGAATTATTGGTGCGAGAAAACGCGTATCTATGGAGTAAAGGGTTAATTATATGTTGTTAATGTGGACCATTTTCAATTTTTTTGCGTTGATCCACCCACCCAATAAACATGTCTATAAAGTGGTCATACGCCAATATTAAGTTTCAGTCACCTCATAGTTAGCTACCTAATTTATCTTACATGTTTCACTCCCCATGATTTATTTCTGAAGTTGGCAGTAAAGCAGCAATCATTTGTCAGATAATCTGTAATAATCACACTCCTGTGAAATTCACTCTCCTTGTGTCATTCATGTGACAGTATCATATAACTTTAATTACAAGACTCTTACCGAATGGTCAGATATACCAAATTTTGGTATACTATAATACCGGACTGGTTTACATTTTTGTCTCTTGAGAAGTATTTTGATACCATTCAACTTTTTAAAACGATTTGGTAAAAAGGTTAATCGCTGTAATAAATTTAAACTTCTTCTTTTGATTTTTGTAAACTATTTACTTCTTGTAACCCAAGATTTCAGAAAAAAAAAATTAAAAACCTATCCATTCAACATTACAATACAGTAGAATTATTAATGGTAGTGTACATGACATGCACTGGTGGGAAAATGTCAGCTTGGTGTCCTATAAGGTTTCAAGACATGAACTAATTTCATACTGATTCAAGAAAGAATCTTCTTTTATTGTGATTTACAATACAAACTACACAGCTATTACATATCACTTTTAAGGGTCTGGAAACTTGCACTGATTTATCTAGATGTGTACCTCTATGCCATGCAGTAGACTGTAGAGTGGACCCAGCTCTCCCCACTTGGGACTGTCACATAGCAGTGACATTTGAGTATATTGATTGTTCAGTAACTTCAGCAGAAGTTGAATGACATCACATTTGAAGAACTATGACTTGTGGGATTCCCTCCTTTTTCATTGGTGTTTAACAGACCTGGGCTGCGTTTCACAAAATAACTTATGATTAAAATTGACGTAAGTCAGTTTGACAATTTCTCCGTAGTGTTTTCAAATTTTGATCAACATTTAAAATGATTGTATTTTTAGAAAATATGTAACTTTCTGCATGATTTGATCCAACTTGGCTTCATTTGGATGGAAATTAAAAATATTATGAACAATTGTTTGTTTACGTTTACGACGATTTTTGGCGTAAGTATTTTTGTGAAACGCAGCCCTGATTCTGAATATATCACGGACCGAGATAAACTAACTATGCACAGAGCCAGTATCTACCTGTATTTGTTTACTTGTACCATATGCAATCACCTTAAGTTATGTTGATGCCGAGACAGGAATTTTCAATTATCGGAAGCTTTTTGTTTTGGCCATAAATTATACCTATATACCATTTATTGTTTAGGAACAATAAAACATTATAGTAATATGCAACAGCCCGTCAGCGTAACTTTCACATTATCATCTTCTTTTTATCGGAATGTCCTTGACATCTGTTTTACTTAATATAATGTTGTTTAAATCTTTTTAAATTAAGCTCTTTAGTTTATACTACCCATAATTTATTGTAGCTTGATTGGGAAGAAAGCTTAAAGCTTACATGAACAGCTTACAAGTCTGCTTCCTGGGTAGAACCAGTACTGAATGTTAAGTTTCGAGAGGCATTAGGTCTATCTGGGGATCGAACATGCAACCTCCTGTGTAAGATACCAACACTATAATCACCCCCAACCTGAGTAATACTGCAACTGTTAACTCTTTAATAGCAGCCATTCTTAAAGGGACTTAAATGTGGAAAAAGTATGTTATAGTGTGACATAGGATTATCTCCCTTTCATACACACATTAGGCAACAGAGAAATTAAATACTGGCAAGCATTCCCTCAATTAATTACAAAACACAACCTAAAAGTTTAACAGTAATGTGAACAAACTTAGTTAAAATTCTTTCATTTCCTTTTTTTTAAGAGCAGTTGTCAACTTAAAATGTAAAATCACAAAAAAAACTGTTAAGTGTTTATAAGCAGAACAGTAAAACAGATGAGGTTTCTGTTGAACCAACACATTTAAATATTTACTTTAATACTTAAAAACTGAAATTTAAAAAATAATTAACACAATAAATTATTCTAACCAACCACCATACAAATATATACATTATACAGTCAAACCTGTCTTAAGCAACCAGTCTCGGGAAGGAGTGAAAGTGGCCCTTTAAGACAGGTTGTTACTTAATACAGGTTAATTGCTCGGAAAGCATAAAAATGGGAAATAGCAAATGTGGGTGCTTAAGACAAGTGGCTGCTTAATAGAGGTGGCTGCTTACACAGGTTTGACTGTATACTGAATGACTAATGAAGCACCACCATAATAGAAGTCACAGACTAACATGACCATACAGTTGGTGCACATGCAATAACATTATCTGTTCAACAATTATTTTCAATGACCATCCATATTTCTAGATATTTCCCCCAGATATCAGTTCATGATGATCATGAGGCTTGTAAAAAACAGTTATTATTCATCAAGTTTGTTTGTTTGAATATTTAGTCTTATTTTTATGCCATCGAGGGCTAACAGATGGTCAGTTCACCTAACCACTACTTCCTGGGATCCTGTAATTTTAACCAGTACTCAAGCAAATGAATCTCTGCCAATAACTGATAACATAACCACTTAAATCAGTGGTGAGAGACAAAAGACAATGAGACACAATGCTGTATATAAATCATCATGAAGACTGTGGGCGAGTGGGAATTAGAACTCGCGACCCCTGGATTGATAGATGATACACAGAAATAAATATATAATTTGGTTATTGGGTGAAACAAGTTAAAATTTCAATGCAAAGCCTTTGTTTATGTTTTTAATGTGATTCTTCAGGACTCTTCATTGTTTCTACAGAATTAATAAACAAAACAAAATCTTTTAACAAAAATTAACAGAAACCTTGAACATTTGAAACAAAATTCCATTGTTTTCCTATCTTTCAATTAGAAATATTCTTTTTTAGGTGCTAGATTTGATAGATGAGGGTTTTGATTATTGTTTATTGTAACATTCCCATTATTCAAACACAGTTACTTAAGATTTTGTATTTCTTCTAAACCTCAAATGCCATCTGAGGACGTCATATTTTGTCCAGTGACAGTCATTCAACATTATCTTAAAAGTTAAAACTACCAATGCTGTCACTGCCATATATTACTCATTATTGTTTTATTTAAAAGACAGCTCAAAGTCTTAAAAGACAATGGTACTGTGTGGAAAGATCTGATGAGAAGATGCCCTTTCAATCTTCTTCCCATGATAAATATGTAGTTTCACAGTTACTTCTTGTAAATTTGGAATTGTATACCAAGGCTAGCCTATAATATGTATTTTTCCATACTGGATATTAGGATATTTGACATTAAAACCAGTGTTAAAAATTTCTATCTCACCTTAGGGTTGAGATGAATGTCACATGCCCATAAAATGCAAGCTATATATGTTAGTGCAGAGTATTTGATGAAAGGCTGATTTTTTTTTTCAATGCCATTTGAAAAAAACTGTAAGTCGGCCTATAAGCCATGCATAAAATAATATAAAATAGATATAAACCTGTCTAAAGATAGGCCGACAATGGAATATATCTTGGATAATACCTCCTGTTGTACGCTACACTTGTATCAAGGGCCAAACTGTCAAGATCTCTTTCCAGAACCTAGTAAAATAAATATGTCAAACGATGCAATCAATTAACACAAGTTACTTTAGAGTCTGACTTCTGTTTCACAAACAGTATTTTTCAGGTTTTACTTTAAAAGCTTATCTATATTTGACTGGTTACTTTATTATTTTGTTCAATAATCCTAAATTGTTGATAAACTGTATGTAATTGTAGCAGAACCATTCCAAGATCATGATCATCCAGGTGCTTTTGTTAAATTTTGAAGTAGTCACTTAAATATGTTTGTGAAACTGAAGCCGGTACTGTTAAAGGGAAAGCAACTAAGCAAACATAAAATAATTTCACCAGTTTTATTTTGAAATCTGGAAAGTTTTATCTAATCATTTATCACTTCAAATAATCTACAAACTCCTGCATAAATGGCTAATACTCCTCTCCAGGTACATTTGCAATTGCTTGATATAATATTGTCAACAGAATTTCATTTATACAGAAAAATAATAGTCTGACTTGTGTTTCATCAACATTTTACTTAAATATTTTAAAACTTAACTAAGTTTTGACTGGTTATTTATAAATTATATAATCAATTTCAATGAAACTGTATGCAGTTTTACTGGAACCAGTCTAAAATCATGATATCACCTGGCTGCTTTTCTTAGATTCAAATTTTTTAACTACTTTATTTAAAGTTGGTAAAACAGGAGCCAGGTTTCATAATTTTGATATAAAAAAAAAATCGTGACCAAACAGGTAATTTTTAAACAATTTTCTTTTTCAAAGATTTCCAGATTTCAAAATAAAAATTATTCACACTAATTGCAGCATGCATGCAGACATTTATTGTGTAAGGGTTATAAGCAGGAGTGGGTGCTGTCTGGTTAAGTATAGACACTTAAACAATTTAAACCTTTTATAAATGATTCTAATCTATCAGCAGGGATAGTATTGTCGACGTTTCGCAATAATAGTATCAATTTCCAAGTCTTCCAAGGTATTACGTGAAGACACCTGAAACAAATTCATGTGAACTTAAATTTACAATTTCAAAGCCGATATCCGATTCACAATGGCTAAGTGACCTTTACGATTCCCATCCAATCTGAAGCAAAAAGGCAAATTGTCGAATACAATATTTTGTAGGGTATATGCATGCAATATATATTTTTGAAGAAAGCTTATTTTTTTCATTAAAGAAATTAGTGTGTTGATCAGAAACAAACCTTTTTACTGAAAACTAAGTTGAAATGGGGCTGTAACTCCTGTAAAATCTGACCATTGTTGACAAATATTGAACTTGACCTGCATTTTTTATTTACACAGGTACACTTGTAATATGAATTAAATGCATACACTCTTCAGAAGTTATTGATCAGAAACAAATTTTTAACATGCAAATGGACAGGGTAACATGTAACACCTGATGCGTCTTCATCCCTCTTCTAATGGCGGGGAACATAAAAATGTTTAAACAATTCTAGCCCACAGAAACGATCGCCACTGTGGGCAATTTAACACGATGATGAGCATGCTGATTGGCCAGTGGCTTCAACAAACCACAAAACCACATAATTATAACAATAAATGCTACAGCCTGCATAATGAATTGTGGGACAGGTATGGAATTCCCTGGCTTTTCATTTTGGCTACAACAGACATGAATTGGGAGATGGCGAGGATTGGAATAGACTAAAATAATAATGTATAGTATGGTCGGTGTTGACCTTCACTTTTAACAACAAATCAGTCTTTAACACAATTGTGTCTGCTTCTAACTGTTATCCAAGTGGTGCTTCACTACACATAGTACAATACCCCACCCAGTCACATTATTCTGACACCAAGCAGACGTTATTGACAATATATGTCACCTTAAATTTTCCACATGTACAAGGAACACTTCAACTCTCGGCCACGGCTGGGACATACCATGTTCTGGATTTGCAAAATTAAGTGCCGATGTGATAGGCTTTACGCAAAATAAGTCTATCTCACTTCTTAGCCTATATTTGTTGTTAAGCAAACTTTGCTAAACCATTCTCTTTTCTGATGACTTATGGATGACAACAAAGGACAGACATCTATGGTATAAGCTGATGAGCATAAAAAATACAAAGTATATCATTCTTATCTCAAAACTATTTCAAGTCCTTTCTTATATGCATTTTGAATGTCGTACAATCTCAAATAGCATTTCTATATCCATACGTGGGCTTGAAATAAACAAGAAAAATATGAAATAAAGAGCTACTTACTGGCACATATCTTACGGGACTGAGTGCACGGGCTCTTGCTCTGACCCTAGCACGTGCAATAGCAAGATCCACAGATTCTGAGGTGGTGAGAGGTGAACAGTAGCCATATCTCCAGGAATAGGGGGATCTGTACAAATAGGGACTGGCAGATCGTGGTCGTGGAGTTGTCAGGTACGATGACGTGGATGTCAGAGCTGCTACCTCCGCATCTGTTATAAGAGAAAAAAATGAATATATATAATGTAATACCGTAATTTTGCAATAGTACAAAATGCAGTTGTACGAAATTTGCAGTTTTACAAAATATTGGTCAGTCCCAAGTTCATTCCCGACACACTCGATGCATATAAAAGTCACACCAGGTCTAACACTGTAATTCTCTTTTTGCAATGACAAAGTTTTGATCAATGCATGGTCTAAGTAACAATATAACATACATAATTACACACATAAATCTATTCTCTATAAAGTATACCCATAATTCCTATTTTAAAAGTGGGTTGATGTAGTGGATAGGATGCAGAGGTTGCAGGTTCGATCCTCATCTGGACTCTACGCCTCTCAACAAACAACACTCAGTCCTGGTTTTGCCCAGGAAGCAGGCTAGTATAAGCTGTGAGTATAAGCTTTCTTCACAATCGAGCTAAAATAGGTAAGTATGATCCTAAATATATTCAATGAAAATTGATTTGTTTTTTTTTTCATTTAATTTGCTGATAGATGTCTCAGTTCCAGGGGCCTAACTCTATTCATTCAGGTTAAATATGGCCTGTTCAAGTACCCATCTGAGCCTTAATGGATGATATAATTTTGACCAGGCTTGGTTCTAAGTCAATGAAAACTTCAGGTGATATAGTATTTATAAGGTAAACACTAGTTGTTTTCAATTAATCAAGGGCTATAACTCTGTCAAGTCTGGCTTCATATGGCAAGTTCAAGAACTCGCCCAAGTTTTACTGGTTGAATTACATTCTGAGCAAGTCTGGTCACAACTTGATAAAAACTAAAGGACTACTACAGTGTTTATAAAGCACAAATCAATATATTTTTAAATAGTCAAGGGCCATAACTCTGTCATTTCTAATCTAATAGAGCTGTTCAAAAACTTTTCAAAGTTTTTTGCTTATTAACATTTAAACCATGTCTGATCTTGAAAGGATCAAAACTGAAGGTGCTACAGTGTTTACAAGGCAATTATCAGCATTATTAGTGTTTATCAAAGATTCAAGGGCCATAACTCTTTTTTTGGTCCAATTTGGCCAATTCAAAAACTCGTCCAAATTTTCATGGGGGATATAAACATCCTGGCAGGTTGGTCAGCATTGGATGAAAACTGAAGTGACTACAGTCTTTTACAATTTACAAGTTGACAGACAACTGAATGACCGATGGACAGATGGGGGACAAACATCGCATAAGCCCTTCTGATATTTCTCTAGTTTCCGCTTAAAAAAATGAATATGCACTATGTATCTGATTCTAGAAGATATGCAGTGCATGTGAATTTTTATTTTTCTAAGCGTACATAAAGCTGCCTATAAAACTGTTTACTAGTAGTTTACCTTCATCATCTGACACATACTTGGTCCCATAGACTGGCATGGATCCCAAAGAGTCTCGGCGAACCTGAAATATGCAAAATGCAATTCACTAAACCAATGCTTATAACTTAACATGATGTCACATAAGACAGCAGTAGCATGAAGTAACACATCCAGTGATGTGTCAGTATAAAAATGATTTTTTTTTTCTGTTTTACTTTATTAAATTTTCATCACAGTTAAAAAAATTTTTTTATCAAGCATTCAAGAATTATTACTATTAACTTAAAGCAGTTACAAAATAAAATAATAAAGCTAATCTGCAAACATAACAATTAAAATTCATATATAAGGACAAAATTTAGGTCAGTAAATTCTTGAATATCTATACAAAGATTTAGAATTAAGCAAAAAAATATGTTTTTAAGTCAGTAATTTATTTTCAAGAAAGATGTTTTATCAAATATTTATGGTAGATTCTTTACAAAATATCCATTTATTATTTTTACAGACCTCTTAAAAGGTGGAATCATGACCGACAGTGATAGCTTCATTTCTATATATTGTGACAATCCTTTAGAATTACACTCACACTGAGTGTGCATAACATTTTTTATATTAGTTTTTTAATTTTTAGTATTTTATTAGATGTTCAGTTGAAGAATTATGGGATAGAAAATAATGCATTGTGGGTAATTAAACATTGGCCGTGAATAAATGGATCACCATTAATTTGGTGGTTGAAATTAAAAAAAAAATCAAACACATATCATACGTGGCAAATATGATGTACTCCGTAAATTGTAAACAGGAGCGAAAAAGTATGTACCTCCTTAGTAGTCCTTAACTCCTGTGCTCTCAAAACAAGAATACAACTAAACTGGCATATCATTGTGCTTGATGTAAAAAAATAGAAGAGTAAAGTAAGATAGTGAATTCTATTTGGATATATTATACAAAACCATCAATTGTACAAGCTGCAATTTTATTCAGGTGGCATGATAAAACAAGAGAGCCAAGATGGCCCTATATCACTCACCTGACTGACCTTGAGTCATCCAACTTAAGCAGATTATATAATACAGTCATGTACACTCAAAATTCCAGAAAGACGAGATGGGCAAGTAGTTAGAATTTTGATTTGTTTTGAAGATGTAACAGATGTGTAGAAGAGTTCAAACTTGGTAGAGGTTCATCCATGGTAAATGTCAGTGAAATTACATCAAAATCTTTTGAAGTTTTTACTATAGCTGTCTATATGTTTGGAGACTGTTCCAAACCTAAGTCTTCAAACTAAGATAAAAATCCAGTTCCAGCACAAAACTAACCTGTTATGTTTGAGAACTGTTTCAAACTAAAGCATCAGACTAAACTATTGTGCATGAAACAATCCACAGTTCCAGCACAATAAATATTTCTATGAGTTTCAAACACAAGCCTTCCCAAAACCTATCACTTGAAAGAATCTTTGTTGCAGTGCACTCTCCCCCAAAAACAATTGAGCTCCTCCTCCGAGATTTCAAGTACACTTTGACACTGAAAATCTCAAGCAGACTTCTTGTTGTGAAGAAACTAACTAAAAATATGGTATTGCTTTATTATGAAGCAGTAAACCATCCCTGTCTGAACCATAAAAACTCTGACTTTTATATTCAGAAAAAACACCTATTCTAAAATGGTTCATGATTAATGAATAATATTTCAATCATTGATTATAATTGTATCATTCATCTTTTTATGATGAACTAACTTTTAAAACTTATATCTGGTATAATATTGTATAATAACAGCAAAAAAAAGTTTATTTAAAGAGTTTATTACCTCTTCTTATAATAATTGCTATATACAGACATTTATGCTATAAAACAAGGAGATTAATTTGACATAAAACTAACCCCACCCCCTGGCTGCCATGTTTTTTGACAAATCAAGATAGCTTGAACAAACTTGGTAGAGAGTCACCCAAGGAACATTTCTGTGAAATTATTTTAAAATCAAGCCAGTAGTTTCTGACAAGAAGATTTTTCAAGTTTTTACTATAGCTTATATAGTAAACAAACCCCACCCACTGGCTGCCATGTTTTTTGACGAATCAAGATGGCTTGAACATACTTGGTAGAGGGTCACCCATGGAACATTTCTGTGAAATTTTTTTAAAATCAAGCCTGTAGTTTCTGACAAGAAGATTTTTTTAGTTTTTGCCCTGCCCCCTGGGGGCCATGTTTTTTGATGAATCAAGATGGCGTGAACAAACTTGGTAGAGGGTCACCCAAGGAACATTACTGTGAAGTTATATCAAATTGGCCCAGTGGTTTCACAGGAGAAGTTGTTAAAAGCTAAAAGTTAACGACGGACGACAGACACCAGGCGATCAAAAAAGCTCACCTGTGAGCCTTCAGCTCAGGTGAGTTAAAAATTGATTCTTTCTTTTAGAAATGGACATATCACAATTGAATTAAAATTAAGCAATGATTCATGGTACAGTTGTAATTTTAATTTTTCTGTTAAATTAATTTCAATCAGATGATGAATGCTGTATTTATTTGTGTGTAATTTTTTAATGTCCGCTAACGATTAACTGCTACGTGTGAAGTGGTCTTTGAATCAAGTGCAAACTTTACCTCCTTTATATATGACCTAGGTGTAAGACGGGGAGAGTCATCATAGCTTCCTATAGATGTGGAATGAAAGAAAAGAGAAAGGAAATAAATAAAAATATGGGTTAAATAATTAAGAGGAGAGTACAAGAGGCACTACAGGCATGCATTGTAGCTTATATATAATATACAAAATATATTTGGAGACCTTTCCCAAAAATGTCTATAATTTGGTTTGCTGTTAACTTTCTGTAATAATTTTTTTCATTTTTTCATTTTTTTAGAAAATGTATTATAAATTGTTTTAATAAATTACAAAACGACACTGCAACTTCAGCTGAGGTCCATTGTTCACAAGTGGACCAAACTTAATTTTTTATTTTAACCCTTTCCTTCATATAGACGCCTTTGAACACCTCTAATATTTAAAGCATTAATTCACCACATATCAGCAATGGGTGAATTATGTTTATATTATCTGACAGAGTGGAAAACAGTGCAGGAAGGCCTTCTGTGATTGGTGTGGGAAAACGCGTATCTGTGGAGTAAAGGGTTAAATCTGAAATATCTGATGCTGATGTCGACAGCTCAGTCCAAAACTGTTCTATTCACCTACAAGTATATGGAGATACAACAGTTTTTGTATTCAACTTTCCATGTATTGGACATATCAAGAACTGACATGTTGTAATCGTTCAACAGAAAACCAAATTATTCATTTTAGACTCTATATAATAACCTAAATTAGGTTCATTTACACAAGCGATCATACAGGTCATGATACATACAGCCATGCACAAGTAGTGTAAGAGAGATAATACAAATGATTGTATCTACATAATCGGTCAATTCTGTCTTTAACAGCCATATATATATAAGAAATATGACAAAAAGTGGCTGTTTAGTACAGGTTGACTAAATACACTACAACATAAGGCTAGTCAATAAAAGAAAATTGTAGCTGCTAAAGACAGGTAATGTCCACTTATAGAAGTCAAAGACAATTAAATAATACATGTATAACTTAACTTAATACATATAATACACACTGTGTAGCAAACTAAGATGAGATAACTATATTTTGCTTGATCTGAAAGAACTCTTTATAAACATGTAGTACATTTACAATCCCAAGATTAAATCATTCATTCCCATTATGAATTTCTCATTGTTTTTCTTTTTGCAAAATTATTATTTTCTAAAAGGGACACATGGCAATATTGACTTTGAGTTTATTTTTGTTTTAATCTTATTTATTTTACATTGATTGTGAAACAAATTCTTGCAACTTGAGAAATCACACTTAAAATTTTCCTGGGCAAAACCAGTAACAAACATGTGTGGATAAAGTAAGTTGCTCGAGGACACTACATATAGCCATGGCAGAGGATCAAACCCACAACATCCTGATCCTGGTTCTGATGCTCTACCAATGGACCACATGCTCCATATCTCCAGTTCACAGGTCAAGTCAATCCGGTAACCATATGAAGATATATCAATCCAATTACAACTTCTGAAATTTCGTAATTCCGTAATTATTTATAAACAGATTTTATGAAATTAGTAGGGTCAAGATTAAGTTTTGGAAATATGAGTACAGGTAAAAAATATTAACAAATACAAACTGATATATTTCAGGACTTTTTAAATTATTAAATATTTAGCAATTATGACCGAAAATCTAAAAATGTAAAAAATGACCATAAATCTGCAAATGTCAAAAATGACCATAAATCTACAAATGCCACAAATGATCGTAAATCTGTGAATAGGGATGTTTATCAAGCACTTACAAGAGTTAGTCCTTTTTGTTTTATATAGAAGTGATATTAGATGTCTAAATACATACAGGGTTAACTTAAAGTCATATAAAATTAGCATCATGCAGATGTTATCTTTTAAAAAAGTAGTGAAAATTTGTCATAATTACAGTGTCCCTTTAAAAGTGAGAAAAACGTGTTAACACACATCGTGCCAACACAGCGTAAACAATGAGCTTCAATATTATGTCAATGTGAAAATAGTTAAAGTTCACATTCAGAAAGAGTTTTCCAAAATACACTTAGAGGCTTTGAAAATGCAACACTTACATACAGGTAATTTTAGAGCAGAAAATGTCATCTGATTTCAAAGAAAGTTTAGATACGTTAAAAGCTTTAATTGTCAAAATTTCATGACTGAGACTTGAATTTTTTATGCAATTCTTTTCATTTTTTGAAGCAACCCCCAAAAGTGTATAAACCATTCACCTGGATACAAGTAATCGTTATCGACGCCTGAGTGTATAACAAGTTTAACATAGCTTCCTCTTTTACATGGATAAGAGTAACAAAATCTAGACTGTGAAGTAGAAATAACTCAAGCCTCAGTTAGGGAGAAATATACAGCCATTTTCATTATTAATGGTATTTCTAAGGAAAAAATGAATTAATTTGACACATTCATCAAAATAAAACACCAAAATAACATTCCACTCATATCTCAAACTCTTAATTCATTTCATACATTTTTTTATTTTTTTATTTTTTGTATTAAATGAATTATCTATAATAATAAATTCATATTTGTATGTTATATCAGACGCTGTCATTTACTAGTGTACAATAAAAAAATTAGAATCATGTGGTTATAATTTTGGGCATTTCACTTGTTATGAATTTGAGCATTTCAATAATGTAAAAATTTGCTCAGGCATTTCTCCATAATTATGATAAACGACTGATATTTAACTAATTTAAGTAAAAACAAACTTGAGTATTTCACTTATTAACTGTAGCAATTAACTGCTTAATTAATATAATTAACAATCTTGTAATTAGCTTGATGACATTGACTGTATATAACAAACAGTGGTTGGGATTAATTAATATTTACAAGTTACTTATTTGACAGAGATTCTACCCAGTAAACCAACTAAATATTTTCCTCTATTACAGTCAAAATGTAACATTATTTATACAAATTCTGACAATTCATTACAGTTTGTCTTTTTTCTTTGTACGACTTGTTACAAGTTCATGGACTTTTTATTCAATGTCCCTTGTATTGATGTTGTTGTTTAGTGCTTCAACACTTTTTCAGTTATATTGTGATGGTGTCTACTTGAGAAAGTTTTTTTGAGAGCTGCCAAACTGAAGTATCACACCACAGACACATCATATGATACCCACCCAGTCACATTAATACTTATACTGACATCAGACTGACCAGACCTAGAACTATCCTCTAAATGCTGAGCGCCAAGCAAGGAAGCTTCTAATGTACCATTTTTCAAGTCTTTGGTATGACCAGGCCAGGGATTGAAACTACAGCCCACACATGGGAGGTAAATGCTCTACCCCTGGATAACCGCTGCAGTCGTATTGAATACTAAGTACAGACTATCAAGACATATCACAGGATATATATTTTGTGTACTTAGTGCAGATCTAGTCTAATTTAGAACAAATAAAGACTGTAGATAAAACAGTTTAGTGCCAAGCCCTTGATTTAAGTCTATTCTGGATGCACGATAAATCATTTTTACACCATTCTCAGTCAAAAATAAATAAATCATTTTTAGAAATCTCGGTCAAAAATATATAAATCATTTTTAGAAATCTTGGTCAAAAATAGATAAATCATTTGAATACTCTGTCAAAAAATAAATAAGCAAAATTAAAATAACCCAGAAAGAAAGAAAAAAGGACTTCTAAACAAATAGCTGAATCACAAAGGTGGGGTTGTAGAAAATCTGCATATGATTACTAATTACCCGGCTTTCATCGAAGGAATCTAAACACAAATATAAATCACAATAATTTCTTAAGTAACAGCTAATCAAAACAACAGAAACATAATTAACTAATTATAATTCACTATTTACAAACTAAATTAAGACTGGGATGCAAATTCAGGGACAGGTTTCAGATGACTGCATAACTGGTGTACACTTATACCAGTGAATGACCATTTTTTGCTTCCACCATAATATACAATAAAAATGCATAAGCGAGATAGAAAGTCATAACATATACAGTCAAACTTGTGTAAGCAATCACTTCTACTAAGCAGCCACTTTTCTTAAGCAGCCACATTAAATTTTTTTGCTATTTCCCATTTCTATGCTTTCAGAGCAAATTTACTTGTATTAAGCAACAACATGTCTTAAAAGGCCAACTAAAATTGCTCCTTACCTTAACTGGCTGCTTAAGACAGGTTTAACTGTATAGTAAAAATTGATGGGGGGAAAAATTCAGTCACATGGAATAGGGAATTGTTATATAGAGGGATCATTCAGCAAGTCTAAACTGTATAACACAATGAAACTTAAAATGTACTCATCCCAGTCTTAAACAAATTTTAAATAAAGCTAAATTGACATATTACGTCTCTTGTAGTATAGTTGCTTTGCACTTTCCCAAGCAATTTGTATCTAAACAAAATATAAACTGCCATGCTGAAATGAGCAATATTGTTTTTACAAAGCTGCGAAATGCATAATTATAATAACAATTATAAATATTGCACATATTTTTTTTTGTTACATATATGTGGTTAAATATAATATACTACTGCATTCACAAGTTTCCATTGTTTTATTAATTAATACTGGGCTAGATGCCATATCATACACATTAAAACAGTAGGGTACTGGTACATAGATCTCAGGGGTGTAGTTGGCTTTTTGCAAGTGTAGGTCTGAACCCTTGGTCAGAATTCAGGGAAACAAAGCCTCCTTGAAGCCCTTGACAAGCTGAAATTTTCCAGATAATCTGTAGACCAGGGCTTGCTGTGCCTAAAAGCAGCTTCGCAGCTGGATCTCATACATGGATCTAGGATTTTCAGTGAAGGATGTTGGTCCAAAACTGATATTGTTAATCTCAGAGGGGTTCTCAAAATGACATACACGGTGGGAAGGGATCTAAGCATTATTTTCTTTTTCACAATTTTCACTGATCTATATATATATATATTCCTTTTTGAAACATATGTATGCCTGAAATGTCAAGGGGGTTTAAATCCACTGTTTCCCCTTCTAAATCTGCCAGTGTAAAGCAGACAAATGTTAAACAATGCATATTCATGACCTTGGACAAGAATCATCTTAAAATCTTATATTTGACTGAGTGGAGGCTTGACTGAAAAAAAAATGGCTGACAAAATAATGGCGTAGCTTACAGGGGAAAAAAAACGCATACGTCCGAATAAAAGGAGAGAACGCGTCAAAAAAACTCTTGCTGAAGCTCGACTGAAAAATATGGCTGACAAAATGATGGAACAGTGTTTGTGGGAAAGTATAACATGAGAGGATAGAAGGGAAAAATAGAAGGGATACAGCAATGGGTGGCTAATATGGTCATACATAGAAATAAAAAAATTGAATTTGTTATCCGACTCGAGATATTATTGATAAATGTGCACACAAATACATTATTGTAAAAAACAACACAACTAATATCACTGAATGGATAATATGCTCTTAAAAAAAAAGAAGGGATATTTTTTGTATTTAACATAATTACAAAAATGGAACAATAAGAGTAACTTGTGAATACAACAAAATGTTAGTGTCACATATAAATTATAATGAGATAGAATTACTCATACAAACTAATTACAACTGGTACAGTATCATACATTTGTTATACTTGTTTCATTTCAGCACTGAAAAACCATAAGAAGACTGCATGCGGCAGATATAAATTTTGTTTCATATCTCACTGATACATTGTTTTAGCACCAATTATAAATAGTCACTTATTTGTTGTTAAGACCAACAGTTACTGGAAACTTCTAATAAAAATAAAAATAAAAAAGTTGCAAATTTTCTTGCGATATGCAAATTTGGTTTAAATTTAGATATTTTCATTTTCGGTAAAACTTTGTTCTCATACAAAATTGAAATTGATCTATACAAAAATGTACTTTTTCTTACACTTGATTAGGATGTATGTGTACATGCCTCGCTCTATACTTGGGTCAAGATAAAATACACTTGTTTTGACATTTGAACTATCTATGCATCATCATGCGTAAAATATAAATTATGACTTAAATAATATGTCTTGAAGGAGATTGTGGTAAATTAATACCGGTATAATAAATATTTGAATAATTATTCAATAGACTTAGTATGCCAAAAAAAAAATCATATTTCAGATTGAACATTCCATCCTTTAAACTAACTGTTTTGGACTAACTAATTAGAGTATCTGGATGTTGTATTTGGTATGCATTTTTTTTTTTTTTTCAGTACCAGGTTGAACATTCCGTCACTTGGACTACTGGCAACTGTTTTAGTGGCTTCTCTACAGAGTTTCAGGTTAATACAGCAAAATATGATAATCCCTTTGAACAGAATTTTGAATCCCATGAAAGAACCGTATCACCTGTATTCTTGACCAGATATATATATTTGAATATTTCTATCTCTTTATAACTGTCAACCTGCATGCTTAAATGAATATATATGGTAAATATACAAGAACTACATTAACATTCTCCGGTGAACCTTCTCAAAACTACCTTTCCTTTCTTAGGCACACAGCATGGGCGACCCGTTGGGTGGAAGTTCGGCCCATGTCCCCAATAAGTCTTGCCCATGTGACGCTTATAGGCCTGACAAACAAGGCACTTTGATTCAGAGACATAAACCGCCTGAAGTTTTGAACAAACTGGGCATCGTGCAGAACATACTCCACCCACTAGAAAACGTAATGGATATAAGGTTTCTTTCAACTCAAAATTTGGTCATATCACTATCTGATATTATGTGTATCATTATCTTATAGAAATGTATATATTTAAGGAACAAATGTTATTTGTTAAAAGCTCATGAGATATGAACTTACATGTAACATATGTCATGCAAAGTAAGTGAAACATGTAAAATTTGCCAGTTACGCTCAGTAGGTTCATGAATATTCAACAGATAAAGTTAATTTCTTACACATTGTATTTATATTATTTATGCACTTGATTAACACGACCATGTGCATTGTGTACATTGGAATACATGCAGTCCGAGGCACATGGGGAAGAGGCAGTTTGTTGGACAGTGTGCATGACTTCTTGAAATTAATCTTTACTTAGTTTTTCTCATACAAAACCAACAAACAATTACTTTATTCGTATACAGAGATACACCTGTCTTACAATCACAAGACAACCTGGATCCATTTCATTATTAATCTTCCTCAGTTCAACGTCTCGTCCTTTGAACAATTAGTAAACCTAACAAACAATTCATTAATGCAAAGTTTATGCAAATCTTAATACAAGTACCTTGTATTATTTGTTGTATCATTTGATTAGTTTATTTTACTAGACTTAAAAAAGTACACATGACAATGTTCATGGAATGCTAATTGAATTTTGTGACTTTTTTCCCCATACCTTTAAATCTTATGTTTAAAAGTTCATAAACTAAGATAGGTACTGAGACAGGTTTCTGACCTTTGTTTCACAAACATATTTAAGAATAAACTTCAATAGTTAAGAACTTATATCTCAGACAAGCAGCCAAAAGATCCTCATTTTAGACTGGCTCTAGAAAAACTAGAACTGCAATAGGTTTCACTGACACTAAAGTATATTAAAGTAACCAGTCAAAATGAAGTAAGTTTTTTTCCATTGACATTGATTGAAGAATATTAAAGCAACCAGTCCAAATTAAGTTAAGTTTTTAAGTACTTAAGTAAGACTAAAGAAAATGTTAGTGAAACAGAAGCCAGGACTTATTGTATATTGACATTTAATTATTGATTAAATTATATTTAAATATCGTCAAAGTGCTGTCTGGTGGTGTGTCATTCTCATCCCCTGAAAATTCTTAAGATATCAATATTTAGTATTAATAAAAATACATATTATGCTACACTTGGTCATGGTGGTTCCCATTTCAATGGCCAGTGACGGTTCCCATTTCTATGTAATACTATGAGAGGATATTTAAGAATACAGAAAACAATTACGTCAGTGTCACTCAGTTGACCTGCTGTAACAAACAAAAGACAAACAAATAATCAAAGGAACATAGTTGCAAGAGAATATGATTTAATATAGTTAATAAAATAATTTATAATACTTATATTCACATTATTTCTTTTAAAGAGGCACACGGCAATTTTGGTAAATTATCCCTAAATTCTTTTTTCTATAAATTATAAATCTACACACTACAAATGTGTGTAAATTAAAAAACATTGTATCTCAGTTAAAATGCATATATTTATATAATAATTTATTTTTTGTTTAGACATACTATCTGAAACTTCTTCAGTTCTTGAAGTTAAAATAGCAATACTAATATCTTTAAAGGTAACAACTACATTCATAAATGTATTACTATTCATTGATGTATGAACGCGAGTAAAACTAACTTCATTTTAAAATTGTTGTGTGTCCCTTTAAAGTCTCTGGCTATAATATTGATACTTAAATAATGGTAACATGAATAAAAAGCTGAACACCCACTATGAAATACCAACGAAAATAAATCACAGTTTCCCAATTTTATAGGTATACAATTCATTTCCCCCCCACCCCCACCCTCACCATCCTCCCTACCCGAAATATTTACAGAAGCTAAATTAAATCATATTTTAGTTTAGTTTAAACTAATTTATTTTAGTTTGCTCTTGGATCCATGTCCTGGGTAGAACCAGTACCGAGTGTTGTTTTTTAAAATTCAAGCTGGGGATCATGCACACAACCTCAGGCATGGGCAGCCAACACTCTATTCACTACACTACTGCCCTCCTACTTGTTTTAGAGATTAAAGTAAGGAAGACAGCAAATTAACTGATTTTTCACTGATGACCCAAGTCCATATCTCTCACAAATACCCTGACGTAAGACTATAAACCTAGAGAAGATGTTAATGCTTAACCTACCATATCCACTTATAGATGTCTTTGACTTCGTTTTCTTTATATATTTTGGTTTTGGTGCACCTGCCCCGGGGGTCCGTCCAATCAGACTGTCCTCCAACTGTAATATGATCAAGAATTTGACCTACATCCAGAATTCAGGAAACCCTTCAGCATGTGTCAATGTTTGACAGAGAACCCTTCATTCATTATTGCAGTGGTTTTTTTTTATCACTTAACATGTCCATTAAAGATATTACTAACGTAAACTAAAATAGCATGGAACTGGTTGCCAGCAAATAGAAATTAAATATATAAAAGTTAAAATGGTTATGAAAATGAATGAAAGCAATGTTATACATCACTCAGTTGTTAACACTTACTATCTTTTCAGAATGAAATTTACTTGTTCATGACTGTCTTGTATTGTATGCAATTATTATACTTCTTAAGGAACTAGCCTTCCATAGGCGACCAACAAAATTATATGAGGTCTAATTTTATTAACATACATTATGGTCTTCCACATTTATTAAATAGTTTAAAACCACAATGTACACACGAGTTAGTAAATTGTCTACAATTACCAGTAAAGAACAAACATGCCTGTAATTCTCTTTTTTAAAGTTACCCAAAAGTCACAGTGCAATATGGAAAAAGAAGGTTTTGGAGGAAAATAATTATGTAAAATATAATATAGTGTATGGTATAATTATGATTATGTTGATTTTTAGAAAGATATAAAATGTATATATTTATTTATAAAACAAGATTTTTGAGGCAGGGTGAGTGTGTGTGTTGAGTTTAGAGTTAAAAAAGATAAAAACATGAAAGAGCGGAAATCATCTCTAATATCTGTATCTATTTAAAAAAAAAAATTTCTTCTACACACGTCTATGAATCAAACACCTTAAAATGTTAACTTATAGTGCTAGAATATTACATTGTTAAACTATTTAAAACTACTTGGAAGATATATTGAAATAACTTGGACATTTTATGAACATTAAGGCTTGAAAGTTTGTTTTTGTCTTTTCTGATAGTTTTTACAGCATTTACAATTGGGCATCAATGTTGAATTATCTTAAGGTTTGTTATATATATTTTACTTACAATGCTACTATTTTTGAGGTCAGAGAGACAAATGTTGTTGAGTCAAAGATAAATTTTGCAATTATATAATGTAAGATATTAATGCAATATCTTTTAAAAAAAATGGTTTAAGAATTTTGTTCTTAAACTCAGAAATCAGTGATAATAATTTATCTAAAAAAAAAAAAAAAAAAAATAATAAACAGTATTTTTTTTCTATTATAGATAAGAAAAACTAAAAATGTCAAAATTATCGTAAATTTTTTGAAGAAAGATAAAAAAAACAGTTAAGCACATTTATAGTAAAGGCCACAAAACACAAGTATTAAAGAAGTATGCTAAGTTTGATTAAAACAGAAAGGTTTTAAAAGGGGAAATACTTTGCATGGACCTACATGGCGTACAACAAAAGGTTTTTTCCCAGAGTCGCTGTCGGACAAACTTTCATCATCGTAAGTATTACGTACCGGAGACCTGGAACGAAAAATAGATGAGATGGTTGGCCGCATGTAATGTGGATCAGAATCCAAGCCTTCATCTGACTCTGAACCTGGGGAAGGCGACCTGTCACAATGAGATGTTCATATCAGTCGACAGTGAAGAAAGTTGATTAGGCCAAGTGAAATTAGTTCATAGTAAAATGTTATCTGTCATTCAGGGTGTTGTAAGGAACCTGACTATCTGTATTCAAAACAGTTTCTGATTTAATTGGATCAATGATTCTTTATTATTATGTGCTATGGTGATATATACATGTATCAATACATTCTTCTTTATTATAATACCTTCAAACTGTATAAGTGGTCCCCTGTTTTCAGAGCAGCCACTTGTCTCAAGCAGCCACATTTTCTTATATTTCCCATCTCTGTGCTAACAGAATAAATTAATCTGTAAAAACCAACATCCTGTCTTTGATCAAAGGCCTTATTTGCTCCTCCCTTTGATTGGCTGCTTAAGACAGGTTTGACTCTATATTTTTCTTTATAATAAATTATAATATATAAATGATGTGCTATAAGCTGTGTGCTATGACAATATACTGTGCTAGACATAAAGTGTTCATATGTCAGGTCAACCAATAATACTGACTTTACTTTCCTAATTGGAATATTAAACATTTTATTTAAAATGCTGGCCACCTTATGGGATCTCAAGTAATTTCAATATCAATCAATGAAAAGTATTCATGTTGCAGGTAAAATGCCATTTTAATTTTTTTAAAAATCGTAATTGATTTTATATTCTTCTGTACCATACTAATTGCACCTGGCCGTAATACATACTATATAACATTATACTAGCCTCTGTTCATGAAACTTGGTAAATATATGATATATAAGAATTATCAAACATAAAAACCATAACATTGTTAGTGAAGCATTGTACATGTGCATACCAGCATACAAAAAAATAACATAAACTAAAATGTAAACTACCTGTTCAGGCATTTATTTATAAAAAAACCCCAGAGCATTGGCAGTTCCAGAGTGCAGGTAGGAGAAAATTCAAGCATTGTCAATTCATTTTAACTTGAGTAGGTGCTACTAGCTGTTATGCAAATCTTCATATTAGTAATTTATAGAAATAAAGTTGTCTAAACAATTTATAGAGTAATATAAGATACAAATCTAAAACTTGTGGTGACACCAATATAATTTTTTTTATTAAATATTCTCAACGCAAGATACAAAGTTACCCAACTTTTGGGATATCCACATTTTCCCAGATTTTTACACCTTTGTGACAACATTTACAGCCATTTCCTCTATTTTCAATTTTTGTGTATTTCTGAGATTGGCCTAGAGGCTCCAAGGTTATACAACATTTTCATGTTCAACTCAAATTCGTACTCTAAACACTACATGTATTTCCATAATTTTTACAGTCTAAAGCTCAAACACTTGACTTAATCAGCCTCAAGTTTGAAAGTATTAATACTTTTCTCAATCTCAATTCAATTCTTTATTGGGCATAACAGTTACATGTCTATTGCCTTGCACAAGGTGATTAATCAATTAACTAACAAATTAACTAACAAATTATTGAAAATAGTGCAAATACACATTGACAATTATTCTAAAGATAATCCACATATCTTATCTGAGGTAGAAACATTCACAAATTCACATCTATTTTGTTGCAATGAATTCATTCATTTTTGAGTTGAGCATGAAATCTTGAGTTGAGCATGAAATCACGAGTTGAGAATGAAACATACTTTTATAACCTCTGACTTGAAACGACTATAAATAAACATGCTCATCCAAACATGTACTGTGTACATCCTTAATCATGCTGTGTTTCCACATTGCGACAGTAATCCTTAACAAACACTTGTCACTCAACTTCACTGTTTCTTGATTGGAAGGGCTCTTGCTATCATGCATGCCAATAACATATACTGGTATATATGTATAAAATATGCATTTATATTCAATCAGAACAGTACATTTTACAATTATGAAAATATTTTTACCAATTAATTAAATTGCACTTATAGTAAAAAGTTATTTTACTGAAATACTGATTCTTGAGTGTATGTATGAAATAGATCTGCAGTGACACCATCCAATCCAGATATTTCATTGGTATTAAAAAATAATTTCAATTGTACTTTTTAATACATATTTAAGAATTTCAAATTATGATAAACAGAGACACCATACACAATGTTTTGGTAGTTATTTTGTTATATTCTATTTGCTTTTTTCTTTTTATATTAATTTGAATTTGCATTTGAAGCCATATTCAACATATTGCAAATTTATTATATGGTTTTATTGGTAAAGAAAGGAAAGACATTAGATAGGACAGTACCAGAAACACATGTTTTTGTGTAGATCAATGGTTCTCGCTCTTCCATGACTAACTGGCAAACTTTCTTACAAAAAGTCTTTGAACTGAGCTGGGCTCAAGTCCATTACTCCACAGGTTGGAGATTAGTATAAGAAATTAAGACACAGTTGAAACTTTTGTGCCATGAAGAAAACTTTAAGCATGTACAGGGGCAGGGGATCATCAAACACATTCATTTACAGGTATACAACTACATGAAATCGATAACTTTAAATGTATAATACGAGATGTGCGGTACAAAATACCATAAATTTATTGCCAATTATGTCATTCCTTTATTATAATAATAATAATAATAATAATAATAATAATAATCAAACAATGAAAATAAACAGGATGAATGCAACATATAAACATTTATGGTCACCAAAGAGCAACATAACAGGGCGGATATCCAGAATGACGTACATGCAATGTGAACAAAACAAAATGGTTAGTAACTGATTGCTTATCAGTTGAGAGACTTAATACATAGAATATGAAAATTTATATTTGCAAAGGCCATAAATTATGTCTTTCATACATCACTAAATGCCTTAAACAGACAGACAGAGTTGATGGTCTAATATTTGGGTTCATTAACATACTTAAGCACTTGAACGTTTAAGAGACAATCATTCATATTCTAAAAATTAACCTTATCCTTCACCCTTCATTCCAAAATACTTGCCTGGACAGACAGACAATGGGATAATCATATTAAACAAATTGTTCCACATTCGTGGCTAGGCTTGCAGGGTAATTCGCTGTTTGAACTTAAAACCAGAATTAATGTAGACAATCTGCAGTTGAAGTAAAGCATGTAAAGGCATTTTCTCTGCAAAGCCAATTATATATATAAAAACAAAGCATACAAAAAACACTTACTGAAAACTACCATAACCATTTATACTAATTATTAATACTAATTGTAGTTCATAAAAATTTCTAATTTGTGAACATCATGTATTGCAACAAAGCATTGTTTTTCTAATTAAAGATTTGATATACAAGTATAAGCTGGTATATACATACAAAGGACAAAACGCACGTTTTATACGAATGAAAAGGATTTATATGCATGAACAAAATATTTTCACTTTAGTATAATCAGATTTATAACTTAACCGGCTGTTCCCATCAATGGTATTATTGGAAAACAAAGTAGACCCAGATCCACCTGCGATGTATTCGCATTCTCATAAGATATATACATTGTTTGGCTCTCAGAAAGTTATTTTTTCTAACAATTACCTTCTAAATGATAATGGAATGATCCAAAAACATGGATGGAAGACTCTATTATTGAAATTCAAGTTAAGGGTTACAGGTCAAACTACTGAAAATTTTAGATAATAAAAATTCTTTATTACCCTTAGCTATATTTTTGGGTTTTTTTTAAATTGAAGAAATTACTGTTCACAAGAATCCAGTTTTTTGTGTGACTGTGACAAAACTAGCCATAACCTGTACTAGTCTTATATAGTTAAAGTATTTAATCCTTAAACGCAATGTTTGTTTTTGTCCTTTATTATTGACGATACACGCCTTTCTATACAAACATACCTCGCTCGGCTGACAGTAATACACACGCTATTGGGGCTAAATATACACACAACACATTGATAGTACATAATAACAAAAATAAACATCAAATTTAAAATGTGACAGAATTAAGGTATACTAAGCAAATATTACATAATGTTATTGTGTGTGTTTTTTTTTTAACTTTCAATGTTTTGAAGGGTTGTTAATAGTTACTTGAGAGAAGTTGACTACATTTTTTCTCCAAAGTATTTTTTCTCCTTTGTAGGGTAGTTTAAATGAATAAAACTTTTATCTCTTTTGCTAGACAAAACCTGAAATAAAAATACGAAATAATCAAAAAAATAAATACCTGCAAGATCTTGTTCTGGAAAGTGACCTTGACCTGGACAGAGATCTTGACCTTGAAACTGACCTGCTTCTGGCACGTGAGCGCGACCTGGAGCGGGATCTTGCACGTCTTGCTATCTGTAAAGACAGTGAAATATATGGTTGATATAAGGCCTTACGATCTAAACTGTTACTCTATGCTACCCATTTCACTCATTGCTATAGAAGTTGTCATAAAGATACAGGGGCCCCATTTCACTAATCTAAATGTAAGTCATAAGAATTTCGTACAAACAAATGGTGACACCTTTGCGCAGTACTATTGCAAACTTTAGAAAGAATACTATTCACTAAAGTTTATAAATATTTAATGATATAAGTGAAACAATAAATAAATTTATTTATTTCTTTCATCACTTCAAATTTTACACTACAAAGTTCCTAAAGTTATGAATGAAAGTAAAACGGGCCCCATGTATCTTGTTGAGGGAGAATGCCAAAGTAACAGTAATAAGTCCAATTGTTTGAGTGCACACACACACATTAATATTGGTAGTTTCCCAGTTAAGGTATAGGTAATCGAAAGAATTTAAATTTATTTTGACAATGACAAAGATTCAGACATATTGACAAGCAGCCAGTGTGATAAATTAATCAATTTTTGATTCTGTTTAAACGTTAGCTATGTTTTTGCTTAGTTTTGTCAGAATGTTTCCATCAATTTCATTACAAAACATTTGACAAATTTAAGTTTTTAATAAATACAGTACAAGTCCAATTATATTTAAGATATAGCAAATTAAGCAATAAAAAAATTATGCATAAACAAAAACTTAGAAATAAACAGCAAAGTGGTGTAATGGAATAAAAATATACTCAAATTTACCAAAAAATAATTTTGTTCACTTATAAATCAATAGCATACACATTAAATATTTTCTGGGTGTCTAAGTCCAAAAAGGGCCATAACTGTGCCAAAATGCAATCCAGAGTTATAGTTCTTGTCAGTGTGTGTTCCACTGATGATGGTGAACACACATGCAAAGTTTCATTCACATCCAATGAGTGGTTGCATAGATATCTTAAACTTATACGCAAAAGTTTAACCTGGGTGTCTACAGACGACGATGCCTCCGACACCACTGGGGTCATGACAATAGCTCTCCTTGGACTTCATCCCGGTGAGTTAAAAAAACAGTACCTTATATCAGTGTTAATTTTATAACATAAAAATGTTTTCATTTTTTATTTCATTTCTGTTACAATGAATACAGTATCTATTACCTTTTCCTCTTCCAACGCATCTTCTAAGGCATCAAGTTCTATTGAGCGAGATTCTTTAATGACAGTTTTGGTGGAAAATTCCAGCTTTGGTGATATGCCCTGAAACAAGAATTTAAATAAGTTTAATACGTACATTACAGATCCTCCTCAGAATATAAATTAAATTTTTTTTGGAATAAAAATTATGGAGACAAATATTACCATTTTTAGCTGTTTAGTAACAAACAAACAAACTGGTAAAATGCTAGGTTATAATTATGCCATCTGTGAAGGGATTGAAAAGTAAAAAGATTTTACCAGTATAAATAACAAGTTGGGTATAATCTTCAAAATATAACTAAATTTTAATTGTTATTATGACATGTATTTTTATAGTTAAAATGCATAACTAAGGCCATAATAAAATAATTGCTAGATTATCATCCCTGCCGCCCCCTAATTTTCATGCTGCACCGATCCTTTTTATTTTCATGAAAAAAAACAAAAAAAAAACCCAAAACAAAACAAAAAAAAAAAAAAAAAAAAAAATTTTTAAAACAGAGTTGTCAGAAGACAACAAAGGTTGCTGATGGGATAAAACTCACCACCCATGCAAAGATTGAGATTAAGGGCAAACACCAAAACTAAATGCAAAAGCTTAACATGGGTGTCTACAGATGAAAATTTAAGTCCAAAAGGGCCATAACTCTGCCAAATTACAACCCCCGAGTAATGGTTCTTGTCTCTGTGTGTTCCATCGATTATGGTGAACACACATGGAAAGTTTCATTTATATCCAATGAGTGGTTGCATAAATATCTTAAGGTTAAACGCAACTAAATGCAAAAGTTTAACCTGGGTGTCCACATACGAAAAAATAAGTCCAAAAGGGCCATAACTAAGCCGAAATGCAACACAGAGTTATGGTTCTTGTCTGTGTGTGTTTCAATGATGATGGTTAACACACATGCAAAGTTTCATTCATATCCAATGAGTGGTTGCATAGATATCTTACGTGATAAAAAACTTTAACCTGAAAAATTAAGTAAAAAAAGGGCCATTACTGTGCCAAAATGCAACCCAGAGTTATGTTTTTGTCTCTGTGTGTTTCAATGATGATTGTGAACACACATGCAACGTTTCATTCATATCCAATGAATGGTTGCATATATATCTTGACTGATAAAAAACTTTTAACCTGAAAAATTAAGTCGACAAAGGGCCATAACTGTGCCAAAATGCAACCTAGAGTTATGGTTCTTGTCTGTGTTTGTTACATTGATGATGTGAACACACATGTGAAGTGGTTGCATAGATATCTTAAACTTAAACACAACTAAATTCAAAGTTTAACCTGGGTGTCAAAGTCCAAAAAGAGCCATAACTATGACAAAATGCCATCCAGAGTTATGGTTCTTATCTCTGTAAGTTCCAATGGTGATGGTGAACACACATGGGAAGTTTCATTCACATCCAATGAGTGGTTGCATAGATATCTTAAACTTAAACACAACTAAACTCAAAGTTTAACCTGGGTGTCTTAAGTCCAAAAAGGGCCATAACTGTGCCAAAAAATGCAATCAAGAGTTATGGTTCTTATCTCTGTGTATTCCATTGATAATGGTTAACACACATGCAAAGTTTCATTGACATCCAATGAGTGGTTGCATAGATAAATGAAACTTAAATGAAAAAAGTTAAACCTGGGTGTCTACAGATGACGCCGGAATCATGACAATAGCTCTCCTTGGACTTCGTCCCGGCGAGCTAATAATAAAAAAAATAAAAAAATAAAATCCTCCCAACCTCCCCATTTTTAAGAAAAATTTGGATGATAAAAGTAGTACATAGTCTATCTAAAACTTAAGCAGGTGGAAAAGAAGTGAATAGAGTGATTGCAGCTCATGCCTGAGGTTTAAGGTTTGATCCCCAGCTCGAACTAAAGCCTACCAAATAACAACACTCAGTACAGGTTCTACCCAGGGAGTGGACTCAAAAGTGGTTCATAACAGCTTTGAGCTTTCTTTGCAATCAAGATCAAATAAATTAGTAAAAACTAAACTAAACACTTACAGGGAATGCTATCGATCTGGAAAACAGGATTTCTCTGGATGATGATGAATATGCTGGGCACAGGCTCGGATATGGGAACAGGAACTCTCTGGCGCTGCAGGAGAAGGAAGCCAGGCGCACAGCCCCGGCAGAAAAGTCAGAATATTGGAGCAGTTCCATAACCACAAGTTCATCTGAAAAATATTTAAATATTATTAAATTTATGTCTTTTTTTTTTAAAGGGATTATATTGGCAAGTAACACAAACACGCTGTTAATCCAGACTTTTCCTGTATGCCTTGTGCACAAAATAATGCTTATGTATTGACATATAACCTTAATTTACTTGAAAGTTATCAGATTAACAGTTACTGTAATTGAATATTGGCCAAAACTTTAATACATCCTGCAATAAAGTATTGCGCAATGTTTACATTGAACTCCGTAAACTTCCCGATCAAAGCCTTCGAAAACGAGATCGGGAATGAGTCTTCACGATGTTATCCGATGATTGATCGGAAACCCAAAAGCGGTTCGTTTAAGATGGCGAATGTTAAAAAAACACACAAACGTGGCTTCACAAACCCAATGTTTGTAATAAAGAGGTTATGCAATTAGACACTTTAGACGCGTATATCTCTAAGTTTTAAGTGTATCTTCATGCGGTGCATGTGTGTATATGACAGGGAATTGACGGTAATATGCCAATATAATCCCTTTAAACATAATATATTATAATTCTTTCACGTTAATTGGAAAACAACACTTACTATAAAATTCTTACCAATGTTAGAAGCCAGCTTTGCTCATTGACATTTGATTGAATAGATTGAAATTGGGATTGCCAATAATGGACCATTGACCATGATATTTGTGTCTTAATAGTTATAACTTCAGGACATTTCATTTTGTATAAAGCTCAGACGCCAGTCCTCAAATATGTTAGTGGAGCATGTCGCACAGTGGTAGAGCACAGACCCTCGACCTTAAGTTTTCTTAAGTTTTTGGAGTTTACTACAGAATTTAACTATTTGTTTCCATGGTAACAGAAAAAATATTGAAAATGAAAACTCCCTCATAGCAAAAGGGATTATTAAACCACTAGCAAAGTTATGGTGTACAGATTTGGAGTTGTGCTCTAGAAATAACAAATTTTGTAATTTTGGCTATTTGTTTCCACGGTAACAGGAAAATATTATAAGTGAAAACTCCCTAATTCAAAAGGCTAATAAGTTGACATGTATGTACAAAGTAACACAAGGTAACTGTGAGCATTTCTGGAGTTATATGCATGCTCTTGAAATGGAGAATTTTGTAATTTTGAATATTTGTTTCCATGGTAACAGAAAAAATATTGGAAATGAAAAGTTTAGAGAAAAAAACACTTCTACACCATGTTAACATGCAGAGACAAACCTGTATAGAAGGTCACCTCTATTTAGCAGCCACTTGCCTTAAACAGTCACATTTATTATTTTCCACCAACCAGCATTAAACAACCTGTCTTGAAAGGACACATTTGCTCCTTCTCTTGATTGGCTGCTTAAGACAGGTTTGACTTTATACAAAGTTTCATGAAGTTACCTTGAACGTTTTTGGTATTGTGCTCCAAAAATGCTTTTGAATGCATGCATGAATGTGCTGACAAATTTTTGTAGCAGGGGATAATAATGATCCATGTGATGTTGAGTAGAAAAACAGACATGAGGCTTAAATTCATCATAAGGGATGTATTAGATTATATTTATTTTTAAAATATATTAAAACAATTGCATAATATGTTTGGTTTGGTTTAAACATACTTTATTGCATAATTCACATAATAAGCAAACAGGTTGGGCCACAAGTTCTAGCAACATACGTTACGGCCCTCCACTTTCAATATACAAATAACATTGGAATCAATATGTTTACTTGTTGTCCATTACAATACAGTCAAAAAAATGATTTTTGATATTCTATAAATAGTTGTTTTCAAAAATATTGATAAAGTCTTGCCAAATGTGTTCAGCGTATTAGTATTTCAAAATATTTTTACCTTTTGTATATCTATATAAGACTTTTACAACAATGATGTCATTATCAATATATTATGATTACAATCATTATACAATTCATCAAGATTTTATTACATTATTTACCTCTGGTATATATTTCAATTTTCATACCGAGCTGGTTACTAAGCATTTCAAAACAACTATTGATTTGTTATGACTTTTCAAATCGTAAATGTAAACCCCAATGAACAAATTATAAAGGAGTGAACCATTATAAATTTTTAACATATTCTAGTATTACATACCAATGGCTGGCCTATTGATGGCAAACACAAAGTGTACTTTATACCAATAATTGATATTTTAATACTTGGTCACAGGGAAAGTTAACATACTTAGTATACATGAACTGTCAATATTTATCCGCTTGAGGTCATCAGTAATATTATTTATCTACTGTTTACCCTGATGCAGAATTTCAGAAGTGAAATATATAAATTAGGCATTTCTCCAGATAAGTTTTTCTACGATTGAGTATTTTAATCCTTAAATTTGAATGCAATGCTTATTTTCAAAATGTTAACGGTAAAAATGAACATTTTAATCAAAGTGCAATTTAAAATTTATAAACCAATCAACATTGAAGTTGTCAGTATTCAATGCTTATTTTACCACTCACTTTAAATTCCAATGCTTTATTCAAATATTTCAAAGCTTAAATACCCCTCAAACAGAGATTAACTGGAACACTGAACTGGTTTGATTATGTCTTTTTTTTAAGAATGTTGAATTATATATGAAATATATTTAAACAAAATCCAAATATGGCTCATTAAAAAAAAATTTGGGATAAAAGGCTAAAACATGTTATATTGCATGTCTTTGTATACCTAGATATCAGCAAACATCTATTTTCAGTCTTGATTGTTGTGGCAGATTTAAATTTCATTCCGAGGTGTAGGATGGGTTTTAGCACATTTTTAATATGTTGGGGTGTCGGGTAAAGGGGAGGGAGTATTTCATGAATTTTTAGGCATAGGAAGCTACCTCCGCTAGTTTTATTATACACCAAATACTTACTTATATACAAGTGAAATTTCATCCATGTCTAAGTCGTTACTCTTGTATAATGGTTTTGAAAAATGTATAACTATGTAGGAGTAGTTTAAGCAGTGACATGCTGATACTCAGGCCTATATAAGTGATTATATAGTTTCAAATTGGTCAATTTATTGATTCAACAACTGTCACTTTGGCCCAAGTCTGTTACAGGTCACTGACCAGTATGACAAGTCTAAACATCTATTAACCGGCCAATACGAAATCATTTCATTTATGGCAATTAATAATCTGAGGCCCTGGTTTCACAAAACTATTACCAGGTAAAGTCTTTTATTTTACTTAACTCAACTAACTTGCTCAATTTCTGACTTGAGTAAGATAAAAATAGTGAACTCAATACTGTGCTTAAATATGGAGTTGAGTATGTTATTTTGAGGAAGCTAAAGCGCACCCTCAAAGTAAACAAGAGCTGTTGATAAGACAGCACCCGACTATTCCAATGCAATAGTAACAATTTGATTGAGACTGTTGATATATCCTAGCAAACAAGAGTTATCTAACTTACTAAATTGCAATCCTTTGTATGAAGTTTCAATCAAAAACATGCAGTGGCTGCTGAGTTAGAGAATTTTTTAGTCAAACAAAGGCTATAATTTGCAAAAAAATAAGGCAAGAGTTATCTCACTTCATTAATTTAGCTGGTTTCATGACTACAAAGCCAAACATAAACTTTCAGTCAAATACATTGAGTGGTTGTTGTGATATGTACTTGATGGTACTTGCATGCAAAACTTTAAACAAGGTGTGACACATAAAACAATTATCTGCGTCTCAGTCAATACTTTCTTGCTTTGGGTCAAAAGTCATTTTCTTTGAATAAATAATTTTAACCATTGACCACTTAAAAGGTAGATAGTGAGTTACAATTAAAAAGGTGAGTAAGGAAGTCATATTAGATACAAATGTATTAAAAGTTTTTCACCTCTCTTCATTCATACTTTCACTGCATTTTTTAACAGAGGTGTGAAAAGTATATTCAATTTTTTTTTTCGTAGCCTTTGTATGTCTGTTCTCCGCTAACAAATTCAACTATAAGGGATACATTCCTAACCTTCACATATTCTCTGACTTAACTATTCAAAATACAATGTCACTAGTAATTAGCTACAACCTGGATCCACTCTTGATCAAAACAACGTCATCAACGCCATTACGTATACAACCTGATGTCATTATATAAACATATCAGTTGTGGAAAATGGTTTAATTGTATTTTAGCGTTAAAAAAGTGGTGTCTCAGTGTCAGATTCAATTTACAGAATATAATAAACAGTTCATTTTAACTGTTGTTTTATTGAGTAGAGCAAATGGAGTTTGAATAGAATATCAGCACAAGAACGGAAGAACGTTTCATTTGAACTTTTGACTCGGTAACTGGGTGAAGCATTCATGATGATATATATAATAACACTCTTTAATTCTTCGAATAGTCAAGCTAATAAATGACTCAAATACATTGTATGTCCAACTTTCGACGATTGTCTTGAATGCTTGTGCCAATGAGAACCAACTGAGAGGGTGTTTAGTGATCAGTTGAGAACGTTAGCGATCTTAAATTCAAAGATTAGTTAGCTCACGAGTAATTAGTATTTTTGTGAAACTGTGGCTAGAACTAGTTATCATGATTGGCTCTCCTGGCTCAAGTTCATATTCAAATTGATTTTTCATATTGGTTCAGATTGGCCAAGTCCACAAAAATTCTCTTCAGCAAGGCATAATAAATAATCATAAATAATACAAACCATCGAGAAACTCTGCGACATCCGATGGATCCAGGGCTGTGTAGTATGTCTGTAACAAAATACAAAGATGGTTATACAGAAAGTAACAAAGACAAACTTTATATCATTAAATGGTTGGTTCAACTCTTTTAAATTTAAAGATAAATATGTGACACAGGCAGTACATGCCACACATGCAGTAATATGTAGTAGCTAGCTATATCACAGTTGGGGATTTCTGTAAATAGATATGTCTACATACACATGTACATAGTCACTATTGTCTCTCCACAGAGTTATAGCTTTTGTTGCAAATAATTGAAAGAGTTATGCACATGGGGACTGGGGGTTTGGTGCAGGGATCAGTTTGAATCCAAAGACGGTGTTGAGTATACCGATTTTCTTGGTAATTAGTTTGATTAAATCAGTGGAGATTTCTGGTATGAGATGTCTAGCTGATGTTTATGTGTCGTCGATATAACTGGCTCTTCATAAAGTTTAATTATCTTTTGTGGTGACATTGGTAGGGCATGTTTTACTTAGCACAAAAGAATTGTGGGTTCAATTCAAATCTGATTGTTTTCCCAATAATTTTTCTAGTCTGAAACAGAGTGTAAGGAAGTAGACGTAGTCATCAATATCCCCTGCCATGGGGTATTTTACTTAAAGATGTTTCAAGTTCTGAAACTTAAAAATGAAAATTATTCGCAAAAAAAGGCACAATTACGCTATTATAAATTAATTGCTAGATTATTGTCCAAATTTTTCTTAAAAACAGGGAGGGTGGGATGATTTTTTTAAAAAAATTTTATGAAAATAAAAAGGATCGGGGCAGCATGATAAATTAGGGGGTGGGCAGGGATTATAATCTAGCAATTAATTTATTATGGCCTTACTAAACCACTCAATTTTTTAGTTGTACTCCTGAAAGGAAGAATTTTGTAATTTTGGCTTATTGTTTCCATGGTAACAGAAAAAATATTGAAAATGGAATCTACCCCATAACATTTAAAGGCACTACTTGACCACTAATTTTATATTTGTACAAAGTTTTGTGAAATTATCTTCTAAAGGTTTTTGAAGATATGAGAATTTTGTAATTTTGGATATTTGTTTCCAAGGTAACAGAAAATATATTTGAAATGAAAATTTCCTCACTCCAAATGGCACAACTGAAGCACAAAATTGAAATGTATACAAAGTTTCCTGAAGATACCTTGAATGGTTTTTGAGTTATAAAATGGAAATGGCAAATTTTGGCTTTATATGTTTCCATGATCAAAGAAAAAATATTGAAAATGAAACCTTCTTTATAGCAAAAGGCACTTCTATACCAATAAGTTGACATACACGTGTACAGAGATTCATCAAATTTACTTGGACAGCTTTGGAGTTACATGACATTTTGTATGCACTGGTAATGGCAAATTTTGGCAACTTGTTCGCATGGTAACATGGTAGTTAACTTAAAATATTTATAATGAAAATTCAATCTCTCATAGAAAAAGGCACTACTAGGTTGACATGTGTACAAACGTTCTTGACGTTACCTTGAATGGACAGCATGAACACAAAGGCAAACGCATGGCTGGTGTAAAATTCAAATTTTCAGAGATAAATATAAAATGACATTGATATCCACACTCAAAACTTTAAGAACTTAATAAGTTTTGCAAACATAAATATATATACAAACCTTTTCAAATCTGAATGGCTCGTGCAAAATCATTGGGAAGACAGATGTGACATTGCGAGTATTTCTGTACTGGCCAAACAAACTGATACTCAGGTAAACGCCCTCCCTGCTTGGTAACCATACTCCAGGGGCGGACACCTAAAAGTAGATCAAATGATTAAATTAAATTAACAGTAACTGTTGTTTTACAAATTGAATTCACTTTTCACATTTTTATAGGGACAATTAATTTTTGTTTCTTGCAATAAAACAAAAATGCACAGTATCAGTGGTTCAGATAAGATAGAAAGGATAAGAAAATATTATTTCGAGCCAGAAAGACAGATAAAGAGGAAACGTAAGTTCCAGTGAACTTATGAACCAGCTGTTGGGCCATTCTAAATTAATTGCTAGATTATCATCCAAATTTTTCTTAAAAATGGGGAGGGCGGGAGGATTTTATTTTTACTTTATATTTTAAAATTTTTGATGTTAATTTAATATTTTTTTTTTTAATGAAAATAAAAAGGGTCGGGGAGGTATGAAAATTATGGGGTGTGTGGGGATGATAATCTAGCAATTGATTTATTATGGCCTAACTGTCTGAATCCATGCTTAGGTTCTAAGAAGTCTTGTTTCCCAGGAAGTTTCATGGGCATCATGAATAACACAGAAGATCAGAGAGATGACATTGGTACAACATTCTCTGCACATTTGACAGATGACTTTACACCCACCCCCTCTGAAGGACGGTAATATTGCCACTGTGCAGCACCGTTCCTTGCCTTGAAATATTAGGAACAGTGAGAGTGTATTTGAAAAATAATTGTGACTAGACACCACCAATAACTGAACTCAGCCAAGTGGACTCTGGCTTTTAAAGCACTTGTATGCTAACCTCTAGACCACCAGAATTCTGTTGAATATTTTTTTAATGCAATTTTCAACACATTACAGAATGATTATACATTCAGTTTTATTGATTGAGGAAGACCTTGTGTCTCTCAAGTTTATATATGGCTAATGTATATAACTGTTATATAAATGATGTCAGCTCACCCAATCATCATTTCGGTCCTGGTATCCACTTGCAGGTACACCAGTATTATATTGTATACAATCTTCTACCCAAGTCATTGACTATTTCCCCAACTATTTCAGAGGTGGGAGAATCATGACCATAGACCTTAACTACCGGTATGCCAAATTATCACAGAGATTGTGGCTGGGTGGAAATTCAAACTCACACTCCCTGGATTAACAGGCATGCTACATACTGAGCTAGCTGGTCCTAGTTTCATAGTTAACAATTAAGATATCGGCTGTTGATTGAGTAGTAGCTGCATTATTTGTAATGGGTAAAGGGATGCAAAGTGAAAATAGTTTTTGGAATAAATGCTTTACTCTACACTTACACACATTGAGCTCTATTCATGTTCCAAGTCTCATAAGATTCACTTCCATACTCTTAAAGATTGAAACAAGAATTTATGGTAATGGACAGAGTCAGAGGGCCATAACTATGTGAAAAATCATCGAAACAAAACACAACAATTTTGTGCATCTCAACTTGGTTACTAATTGATGTACCCTATTAAGCAAGTTTCATAAAATTCCAACCAGAGGTTGTAGAAAAATAGCTCTGACAAACATACATAGGCAAAAACATGGATTTGTTAATGAATATAATTAAAGGGCTATAACTTTGTAAAAAAACCATTGAACTGAAACACAAAGACAATATACCCATATCTACTTGTTAGTTATGCATTCTAGCAAATTTCGTAAAATTCCAACCAATTGTTGTAGAGAAAATATTTTTCTAGACAAGAATTTGAGGATGGACAAACTTATTATTCCCCCAAATTTCTTTTATATAAACTAGTATTGTCATGTCAGTTCTGAAAATAAGTCTTAAAACCATTACAATAAAAAACTGATAAAATTAAAATAATTTTGAAGTAGCCGTTTTAGTGTTAGCTTGCAACAAATCTATGAAACAGGATGCCTTTTAACCATTTAACAGAGTTATGCCCCTTTTTAAAAATATATTTATATGAAATCAGTGTCATCAAAGATATATCATTTTGACAAAATTATACTAAAGAAACTTCTAAAATAAAAAATGTTTAGGCTTTAAACCTCCCAGTTATGTTCAGTACTATGGCAACATGTAACATTTCAAATAAAATAATAAAAATAAACTGAAGCATCAATCATTGAAATTCACTTAAATGTCTCACTTAGATTTGCATTCCCTTTTATTGATGGTTAATACAAATCCTGTCCTAAAAATGTTTGAATAGAAATTGTGAATTTTTGTTACAGATAAGTTGTTGTTGTTGTTGTATGGTGTTTAGCGTCGCTTTCAACAATTTTTCAGTCATATCGCGATGGTGTCTACTTGAGACAGTATTCTGAGCGCTGTCACACTGGAGTATCATGCCGCAGACACATGGTATGATACCCCACCCAGTCACATTATACTGACACTGGGCTGACCAGACCTAGAACTCTCCTCTAAATGCTGAACGTCAAGCGAGGAAGCTTCTGGTACCATTTTTAAAGTCTTTGGTATGACCCGGCCGGGGATCGAACACACGACCTTCCGTATGCGAGCGGACACTCTACCACTAGACCACGCCACGGTCTTTGCAGATAAGTAAAGTAGAGCATATTAAGTTAAAGCTGAAGTCTATTATATACTGCAATAAGGCCATAATAAATTAATTGCTAGATTATCATCACCGCCTGCCCCCCCTTATTTTCATTCTGCTCTGACCATTTTTATTTTCATAAAAAAAAAAAAAAAAAAATAAATACATGTATATTTTTTTTTATTTACGAAAAACATCAAAAAATTTAAAAATGAAAATAAAATCCTCCCGCCCTCCCTGTTTTTAAGAAAAATTTGGAGGATAATCTAGCAATTCATTTATAATGGCCTATGACATTACTGGATGCAAAAAAAAAATATATGAACATTTTATTGGATTTTATCAAACAGATGTATTTTAGAGCTGCTGAGAACTTCTTTTTTTTTATTTAAATTTACTGTCTTAAAAAACACCAAAAAAACCTGGTCAACACACATGCCCAGTTATGAATTTGTGCATTTTTAATACATTCCTGTTACGAGTATTGAAAAAATACTTTTAAAAACTTCTCCATATGAATGTTTTTAAACTGTTGAAGTCGTGATTACTGTATGTCATTCACAGTTTATTACCTGTATATTATATATAACATAGAGAATTGCCTAAACATATTTAAAATCATAACTTCTCCTACTTTGAAGTTAAGATTAAATTTATTGCAATTATTAAGGCGTGCAAACAATTCAATTCTGTTAATAAGTTAAAATAAACACACCAGAAGATTATCCATACAAAGACTTATATTAATCTTACCTTAATGCCAGTTTATCAACAAGCAGTAAATCACATTTTTTATGAAATTCTCAAAGAGCACAAAATGTAGGTAGTATAGTCATGTAGTATTACTTTTCTGATCTCACCAGGGTACTATAAATAATTAAGATTATTATTGTTGAGACCTGGCATGAACTGACACACTATTATACTTCAACTGACCCTATATCAGATGGCACACTCTTTTACGGATATGCCTAAAATTGGTCTCTTATAATGTGTTCAATATATGATATATGCACACTGGTATAAAATAATTTTATAGCATTTTAACCTGAATATAAAATCTTGATATTGATACAGATATGCTTGATTTAGTATAAAAAAATTTTTGGCAAGTGCAGTTTATATAACAATGGTATACTTAAGAGCTATTTTTTCTTAAATTACGTGGTAAAGTGTATTTTTATTTTGATTGTCATTAGTGTAGGTATCGGAGAGTATTTTGTGAAGTTTTAAGCAAAATTTATCCATACACTTTTTCAAAGAAACGCTATATTTTCATTGCAAAATTGAAAAACAATAGACACTCGGTCGAAATTATTTTATTTTTAAAAATCTTAAACAGCTTATAATTACCATTTCCATGACAATTATTATATGCATGCATCTTTGTATTAAATTTTGTTAAATACTAGATGTAAACAATTTTGATTTTTTTTCCCGCATTGCTTGTAAAATGTACATTGTTTTGCCAAATTTCAAGGACGGGTATGTTTATGAAGAGGTAATAATACCAAAAATCTGTATGGTAACATGTTTTTGTATTTTTGATATTGCATGAACATAAATCAAACTTAAATACTGGGAAGTTTCATAAAATTCTATCCTGATAATCCATAGGTAAAAAAAAGACAAAAACTAGAAATCAGCCTTAAAAGGACACATGGAAATCTTTAAACATATTCACTCAACACTAATTTTGAAAGGGAAAAAAAACACTAAAATTTATGATGTCAAAGTGATATTGAAATACAACAACAGCTATGTCATTATCTTTTGTTTTTCTGATTTATAAAGGACATAACTTTAGTGCACTTTAAGTTATTTACAATTTGACAATTTAGGTTAGATATTACCAACTCAGGTACTTAGCTTAAGACCATTATAATTAATTGCTAGATTATCATCCAAATTTTTCTTAAAAACGGGGAGGGCAGGAGGATTTTATTTTTTATTTTCATTTTTAAAATTTTTGATGTTTTTTTTTATTTTTATGAAAATAAAAAGGGTCGGGGCAGCATGAAAATTAGGAGGTGGGCGGGAATGATAATCACGCAATTAATTTATTATGGCCTAAATATGTAAATCATGTTTCAAAGTTATTAGTGTTTATATATATATACCTCTTAGTGTAACATATAGTAAAATTTAACATGTTTTTAATAACATTAAATAGTTTGCACTGAGTCTGTCACAATTGAACTGTTTCAAAGTTGATTAATAAGCTGAATACAAGCTAGGTACTTTGCATGTTGCATTTTATAACAGGATTTTAACTTTTTATGTTCACTCTAACTTTAATGATTTCTTAAATTTAAACAATCTTGTTAATGATTACTATTCAATACAAACACTAGAGTTGTTTTTTTTTATTTTATTTTTTTTTTAAAAACTGCATGTAAACCTAGTTATCAACTGTTCATATGGCTCAATTTTTACATTAAGTTTTAGTACAATACAATTCTGATTTAGCTATTTTTAAAACACTGTCTAACTAAATAACTCAAGATATCAGACGCATATATATGAAATAAAAAATACTTGTACTCCAATATGTATACAATCCAATGTTTGATAAAAACATGTAAAAGAAACAAAATATTGGAGAAAATAAAAAACATTTTCCTCCCTGAAACTTGCTAGAATGAAGCATTTTGTTTTATTATGATATTGAAAAAAAAATTGGGTGAGTCCCCTGTATCCTTACTAGCAGAAGACACTCCTCCTACACTCTCACTCCAAGTCCTAGCTTCCAGGGCATGATGTACCATGTTCAAAGCTAAGTGGAAGTTATTCCTTTAACATAATTTATAGTTTTTCTTTGGATAAAAATGTTTAAAAGTCACAGAAGTATTGGAGTAAATAACAACCATTTCCCCCTCTAAAATATACTAGAATGCAGCATTTGTTTTTTATATACATATTTTTTTCCAGGAGTACCCCACAACTGCAAACATCCTTCTAACACTCTCCTCCTCCCAACAGTGCATTTTTATAAGGTATTGGATTTAAAACCAAGTAAAAAGTATTTTTTTACAGTAATTCATAAATCTTATATTTTTTTCTTAATAAAATTGTTTCAAAGTCACAAAATATTTGAGTAACGGTAACTTACAAACATATTTTTTTAATCCTACCTAAGGAAAAAACATTATATACTTAAACATATGGATTATTATTTCTATGTACACTTAATTATGAACAGCATGCACCAAAATTTTAATGCAGCATGCACCAAAACTTTAATGCAGAGTTAAGTCAAATGTGACTTTTTCATCCTTGACTTTGAGGTATGTTACATCTTCACATGTATAAAATATTAATATGATGCACAAACCAGAGTAAAATCTATTTCATTTTGGCATATGACCCTGACTGACCTTTAAAGATTATTAATCTAAATCAACTTTAAGTTAAGTTTAAAACAGTTTCAAATTGGTATCTAAATGTTAATAATGTCTGTAGCGCAGAATCAATCTAAATGTCAAGCTGTATCATTTAAATACATACTGGTATATACAGGTCTTGATCATTATTCTATGATGTATATGTAAGTCTAATTTCTATGAAGATCTGTTTACAGGTGCAGATTTAAAGAAAAAAATAAAAATTTGTTTTAATTTTATTTTATTCTTATGCATTGTAATCATATTAATATATACATTGTTTTGTTTGTAATTGTAAGTAATGATGTCTATAACAAAAATATTATAAATTACTGTGACAGATTAAGTTTATTATTTCATGCATCCATTTATGTGATATCTTAATCTTAATAGTGTAGAATAACTTCGCATTCGTGTTATTAATACTGGCATGTCAATCATACTTCAAAAACAATACATTATACATAAAATAGTACTCAAGTTATCTACAAATAGATAACATATGTGTTGACCATTAACACCTTCTTGCTATATTAAAGATTCACAGCTAGGTATTCTAATATTACTGATTTCGTATCACGACTTGTTTGCAGATTACTCAGGTGTTGAGATACACAAATAAAACTGCTGATCTAAGAAGTGTTTTATGGCCTCAATAACCTACAATACACATAACCATTAAATATTTAATAGATCTATAGTAGAGCGTGAATTAACCAATACACCACAGTAGCAATCAATAACCTATATTTATCACTTCTATGTTTTCGTTCACCAATGACCAGTTTATCACAGCCCTTATCAAAGCAAGTTCAATAAATTAAAATGAATTAACACAATAAATTTCAATGTACGTAGGTAAGCATTAAATGTGTAATTCAATAAACCAATAGATACGCTTGTGTGGTTAGTAGTACCGATAAAATGGCGTACAGAAGCAAGCGCGATCGTGAATAACAAGACTCAGCACGAAACCTGCAAATTCGCCGAGTAGAAACTAATTAAAAACTATGTTTTAAACTTACCCTTAGAATATCCAAATCAACAACGCATCTGAGAGCACGGCGTGGCATTTTACTGTTGTTCCAAACCACAGTTTTACAATTTATGTAAGTTTAAATGATGAGTTAATGAATTATTTACAAATTGACAACACCAACTGAACTCTCTTTCCCCCGTTGCTCCGATTCCAAGGACGCCCTTCTGATCAACCAATCATAATGCGCAAACTGTCATTATGTCGGGAATAATAATTGTACCAAAATATTTGGTTCATATGACTCTTCAATTTTGTTTTTAAAATCTTTTAAAATCGAGTTGTTAATAATTTTTAATGTAAAAATTAAACGTATCCGACTAAATAAATATATTATGTAATTATTAGTGATTGTTTCATAATCAATATCGTAAAATTAATGGATACTCCCTAAATAAAACCGGAAGCAAGGTGATTCGTACAAATAACGTTTCACCCAAAATTACTATTTTTTTATGTTTTTGCTTATACCTGATTATTTTTTCAAATATTGTTTTCCAGTTAAATAAAATATTACGCCTTAATATGATAGCCTCTTCCACAATTTTTTGTTATATAAATAAAAAAGGTAAACTCAGTTTATATACAATTTAATTATAACTCGAAAAGTCATAAGAACGAATTTACTTTACAAGATATCATAAACAAAGATGTCTGCCTACGACAATGTAGCTCGCGGTAGCCTGAAATTGAAAGGCGTTTCTGAACACAAAATAAAAAAGTAAGTGTTTGACTACTATGTTTGAAGAAATGATTGAAATCAGCTAACTAAATCAGTAATTATTTGTAAGGGAGAAGAAATGAAATACTTTGTACGGGGCATATACATTTCCAGTATATTTAGACATGTGTTTTCGCGATTGAGAATACACTCATGGGTTTCTCTAAAATCTACAATGACTTACAGAGACCGATGCAGACACATTATTTGATTCACGACTACATGGAAAATATTTTCAAAATAATTTTGATAATTACTGATAAAAAAGGAAAATTGAAAGTGTGACCTAAATAACAGGATAAGAATGTTTTTGGCTTGGTTCTACAGAGGCCAGCCTCTAAGTATCAAGATAGGTTTTGATTTCCTGTAAGGTACTCTGTTCAAAATGAAAAAAAATCAATACAACGCAATATGGCGCAGGGTTCCATCAAATTAAGATACATTCTGTATTCTACGCTTTATTTTACAATACGGTGTAGTCTTGACCATCTTCTATGATTTCTTTTCTTGTCTCAGTTTATTAAGCCATTAAACTAGGCCATTAATTATACTGTCTCTAAACATAACAGCGATTATTGTTATCAATTGGCGAAATATTAATGAGGTTAGTCCATTTTAATATAGGTTGGATACCATTACTCCAATTGTATTTATTTGGTAACAGATTAGTTGGATTAGTTAGTTATTATATAACATTTTGGGGTAAAATGTTTAAAAGATATCCTGATAATTAGTATATGTTACAGTCCATCTTTCTTCACCTTTTGCATGAGTTCAAAGAAAATATAGGCTGTGCCACAACTAACTCAGTTTTTGTTGTTTCTGTTCTTTACTTATGTAACGTGCACCAAGCGGATTATGCACACAACTACTAATATATATGATATATATGAATTTTTCTTGGGCTACTTGCCGTTTGATTTAAGATAAATAGTGAAATAATTTTCCTCAAGCTACTTTGCTTTATGATTGGATGACAAATGATTGAACAAATGATTCGTGTTTAAAAAGAATAATCACGTACAATTAACTTCTACATAATTATAAAACCAAATTAAAAAAAAGGTTTCGAACTAACATTTCAAACAAACGTTTCGCACAACACTATGCCCAGAACTCTGTTTTAAATAAATAAAACTAGTTCTGCAGCACTCCAAACAAATGCCCAGGACTCTGTTTTAAATAAATAAAACTTGTCCTGCAGCATTCCAAACTCGAAACTCGGATCTGCACCAAAGTATCAGACTTACGTCTCAAACACTTGCTCAGGACTTTGTTTTAACTAAATAAAACTAGTCCTGCAGCACACCAAACTCGAAACTCCAAGCTGCACCAAAGTATCAGACTTACGTCTCAAACACTTGCTCAGAACTTTGTTTTAACTAAATAAAACTAGTCCTGCAGCAATGTTCCAAGCCTGTCCCAACACCTGTCTGAGACAAACAATGGTACCCAACAGACTACGACCCGGAACACTGTTCATAAGTTTCAGAGGGTTCTGTAACTCTGAGTTGAAAACTGCACTTCTGGGAATCCCTCGTTCACTTGTTACCTCGGTCCAAAGTCCCAGCCTGTATTACCAAATAATAATAATTAATAAATTAATTATGCAAAGTCTTCTTGCAGCTCCTTCTCCGTGGAGTTGTAACATCAGACTGACAAGAATACAGGCGGTCAGCTGGTTATATAGCAGAAGTCACATGACCTAGTCACATGGCTTCAAACGGGCATCCTTAGTGTTGTACCACCACATAATGAAATTCGAGATAATGCAATTCAATTGAATTACCATCCTTAATCAAATTCAGCGTCTACCTGACGGTTTATTTACTACGTTTTCTGTACGTTTATTAATGTAACTTAATAAACAATAAGGAATACTTAGACTATTCATATATAAAAGGTAAATATAAAGTTACCAACCAACAGAAAAGTATAGCGGCGTAACAAAATACACCGATGTTATGGATTTCTATATGTACAAGGCGTTTTTCGTCACACTTACATCATGATCATAGGTTTATATAAATATATGCATCTAAACTGTCTTGTATGCAATATAATGACACATTGGCTCATGGCTGTGAGTAATGGCAATGTACAGGCAATCTACAACAGCTTATAGGCAACAGTAGCAAACCCCTGCATAGCAATGTTACGGGAAGCTGAAAATATACATATAATACTTTTAAAAGTAAATGCTTTGTATATACTCCCTCATAAAACAATATTTGCATTACTGATTTTTGGAATCACTCCCTACTTGACACGCACCGTAACTCTGCTATCTTTTAACTCCAAACAGGCATGGTTACAGGTTAGCTGTAAAATAACCACTTCCAAAACGTACATGCAAGATGTTAATATGTAAAAACTTGACAGCCTCATGTTATCCATTTATATAAATCAGTCCTAAATTCGAAAACTGTTCAGAAATAGATGCGACCTTTCAACAACAATAACCAACTAAGATACACAACTAATCGATACAAATTCAACTGTGCATTAATGATTTAATTGCACAGAAAAATACTAACCTCCATATAATATACTTTAAAGCAAGGACAAACGATATTTTGTTCTGACTACTCTTCAAAACTAAACTGCCCAAGATGATGAACCTCTTTCAACTGACTTTCTAACAACAGAATCACCTGACCAAAAAATGGCGGGAAAAAAGGTAAAAATTCAAAGTACTAAAGTACTGAAAAACGCACGGCATAGCATAATCATAAAATGGTTAAAATGAGCGAAACTCGAGTCTTCTACATGTATATATAGGTTATCGTTGAACAATATTAGAATGAGTCATTTTAATGGTGATTTACCTCTGATGAAAGTGAGTCACACCATTAATAAACGCATGAGAGCTAAGGCGTAGCTCAGTTGGGTAGGGATGACCCCCTACCACAATGATCAGGTTGGGTGAGGTGAGTAGGGTCAGCATATACGTCGTCCCAACAAGTATTTTGATAAAAAAAAACAACTTAACAGTGTAGCTGCAAGATACATAAAACACTGTTTATGACACACAAATTATTCTTGGCGGCAGCGAATCCAGTGCTAGTTTTATGGCAGTGGCACACCGGTGTAGCTACGTGTAGGCAATGTAGAACAGGCTCTGCCCTTTTCCCAGAAATATCCCCAAGTAATTGATAAATGTTTTACATAGAAAAAATACACACAGTATTATAATATGATAATGTACCATTGGTCATATACAGTTAAAACAATATATGGCTGAGTACCCCATGGCCCCCATTAAAATGTCTAGGCCTGCAGGTTTACTTTGACCAAGCTAGGCCCCTGCTATACACACACCACCTGCTCACATTTGCAGGAGGAATGGGAGACAATCTCCGCTCCATTTTGGCTCAAAGTACTGGGAGTGAAACTCAATTGAGATTCAATATTTTTATACATCTTATGGTTTAGTCTTAAGTGTCTTGTGTTTGTATGTATCTTATTAAAGTTTAAAGTCCCAAACTGTTGTAGTAAATAATATTCATACCCCTCTCCCCTCCTCAGTAAACTCACTAAAATGCACGCTTTGATCTCCTACATCTTGACTCGCAGTACTGGGTTTGATACTCGTTTTTTTTGCATGTGAACGTACATTTTGCTCAATCATCATTATGACCCATGTGTAATAGCTGTTAATATATCTTGAAATGCACTGGAAGCCACCTTTTCAAGAGATAATTTAAATAGAGCCTTATGTTTGTGTAACATTCAATGTTTGTTATGAATATAACCATGATTACAGTAACACTTTCAACAGAATATGGGCGTTGATGTGGAAAGTTTGCGAGGCAAGTAGGCCTTCTTATGTTTATTGTGTTTGGTAATGTTGTAACATAAATTTATGTGTATTTTTTTCATATGAACGGCAATTTTACTCAACCCTATGATCCATGAGTTATAGCTGTAAATATGTCTTGAAATGTACCAGAAGCCACCATTTCAAGCCTATATTAAAAAAAATCTGAGGGGGCATATACCCCACTAGACTGCACGGGTCTATACACCAACATAAGCAAGCTATGTCTTGCCAGCATTCAATTCACTGTCCCGAGTCAGTGTCTCTCCCACCACATAAATGGGCATAGATATAACATGTCATTTCATCCCCTTTTATATTTTTACTGAGATTCAAGTAACTAACAAACATGACCCTTCAGGTAAGTCTGTAAAGTCGCTTGATATACATGTATATCAAATGTGCCATTGATTGAATATGATTATTATTGTAGAAGAAAAACAAATAAAAAAACTAGCAATTAGTAAATTAATTGATTACCATACTAGTTACATTGATAAAGAAGTGAGTTCTTTGATAACTGGTATATCAATATTGTTTGTTTTATTTAAAATTATCTGAAATACCATACATATCGGTAATCTAAATGTGATAATACAGGAAGAAGAAAAAGAAGGACAAAGAAAAAGAACTTTCCAAAATGTATGAAAACATAGCAACGAATGCCGGAACCTCCACAGATGAAGACAGAAGACCTAGACATATTGACCAACGCACAAAGGCAGAAATTGCATTTGAAAACGCAAAGGAAAAGAAGGTACATAAACATAAAAATCATCTTGTGAAAATCTTGGATGATGTTTACACTTACATCATAGATTCAATGCAAGATATTGTGATTGCTATGTGTCAATCATCAATCCATTAAATGATTTACTATTTTGTGATGTGCACTATAGCATTCTGCATTTTTCATTGGAACTAACACAGTACTTAGAAAAACAACAAGAAGCTCTTACACAAGCTCTTGAACTGGCCAATTTTTAAAAGGTGACGAATGTTCGAGTTGTGGCCATTGAATAATAAAACATTGCTGTATTTTACCTTGTTTTCTTTCTAGCATTTCATTCTAGTGTTCGACGATCATAACAAAAACTACACAATAATTTTATAACCTCAAAATCTCAAACAAGTACTTGAACTGGCAGATTTGAATATTAAATGTCTGTAGTTGGGATCTTTGAATCATCAAAAATTGGTTTAGTTGTTTGTTTAGTGTGCTCTGGCATGTTATACAGATGTGTCTGTTGAATTGTCAAAAAATGTTTTATAATTGGTCACGTGACAACATCATCTGTGTAGCATATCCATTGTTACTCAGGTCTGGATTGTTCACCGTGATGTGATTAATGGAAATTATCAATACAAGTTTGCATGATTAATGGATATGATACAAGGTTTTGCTACCGTATTTTGTTTTGCAATGATATTAAATAATGATTTTTTATTTATTTATGAAGTGTCAAGTTCTGTTGAATAAACAATCAGTCATGTATACTCTTCACCATTGTCTTCATTTACTTCACATCTAGTGTGACATATTGCACGTCTCTATGGAGCCTTTTAAAGATTTTTATTTTGCGTCTCTCGAGCCAGCAGATCAGATATCAAAATAATAAAAAAGCTGTCCATTCATGCCTTATTTAATCCGGCTACTTCACATTATACAATTACCACATGTATACATGTATAACATGAAATTGAAAAACCTCAATAAATTATTGAAACCAGAAAAAAGGTTGCCTCAATGGAGAAGGCATTATTACAACACCAACTGAGTGTGTGCTACACGAATGCTTAACTGTTGTCGCCACAGAACATAGCTCATGGTAAGGTAGTGCAATAAACATATTGCAAGCTTCTATGGAGCTGTTGGACAAGGGTATTTGTTACCTCTTATGGACAACAGATCAAATATACAAATAATAAATAGTGGCCTATCTGCACCTTATTTTCAGGTTTATGGCAACGTAACACTAATATGCTTTTAAACTATTTATACGTGTCTTCAACTGAGACATTGATAGTAATAGATCTAATGCAGAATTATCTTAAAATTCTTAAACTCCATTTTGTTTTGTTTTTTCCAGATGGCAACACAGATCTTGGAGAAGGCGAGTAAAACCCACAAAGAGAGAATAATGGTAAGAGGTTGTCTCATTAAAACTTTCCGAAATGTAGGAGCAACTTTTGTACTGTTTCTATCTCTTGTGTAGCTACCATACACAAGTTATATTTTAACATGCCACTAATGTTGAAACTGATTGAAAAGATATTGATAAATAAAATCACAATCATTATGAGGAAATCCCAGCTCTTGTAGCAGATAGTTGTGAATTGTAATGTATCATGACTAGCATAGGGTCTTGTTCAATAATCTTCTGATTGTATTAAAACAAGCCTACTCAATATTTTAAGTTAATTATGCTCCCTCTCAAAAGTGATAATCACCAGGGCCTGGTTTTACTTAGCATCTCAAGTGGAGTTTTCTCAACTAAAAAATCTCAATTTCTCTAAAATGATGACAAGAGTATAAATACCTCAACTTGAGTATAAACATATCATCTTCAGTATAAACATATCAACTTGAGTATAAACATATCAACTCAAGTATAAACATATCAACTCGAGTATAAACATATGATCTTGAGTATAAACATATCATCTTGAGTGTTAACATATCACCATGAGTATAAACATATCAACTCGAGTATAAACATATCAACTTGAGTATAAACATATCAACTCGAGTATAAACATATCATCTTGAGTGTTAACATATCAATTTGAGTATAAACATCTCAACTTGAATATAAACATATCATATTAAGTGTAAACATCTCATATTGAGTATAAACTGCCAAACTTGAGTATAAACATTCAAATGTGAGTATAAACATCTCAATTATAAACATCTCATCTTTAGTGTTAACATCTCAACTTAAATATAAACATCTTACATGTATATTGAGTATAAATATCTCATCTTGCATGTAAACATCTCATCTTGAGTATAAACATCTCATATTGAGTATAAGATATCAACTTGAGTATAACCATGCACTCAAGCATAGTTTTCATTTTGAATAAACATTATTATTTCCCAACAAGTTCAGTATCAATGTCAGTTACTGTAATATGTTTAAAGAATATATAATACACAAGTTTTCATATGAACAGAGTTTTTTAAATTTAATGTATACACAAGATGAGATGCTTTGTGAATACAAGGCCTGGATAATTTCTCGATAAGTTGAATCACATGTACTGTTTGTCTGTTCTAGGATTTCAACCAGCATTTGGATAATCTTACAGAACATTTTGATATACCTAAAGTGAGTTGGACGAAATGAAGACACAATGTTTGGAGTCGATCATTGCTTGGACTGACAAAATTTTTCAGACATTATTTCAAAAGTTGTAGACCATCTAATAGGAAGAAATATCTCTTTAACTGTGATGATGTCTTAGCTTGATCTTTTTCTAGAGAGATAATTGGAATTTTAATCTGCCATAATAAAACAAAGAACTGTAGGATTTTAGTTTTAAATATGTAAGTCCCTGTTTATGTGGAAAATAAACTTCATATTAACAGCTTATGAATTATCAAAGTCAAATACAGTGAAAAACAGGAATGTATACATGTAGACTTAAATGTGAACTCTGATAAATTCTACTCTAGTGTCCCGCTGTGATCTTGATAATTTTAGCATGAAACAAATACGATTTGGATTAATGTTATGTTTGTATTACACTGTGGCTGTATCTTACAAGCATGTAAATACAATCTCCATCGATGGGCGAGTCCCCTGGAAAACTGCAGATATTAGTGTCGGGTATGCAAGAATATAAAAATCTGTCATGGGAAGGTTCAGATTGAACATTCTGCCCAGAGGGATTGGATAGTGAAATTGAAAAGAAACCACCTGTCCAATTCCTTTACTTGCATATAGCAAACTTATTGAATAATTATTTTAATTTATAAAACTATTTTTATATCACAATATGAGAATTTTTATCACTCATGGATAAAGTGACAGTTACATCTGTTGTGCAAGAAATTGATTTCATTCATTTTAAAAAGTAGTATTCAGTTTTTTCTCTTACTTAAATGGTAGTTTGTGTTGGATTATCTGATTTGAACATTTATACAAGATTATACGATACTACTTGAACTTGATACAAAATGCATAATTGTCTGTCAGATTTTGTTATTTGCAAGTAAATTTGATATTATGTGTACATAGTTTTCAGGAATTGGACATTGTGATAATCGATTAATAAAAGGAAATAAAATATTTGTTAAACTACAAACTTGGACTTAATTCTTTGTATTTCAAACTTTTTGAAACATTACGGTTTCCACATTTAATATGGATACTGTTTGAGAAAGTTATAATTGTAACATTACAGACTTACATCTTTGAACTTAATTTGGTAATTGAGACACATTGATAGGATTCGCGGAAACTTTGCCACACAGTTGCACAAACTTTTAGCCATGTTCATATTATGATTCTTGCGCTTAAATACAGATGTATGTTAATGGGTTTGGCATATCTTCAAAAAAGTTCATATGGACTGTGGTTTCTGGCAGAAGTGAGTAGAGCAAAGGCAAGCATAACATGTGCAATAAGACATCATGGGTTTTCAGAAAGTGACTTTTTATTAGATTTAAACATGCACTTTAGAGCATTTGAAGTCTACTATAAACAACAACACAGAGCCAGTTAACACACCAGTTATTGTGCATTTTTAAAACACCTGGACCTTATTTTATAGAACATGTGGAGCAGAATCCAATCTTATATCAAGGTTCATTCTGCATATTCATCTGTTGATGTTTTGTTTTCAATTCATGTTAATTTTTGTACCTGGAGAGCGAGTCTGGATGCTTCCTTCCCTCATTCAATTGATAGTTTCCATTAAACTTGTTTATTTTTTGCACATGCTTAGTGTCTTGCTAAATGACATGACCAGCACCATTCCTGTTAAAACTGAACCAACTACTCTTCGATCCTGGATCCAATACTGTACTATCAGACCAGTTGTGTGACGCTCTTCATGGTAGCTTTCTTATTTACTTACTTACTTTTATGTTTATCTGTTTGTATCTTTTCTGTATTGTAATCTTGCATCCAAAAAGCAACATTTGTATACGTCTGTATACATTTTTTGCTGTATTAATATTAATGAAGCGATTCTACCATGGATAGTTTTCCAATAAAAAAATTGTCAAATATTAAAAATGGTTTATTAAAGAAAATATCACCTGGACATAACCATGTAAATATTAGTACCTATCAAGTCAAGATATGTGATGCAGGTTTTATGATACTGACCTATTATTATTATTATTGTACTTGCCTTTAATTTTTTTGTAGAGCAAACTATTTCCACAGTTTTCATGCAGTTGATATGAAACTTTGCAAACTCGATCGATATTAAGTGTAAACTCAAAATTTGTGATGCCGACGTACAGTCACAGTTATTGCCCTTGCACTTACAAGTAAAACTGCCGCATTTACCACATAACAATTCTTGTGCAGTGAACTACTTCCAGTATTTAGGCAAATGAAAATAACATTTTGCATATATGATCAACAATGAGTGTAAATGTGTGTTGTGCATAATTTGCAATGATGAATTAATTCGATGTTGAGTTATATTCCTTGTTACCATATTGCAATTCTTGTGGTGTGAACAATTAGTTTTACGGCAATCAACTGAAATCTTTGCATACATAATTAAAACTGCATGTAGATGCAGTATTTGCATGGTGAAATTTGCATCTGATGCTGAGACTGGCGGATGGAGGCATTCCTATTTCTCACATATACAGTAATTTATGACAGAAAAGTATTCATTGTATTTTTAAAGCAATATTTTATTAGTAAAGTAGAAAAAAAGCTCAAAATTACACTATCAGTGCAATGTTGCTAGATTTAGATATACTGAAAGACAAAAATACCTCCGAGGTTCATAAAATCATACAGAGTCCATGAAGGTAAATAATATCATCAGATTATTTACTATAGGACTGTACTGATAATTAGTGTTTCCAGTCCTAATGATTACACAAATGCCTGTTCCTGGTACAGGTATTGTTTCCACATGAAGTGCATATGCAAAATATTTCATATTGGGACAACATGGGAACAAAATAGGTAATATAAGATACAACCTGGATCCTGTGGTAATACAAAAAATATCCAAGCTACATGTACGTGAAACTTACACGTAGCATGTGGGGTCATTTTGTATTTTCAGTCTGACAAAAATTGTGGTTGCTTAGGCAACAATTTAGGTCAAATAACTTTTAAAACCGGTAGGGGATTTATATATTGCTTGCAATACTCCAGTGTCCTGTTTCAAAAGTAATTCAGTTTAAAACATAATGGTGGTCAATGCACCTAATCATTGTTTCACAGATTCTCTACACATTAACCAGAACCTGATCTCTGCAAGTCACCAACTACTCCACATATTCCGAGACAGGATATTCAAGGTTGTAGAACAAACTTCATGCCCAGTAATCACATACTGACCTTGAGGAGATTCAAACACACTATCCCTGAATTAGAAGTCGGATGTTACCAAAACGTACTTAATAACATTTTTTTAAATAAGTGGTAATAAATTAAATGACGCAACAAGACATTTGTCCACTAGTGGTTTATTATCTTTCTAGAAATAATTGTTACAGTTAGTGCAATTTTCTGCTTCTCTTGATTCCCGCCCTGATTCCAGATATTTCGCCTCCATACTTGTTCATCTCAGTACGTGTCTCTCGCACCTACAAAATACAACAAACACTTCGTTGTTATATTGCTGGAACAATATCCTTTTTTTGCATCTTCTTCATACATGTTTAACAGTTAGTTTTTGTACATATATAACCTTGGTTCTTGTATAAATACATGTAAATAAAAACTTTTTTTTTTATCTTGGTTCTGTATCAACAGAACAAAACTCTGTTCTTGTATCTGTAGAATAAAACTTGGTTCTTTTATGTACTACAACAAAAATTACAGAAAAATGCCACCTTATTTCTTGTACATGTACCTACTTAAACATGTAAAAGTTAGTCTTTTAGCTATATAACTCGATTCTTACATCTTTCGAAAACAACTATGAGTTTGGTATTTAAAGGACACAAAAGTACTAATGCTTGAGTCTACACAACATTACAGATAATGAGAGATAGATGATGGTCACAAAAATTCACCTTGACTTGGATGAGCTTAAAAGAGATCTATTTAAAAACCTTTCAATTAGATAATATTTTCTCAACTTACCAAAAAACCCACTCAGTAAATGCTGGAACTTAAGTAGTGCAAAATCATTTCATTATTTTAATATAAATTCACAAATGATGAATTCTTACCTGTCCCTTCCTCCTAATTTTAGCTTTCCTGAACTTGACTCTGTGTTTAACTCTCGGATTACGCAACTCTTTCTTCTTGTGTGCTGTCAGGCCCTTATTCTTTTCAATCTGTTTTCAAAAATGTAGAATTATATATGTCGTATATGCAAAACTAAGGCTTTGTATTCTTACAAATGAAAATTAAATCTTCTTTATCTGGATGTAGTGTAATAAATACCAGAACTTGAACATATATTATTAAATGTAAATGATCAAAAAGAATGAATGAATGAATAGGGTTTTACGGCGTACCAACACATTATAGGTTATTTGACGCCAACAGGAAGGAAGATTCCAGGTTCACTCTACATGTACAAAAACAACAAATTAACATACAGATTAAACAAAATACATCAACAAATGAATATGCAGAATGAACCTAGAACCTTGACACCTGAAGAACTACAGAGTTTCAGCAAATTCTATCATATTACTCAAATTGTTGCTTCTTATGACATGCATGAGCCATAGTGGTCCTATTCTCGCAATCACTCATATGGCTCCCTGAAACCACACAGGGTGTGGTAATTTAACCACAATAGTGAACATGACAAAAAATGATAAAATGAACATGACACCCATTCAGAGGATTCCTACCCCTCTGCAGAGATCAGCAGTGATTTTATCCTTAGCCGGAACCACACGGGCTTGATAAAAAAAAAAAATACACGCATGATAGATGTTACTTTATATATGCAGGTAGATGAAGTATTTTTATATCATTTATTTAAAGATATATGCGCAATATTTCTGGACACCACTGCCTGTGTAATTCCCAGACACCAATGATAGAGATGCTTGCAAAAATGCACAAATTCTCTTTTATAGTACGCACCTGGTATGTGATTGCCCGCTTCATATCGGGATCCAGGCCATCTTCGTCAAAATTGTTGTCTCCCATCTCTGCATTACCAGTATCACCACTGAAGTATTAAGTTATTATGTTTGTATATACCGACATGTGCATTCTATATCCTCATGTTTGTATGTACCAACAAATATAATATTATGCATTCTATATCATCATGTATGTATGTGCTAACAAACACATACATTTCATATCTACATGTCTGTATGCACATATTTTTATTTCATACAAAAGGCCATCAGCTTACAATCATCCAATACATGCAATTTAAACAAGTAATCAATGGCAATGTTGTACAGTTTTTACATATTTATCCCGGATTTAAACTTCAATAATACAAATTCTAATGAATAATAATGTTAAATTTAAACTTTAACTTGTTTAAATTTTCATGTTTATAATACAGTCTCAACACATCTGTCATGAAAAGTGATAAATCAAGTCTTTATATCATGATAAAAGTAGTAGTTCTGTAAGTTTGTGTATACAAACAAACACATGCATTTTATATCTGCATGTTTGTATATACTAACAAATATGTGCTTTCTATTATATGTATGTCTGCATGTTCTAACAAACACATGCATTCTCATATATCCTCATGTTCGTATATACACTAACAAACACATGCATTCTATATCCTCATGTTTGTATATATAGTAACAAACACATGCATTTTATATCATCATGTTTGTATGTGGTAACAAACATATATGCATTCTTGATGAATTGATCTGTTTTACTGTCAGATTCAAAACATAATATGTTGTTTTACATTTAACATTCACTGGTAACAATGTATGTACAGAGTGTGTTGTATATATTTACAAATCACTTAATACCTCTGATCCTCTGGTTCTCCCGCCTCTCCAGGCTTGCCGCCCTTCATCATCTGGTAGTATTCCAGGGCTTCTCTCTCCTCCTTCGTCTCGTATTGGCCATCATCTTTCTTCTTCTTCATCTAAATTTTAAAAAATTAAAATGAGTACATGATTCACATAAATTATTCCACCATTGGATAGCTATGTTCTTAACGCCGGAATACAGATCATTTCAGTTATCATTTTTTAATATGCTAACTCTCAATGTACTGTTGATGACATGAACATTTTGATTGAACTAATTTTTTGATAATTTTTTTCCCTTTTAAATGAGGGCCTGTTAGCTGACTTTCAGTCCAGGGATCAACATCTCACTAACGACTGATACATGACAATGCGTCTCATTGCTCACCGTTGATTCAACTGGGAAAGTTATCAATTACTTAAGGAGATGACTGCACTCGAGTAGTGGTTTACTTTCCTGAATCCCATATAAGAATATTTAGATTAAATGATTGCCTGTTAGTCCTAAATGGCATAAAAATGACACCAAAATTAATATTCATATTCAAACTTCATAAGAGGTTTAATTTCATTTTTAAAACATAGTTTATATACTGGTATGACATCTATATTTCACTGTGGTGGAAAACCTCAAATTGAATTGGAATAGAGGTATCATCCTTCTGCATATAATTTTCAAATTTTCTAGCATCAAGTTTTTGGGAGTTCTTTTTAGAAATAAAACCACAATCTTCAGTGGAATAAAAGATAAAATATTTGATGTTTGGTAATCTCTTACATGTGGTTCACCAAAATCTTCGTACATGTTGTCCGACTCTTCTCCACCAGAATCGGACACAAGGTCGCTCAATCGTTTCTTCTTGTCCGATGACTTGCCTGAAACATCTCTCTTCCTTCTGAAAATATAATAAAGTATGAGCTTTAACATTAATCAGAACAATGTGTCATTTTTTCCATTAATCCTTACAGTGGGATTAACACTAGTTCACCGCATTATTAATTTGTATGGCATCAAGTTTCATTGATGGAGGAAGACAACTAAATTATATACATGAATCTGCTGCATACATGAATCTGTTTACAACCAACATTTTCCACTGGCTCTTTTTCATTTAAACTCGGAAGGTCACTAGTTCAATCCTCGGCCAGGTCATACCAAAGATTTGAACAAGAGTTGCTAGAAGACAACAAAGCTTGCCTATTGGATAAAACTTACCACCCATGCAAAGATTGAGATTGGAGGCAATCACAAAACTTAAATGCAACTGAACGCAAATGTTTAACCTGGGTGTCTACAGACGCTGACGTCATGGCAATAACTCTCCTGGACATTCGACCCAGCGAGCTAAAAATAGTAATAAAAGCTTCTATGCTTGGCGTTCAGTATTTAGAGAATATTTCTAGATCTGGTTGGCCCAAGTCAGAATGATGAGACGGGGTGGGTTAAGGCATGATACTCAGGTGTGACTGCACAATATTTTCTCGAGTAGACACCATTGGGATACAACTGAAAAAAAATTAAAGCGAGGCTAAACACCATACAACAACAACTCATTTAAATTTTTTGGACAGATGATCTCAACTGAGAGAGACAAGTGATAATATAATAGTGTTTTTTTGTCATAGAACATGAAACTTGGTTGGTAGCGCATCTGACTGTCAATCCAGGGTCCGTAAGTTTGAATCCCTGCTAGACCACAGTCTCTTTGACAATTGGATCTCATTGTCATTCAACTCTCACTGCTGAAGTGGGAAAGGTATCAGTTACTTGCAAATACGGGTGTGCTCAAGTATTGGTAACCTTTCAGGACCCCAGAAAAAGTGGCTAGGTTAGCCGATTGTCTGTTAGCCCTTAATGGCATAAAAAATTATGCTAAAATTATTCAAACAAACAAATCATAGAACATAGAGTACCCCTTTGTTACATAGAACACACAGGGATTAATGTTTATAATTTGGTTTAATGATATTTTTAACACATCACAGGTTATACATGTATATGGTATCCAATTTTATTGGTTAACGAAGGGCCACTGTTCTTGCAACAATTCTATTCTCACAAGTGTACACACAACATTAATCGAAGTCAACAAATTACATTCTAAATGTCAACAGCCAACAGTATACAAATCCTATCTGAAAATATCTTGACAAAACAAAAATGATTTCTAAACCTGACAAACTTTTTTGGTTGCTCTATCTTTTCTCCAAATTCTAAATCTTCTCCCTTCTCAAGTCTCGACACAATGTCGCTTATCTCCTCTCTTATTTCCATGTCCAGTGGTTCCAACTGCTTCATTATCTACAGGTACATGTAAAATATGGTTTCTTACTTACAGGCATACTAACATAATTATTACTAGCAGGCATACTAACATAATTACTTGAGATTAGTTTAACACCACTTTCAAGACATTTCAAGTTATCTATGGCATATCCACTTATATTGGTGAAGGAAGACTTCAGAATCCAGATAGAACCACCATCCCACTTTCTCACAAAGTTTTTGGAGCGAGCAGGTCCCAAAACTACAACCTTAGCGGTGAGAGGTAAGTGATCTTGAGGCAGTGCCTTAGACCACTCAGTCACAGATGATTTTATGTAAAATAAATTGACTTCATGAAGGCATATGTGGAATATGCTTCATAATTAATATGCAGATATTCAACATGCTTCATTGTCTACAGGCACATGTGTGATTTTGTTGTCATCATATAAAACATCACAGCTCAGCTCCAGACAAGATCTGTTTTATACATTTACACGCTGTTATTTTTTAGATACAGTCAAACTTGTCTTAAGCAGCAAGTCAAGGGAAGGAGCAAAAGTGACATTTAAAGACAGGTTGTTGCTTAATACAGGTTAGTTTACTTGGAAAGCATAGAAATGGCAAATAGAAAATATTGCTGCTTAAGAGAGGTGACCGCGAACACAGTTTTAAAATTCTCTGAAAGATTCTCATTATATATAAACCATTCATTTCCATTATAGTGCATGTTCCCAACTGTCTGGGTGCTCACTCTGACGGTTGCAGGTTAGATACCAGGAAATTGACTTGAGAGCGATTCACATGAGCTTTTCAAATACTTTCAAGTTGACCTGTATAAATTAAATGTAATTTACATTTCTGTACTGTAGGAGACGTTTGATGATTGGATGGTTGTGGACTGGTGTCTGTTTGGCTTTTAACATCAGGTAAAACACAATGTTGGTACAGTAGCTAGTGAAGAAAACATAACATCAGATATACATATGTAATAGGAAAGTCAAACCCAGACTCTGACAATACAATTTTCATTAAACCTTATTAAATAGGCTTGTAATAATTTGTTATTACAACAAAAAATGTTTCCATGTGATTTAAATGCTCCTGCTTTAATTTTTTGCTAAGAGTTTGTAAACATGAGTCAGTTTTAAGTCCATGGGTGGTAATGTCACATCAATAATATAACAACTAACATACAGCAATAGTAAAACAGAAAATTACTACACAAAAGATGTCATCGCAGTATAACAGAAGAAGCAGTGTTCTGCCAAGGTTTTGGGTAAGTGGGAACAATGACCTCTCAAGAAGACAAAAATGTGGAAACATTTTCAAAAACATATTTTAAAATTTAATTTTTGCTTATTAGATGTCTTTATGTGACAAATATTTAAGATAGTATAAATGTAATAGCTTTCAATGAAATAAATTGATATAAACCATTATGGAGGTGTGTTTGTCTCAGGCATTCAAATTTTACTTCCTGCTATAAACTTTTTTTCTGCACAAAATGTCACGGCATTTGTCTTTTAGACGATCAAGTATCGGAGATGATCAAGACTTATCACAATCTCTTAGCAGGTTCTGTTGAAATCACTGAATATGCATGCAGTTCTGTACGCAATGAGAGTCGGTCAAAGGTTTGGGGATTTTTGTTCTACACGTATGTTAGATTATTATTATCTCTTTACTACTTCCCCTTGGACAGACACAAAAAACTCACATTGAATCGACTAAGATTTATGTTATTGGTCTTTGTCTGATGACAGTTTGTTTAACTTTGGTCCGATTGCAGCATCGGTAATTTGATTGGTCTAGAGCACTTGCTTTGTTATTTATAACCAATGAATTTGCACTGAAGATGTTACAACAGTTAAATACAAAAATCATTTTTCTATTTAATACCTATTAAAATAATACACAATTCAAATAAAAATAACTTTAAATGAAAATTTTCATACAAATTATTATGAAAGCAACAATATTTTCCTTACTTGAGATTTAGACGAAATTTTGTATGCACATAATCTGCTGCTTTTCCAGTCAAACCTTTCTTCTCTATCAATTCTTTCAGTGGATATAATTTTTCTTGCACTTCTTTTAACTGTAAAGTAAAAAACACTTAATAAATACATGTTTATAAGTCTAAACAAAAATCTAAATATCTGTTGTGCAAGTCATATATCCTTTTAATCATTATATATTTCTCAAAGCAAATGACATGATGTAACTCCCGCTTTATTCTGATACCAAGGCAACAAGCACCCTTTATAAGCATAAAAGGAAACATCCAGTAATGTTCTTACCAAATTACGTCATGTCTTATTTTCTTTTGAAATAAATATGTCAGTGTCAAGTCTTAAGACATTTTTTTTAATGCATAGGTTGATGGTCTTAAATTCAAGTATTTGGTAATGTGTTCTTTGTTCACCTGGGCCCGATTAGCTCAGTCGGTTACAGGTCTGACTATCAATCAAGGGGTCGTTAGTTTTAATCCCCACTCGGCATCAGTCTCCGTGATGATTGATATACGACATTGTATATCATTATCATTCATCTCTCACTGCTGATTCAAGTGGGAAAGTTATCAGTTACTTGCAGAGATGGGGTGTGCTCAAGTACTGGTTATCCTTTCAAGATCCCAGGAAACAGTGGTTAGGTTAACTGATCGTCTGTTAGCCCTTGATGGTATAAAAATGATGCTCAATATTCAATCAATCATTTAATCTTTGTTCAGTGATCCAGAAGTGCATTTATTTATATATAGAACAGTGCTTTATTAAAAATTGTTGTGCAAGATGCTTACGAAAGATGTTTACTCATTGTACATAAACACACAATGACGTTCTTGTCTTCAAATATACCTAGACAACATGTCAAAGAAACAAAGCTCTGTAAAACAAAACTGTATGTATATTTAATAATCATGAACCAACACATACCTTGTCTTTAAACTCATCAATCAAAGTCATAAACTCTGGAGACTCTTTCTGTAACAGCTGAAATAAAGTTACAACCCATTGCTAATTAAGGATATGTATGAACGGAAAAACACAAAACTGCAGAGTCATGATTTTGCAGATTGTTCAGTATAACGTATAAACCTAGTTTAAATTTTTTATACTGAAGCTTATGTGGAAGTAAATATGCTGATGTAGTCCATATATGAACAAAATAATACAAAACTGCAAAGTCATATTTTGTCAATTGTGTCAGTAGATTTGATATTGCAATATAATTTCTTAAACTGGAAGTTTCAGATCCCAAAAATTGTAGATAAGCATCTCTAAACGGCTACAGTACAAATTTATAGGTGTAAATTCAAACATGACTTAAATTAAACGTTGTTCCACACAAGTCAACAACGCAATCATACCAAAGCAATTGTCTAATGGCAGTGTTCGCCTCGTAGAGGGAAGGTCATGGGTTGGTGGCCAGTGTCAGTGTGTGACTGAGTGGGGTATCAAAGGTTAAAGGAGCACAAAGAACCCTGGGAGATATTGCTATTCTACCCTGTAATACTGCAGCTGGCTTGCAGAAATGTATTAAGTATTCCTCTACTTACTGTGATCTCAAGACGACCCCACAAGTACACAACTTGTGCAAAGAAAAATTGTACTTCTTTATAAAAATGATGATGCGTTTATCTCTTCCTGAGCTAGTGGTGTTGGTTATTCAAAGAAAAGTTAGGTCAGCTGTGTGCTTGTATTACAATATTCAGACACTTTTTTAACGTGGTTTAACTTCTCATTTTCAACACATAACAGGTTATATGTTGCATCGTCCGCTTTTATGGTGGAGGAAGACATCAGAATGAACAACATCAGAACCAACCTTCCATAGGTAACTGGCCAACTTTCACACATAATATTTTTTATCAAGCTGGACTCGAACCCACGACCATGACACATTGGATCGCTAGGAAGACCCATAATCAGATATTAAACTATCAGTTCTTCCTGAAGGCCTTTGTCACTGTATGCTCAATAAATTATCTACATTAATATGTGATGTCTATGTAACTTTTCACATTTCTATATTTCTATTTAAAATTCAAACTTTTTTCTTGTTATACAGTTAGTTACCTTTAACTTTTCTCGTTTTGAAAGCTTCGATAAATCTTTAACAATCTTCTCTTCTTTTTCTGAAGCCTCTTCGATCTTCTCTGCAGGCTGTGAAAAAAATGCACACATTATAAAACATAAGAAGAAGAAACAACTGGCCTTAAAGCAAATTGCTCACCTGTGCCATAAAGGCTCGGAAAATTGCTCACCTGTGCCATAAAGGATCGGCAAATTGCTCACCTGTGCCATAAAGGATCGTCTTCTCACTGCTGATTCAAGTTATTTACTTGCGGAGATGGGTGTGGTCAATCTTTTAGGATCCCAGAAAAGAGTGATTAGGTTAAATGATTGTCTGTTTGATGGCATAAGAATAATGCTCAATATTCAAATGAAAAAAAACAACAGTATATCCCAATTTTCAGCCTTCACAATGCTTGTATCAAAAGTAGCGACATTTGGATTTAAGGGGCCTACATTCAAATATAAAGCAGTGCTCTCTTCTCAATTTTACTAAGTATAAAGTGAATCCCCATTTTCAGCTTTCACAATGCTTGTATCAAAAGTAGCGACATTTGGATTTAAGAGGCCTACATTCAAATATAAAGCAGTGCTCTCTTCTCAATTCCACTAAGTATCAAGCGAATCCCCATTTTCAGACTCGGCAACTCTTTTATCAAAAGTATTGACATTGGGATTTAAGGTGTATAGAATACATGATCAGCACTAAAGCAGCACTCTATTCTCAAATCTACTTAAAAGGCATGTACCTTAAATATATCAAAACCAAAATCTTGATCATCAAGCTGCTCAGCCATTTGTCTCTGTAGTTTTAGTGCTTCTTTCTCCTCCAGTACAGCCTCTGCTTCCTCATCATCCATGTCCTTCATCTCTGCAATAAAGTCTCATTGATTTGACACAAAGTAAAACTAACTTTAACTATCAATCTTCATTTTCATCAGATACTTTTAAAGGGATTATATTGGCAAGTTACATAAACACTCTGTTAATCCAGACTTTTCCTGTATGCAGTGTGCACAAAATAATGCTTATGTATTGACGTATAACCTTTATTTACTTGAAAGTTATCAAATTAACAGTAATTGAATATTGGCCAAAAGTTTAATACGTCCAGCAATAAAGTATTGTGCAATGTTTACATTGAACTCCGTATACGTCCCGAACAACGCCTCGAAAACGAGATCAGGTACGAGTCTTCACGATGTTATCCGATGATTGATCGGAAACCCGAAAGTGGTTTGTTGAAAACGGCAAATGTAAACAAAAAACAAAACATGGCTTCAGAAACCCAATGTCTGTAATAAAAAGGTTATGCGATTAGACACTTTAGAGGCGTATATCTCTAAGTTATAAGTGTACCTTCATGCTTGGCGTGTGTATTTAGGACGGGGAATTGCCGGTAATATGCCAATATAATCCCTTTAATTACTTGATCGTACATTTAATGATTCTTAAGAACTGGTTAAGTCATAGTTATGGTTCTTTGAACATAATTTAATACCTCATGGAGCGAATATCCAAGTCAAAATTGGTTGGTCAAAATGTTTTGTATATTAGAAAAATAATTTGCATATTTTCTTTATATCAAAATCAACTGTGGAATGAAAGGTTTGTACTTTCCAGTAAAATCAGAAAATGTTTACCACCCACCCTCCCTTACATAACAAACTAGTAAATGATTCAAATATACAGGTATCTGTTAGTGGTACATGAAATGATACTTTTGTTTGTTGTATTCAACATGCATGTATGTACAATTGATTTGTTAGTTTAATCGTTATTTTTTAATAGTAATAACTTAATTATTACTTTTAATTAATATGCAAGGTAATTTTGTAACAGTTCATCGTTGTCAAGCATTGGGTGAAATATTTTATTTAAACAGATTTTATTTATAAATTAGAGAAAAATAATTTCTTTTTCAATATCTTTGTTTAAAATTTTATTCTTTACTTAAAGAGACAAACGTGGCTGGGCATGTTTATTGTGTTTATTTGTGCAAATAATATTGTTGCATAATTATTAAGTGTATGTCACTATATAATAAAAGATATCTTATCTGTATATAAAAAAAACAACAAGGTGAATAACTCTTTAATTCTAACTAAAATACAGATTTTAGAGCTATCAACAAAAACTTAAAATGTATAAATTTTGTGATTGTTTCTTTTATGATTATCCTTCTCATATCTTGAACATTTTTTTTTTGTCCATCTTACCTATTTCATCATCACCATAGTACTTCTTCCTCTTTTTGCCCCAGGCCTTGCTGTCTGGTAACCCTATGTAAGAAGAAAGTTTATGTAAGAAGAAATTCCCATGTTATAGAAATGAGTATGAGCATACTAGAAATGAGTCGAGTATGGTAGACATGATGTTGTTGTTGTATGGTGTTTAGCGTCGCTTTCAACAATTTTTCAGTCATATCGTGATGGTGTCTACTTGTGACAGTATTCTAAGCGCTGTCACACTGGAGCATCATGCCGCAGACACATGGTATGATACCCCACCAAGTCACATTATACTGACACCAGACAGACCAGACCTAGAACTCTCCTCTAAATGCTGAGCGTCAAGCAAGGAAGCTTCTAGTACTATTTTTAAAGTCTTTGGTATGACCCGGCTGGGGATTGAACCCACAAACTTCTGCATGCGAGGCGGACGCTCTACCACTAGACCACACCGCGGTCTTGGTAGACATGAAAGCCCCTAATTGTGGTGTTTCTGGTCATCTGAAAGGCCAACTTTGTATGTGGTTAAGAGAAATGATACCATGAAGGGATATTTTAAAATATAAAAAGTAATAAAAAAAAATACCAACACACAATGAATATAAAGGTTTTCTTAAACCTATATCTATCATACTATACAGAAGAAACTGAAAACTAGAAATGAAAATATTGACACGACTATCCCTACTACCGATAAAAAAAAGTTGAAAAGGACCCATAACTCTTGTTAATTTGGAACCAGTTGACAAATATTGAATTTGACCAGTATTTTATAATAATACAGGTTCACACCAAAATATTGATAATATACATAGATGCCTTGAAAAGTTATCGATCTGAAACCAACCAGGGCTGGAAAATTCCACTTGTCCCCTCATTAGACGAGTGGACATTTGGTCAGGATGAGTAAGAATTAATAAACTGACTATAATATTTCTTTGATTTAAGCATTCAATTAAATACGTTGAAAAGGAAGGATGAGTAGCTTTTATAAGAAATTTCAAGCTCTGCCAACTATTTACCACAAAAACGAACAGACTGACAGGCAGGTGTAGCACTTAATGCCCCTTCACCATTCTTTGAATAACAAGAGGCCCAAGAGGGCCTGAGGACGCTCTACTGACTCATAGTGGCCATAGCACTTTTTGAAATTCTACTATGCAATAGAAACATCTAGGCGGGGTCATTTTTAACGCAAGGGACACCATTTGAACAAATCTAACAAAACTATAGTTGGTCATCATTACCACATAAACATTTTGAAAATCCGTTGGACCGTTCATGAGAAGAAGATTTTTTAAGTTTTGGACTTTTTTTAGTAACGGTGGCCATCTTGAATTTCAGATAAAAAAAAAATCTTTTGTAAAGTCTCCTATGCAATAGAAACATCCATGTGAAGTTTCAGTTTAATTGGCCTAGTGGTTTCAGAATAAATGAAAAAAAAAAGAGAATTTTCTGTTTTCCCACAGTATCCCTATGTAAAATTCTAAGTCCCCTTACAGGGCCCCTATATATTTTAGCCCCTAAATTCTTATCTGCAATCAAACCCCTACACATAAGGATAATTTATATCAAATATGTACAAATCTAACATAACGGTTCTTAAGAAAACGATTTTACTAATTCCCAATTTGTACCCTTTTGAGGCCCCTCCTGACCCCTTAAGACATAGAAACCCAGTCATTTTTACAAATATTAACCTCCTTCATCTTACAATGCTTGAGTGAAAATAAAGGCAAAATCATATCCATTTAAAAAAAATAATAAATATATATATATATATATTATATTGACATGTGTCCTCTTATTGAACTCTCGGGGCAGGGTCATATTTAACCCTAGGGACACCATTTGAACAAATCTAACAATACTATAGTTGGTCATCATTACTACATAAACATTTTGAAAATCTGTTGGGCCGTTCATGAGAAGAAGATTTTTTGACTATTTTTAGTAAAAGCAGCAATCTTGAATTTCAGATCGAAAAAAAAAAATCTTCTGTATAGTCTCCTATGCAATAGAAACACCCATGTGAAGTTTCAGGTTAATTGGCCTAGTGGTTTCAGAGAAAGTGCTGCTAACAGACAACAGACGTCAGACAACGCGCCATCGCATAAGCACTTCTGGCCTTTGGCCAATAGAGCTAAAAACAACACGACTTACATGAAAAGGCATTCACAAAACATTTTTCTGTAGGCCATTATACTTTACTTACACTAGCCTAGTGCAGTTCAACTTATGGGCTACTCTCATAATCCATTAATACAGACAAAATATTGTTGTTTCATCCAAATAAAGCTTTCAAATAGAAATTGACTGAAATACCAATTCTTCTCTCAAATGTAAATAAATTTTAATTGGTTAATTTTAAGATACAAATCATTAAGCATAAACATTTGAAGAAAAAGTAGTTCCGGAATGTGTTACCATCTTCGCTGTCGTCCTCATCCTCCTGGTCCTCAATATCACTACCCAGCTCGTCCTTCTTCTGCATCTGTTTGACACGTCGTAGCTGAGCCTTGAGATTCCGTATCTCTTCATCGTCACTCTCCTCGGAATCAAGGGCCATAACCTCCTCCTGTATATGACAGTCAGTTGAGTTTAAATACAAAACTTCACTTACTTTACAATGGTTATGAATAAAACACAATAGCATGATACCATTTAAGATCATAGAAGACCTCTATGTAGGAGTAACTTTGCATTTTGTGATGGAGTAACTTTGCATTTTGATTTTAACTTTTATTTAAAACCTTACATTCATATAACCCCATTTCTACAGTGTTCAGTATTTCCTCAAATACAAAAGGATTTGTGAAAATTTTGCTGCGTATTTTAAAACATACATTCTATTGAAGGTTTAACCTGTTTATATTACTTTAATTTAGCATCACTTTCGGATCTTGTATAAGTCTCTTTCGACTTTGTTTCCTGGGTAAAACCAATACTGGGTGATGTCTCGGAGGTGATCAGTTCAAGCGTAGTATCAAACTCGCAACTTCTGGCATGAGCAACCAACATGCTATCCACCTGACTACTCTCCTGCTTTTATACAATGATACAAACCTAATTGTGACCTTGAGTTATAGACCTCATTTTTGCATTTTACACATCATCTTTTCATTGCGAAAACACCTACAATGTGTATTCAAATATTTCCATGCATGTAAGAATTATGGACTGGAGATGAAACATAAAATCAGGCACCATGATGGTGATGCCTTTGTGAGTACCTTCCATGGAGGTGACCTATGTTCACAATATCCACCATGATGGGAAAGTATAGTCTAAGTATAAATGGGATTTTTTAAACACTTCAATGTCCATGTGTGACCCTGCCCTTAAAGTTATATACTTACTTATTGTGTTCAGAATATCATCTTTACACTTGTACCTTTTAATATTAAGATCCTTCAAAGAATATAAGAGTTATAGAGCAGATATGAAAATGGGACAAATGAAGATACCTACTAATCTCTCTGCTGTTATACACCAGAGGATAAATAAGTGTTACTAGTAATTAACATATTAAAATGGTATTGGTACAATTTTTTAAATCACACAATATTTTTCTACAATCTATAAAATATAACCATTAATATACACAAAATCTGAATTTCATGAAAAATTTTTTTTTAAATGTGCTTATAGTCATCTACTATTTACACATCAGAAGAGTTTGTTTATTTTTGGCTTCCCTCCATAAATATATTGTGATTTGTTTCTATTTAGCTACTTTTTTTTTGTCATTAATTTTCATCAAGGTACTAAGTTTAACAACCTTACATACTGTAACTTTTAAATAAACAAATTTTGGCAATTTTATGCCTTACAGTAACACATACCTCATCGGACAGTCTGGTGGCATCTTCACGTTGATATCCCTTGTCAATCAAAATCTGAAAGGTAGTCAAATATACAGCCTGTAGTACAGATAGCAATAACAAGAGTTGTCAAAAGATAACAAAGCTCACCTCTGGGTGTCCAAGTCCAAAAAGGGCCATAACTGAGCCAAAATGCAATCCAAAGTTATAGTTCTTGTCTGTGTGTGTTCCATTGATGATCGTGAACACAAATGCAAAGTTTCATTCACATCCAATGAGTGGTTGCATAGATATCTTAAACTTAAACTTAAAAGTTTAACCTGGGTGTCTACAGAAGATGACGACGCCGACAATGCTGGGGTCATGGCAATAGCTCTCCTTGGACTTTGTCCCGGCGAGCTAAAAATGAACTGTGTAATGTAGTGTTGTCTGTGTATCTTCTACAAAATGTGACCATATACATCAAACCACAGCAGTGGTCTAGGGGTAGAGCATCCGCCTTGCATGCAGAAGGTTGTGGGTTTGATCACCAGCTGGGTCATACCAAATACTTGAAAAATGGTACCAGAAGCTTCCTCGCTCGACGCTCAGCATTAAGAGGATAGTTCTAGGTCCATGTGTCCGCAGCATGATACTCCAGATGTGCCCGTGGCATGATACTCTAGTGTGTCAGTGATCGTTAAAGAAAGGAATGTCTCAATATTTTAATTGCGTAAATGATTGAAATAATCTGTAAAGACTGGTTTATCTACGCATGTAAAAACATTTTCTTCCTTAGATTTTATATCGGAACTACCTTTATTTTTAACAGTCAAAAGGTAATTTTTCAGATTGCATTAAATTTCGACATTGGCTCTGTTTATGTTTCTTGTAATAACAGATTTAAAGTACATAAAAGATAAACAATGAATAATAAATTATGCTAATTGATTCTTGTAACCATTAACTGCTATAACAAGAAATTTAAAAGAAGTCACTCTGAAATATATATAACAAACTGAGAACTTCATGCATGAACATTTATATATAACTATTGTTTGATGAATATATAATCATATAAAACCCCAAAATGCAAAAGTTGAGTGGGTGGGGTCCAATGTAAACCTGATTGAGCTGTTTCCCACTACTGTCCTTATTGTTTTTAACATATGGTCAGACTGATAAGTAATCACTCAGCAGTAAAACTTTCAGACCTATTGTTTAATAGTATGAATAAAAAATGATAAAATGATTCCGCTTTAAATTTCCTTGCTCACATTTTATGAAATTCAGGTGGGACTCATTGATATAATATCTGTGAGTCGCAGGAACACATTGATTTCAAAATCCCACTGTATGGGCATCGTTTTACACCACACAATTTTATATTATGTCCCATCCTTTATCGGTATCATATTCAATCTCACCAAATAGTGTCATCACATCTTACCTTTTCTCTCTTTGCATGAAACTCATCTACGTCATCATAGAAGTAATCTCTCGACTCAGGATCTGGTTCATCAACGTTACCGTAAATTCTCTCGTCATCTGAAGCATATTCTGGAACATCATTGCCAGCTCTAGACCGCTTCCCACCTCCCTTCTTCCCTCTGAATACGCAAAAATTAACTGTTTCATATATCTTTATACATGTAGTAAAGTTACCAGGTAATAACTACATTTTTGTATATTGCTGACAGCTCACTGGTGAGGTAGATTTTCTCAAAAATAGTACTGTCATCAATGTTTCAAGTTTGCCATGATTCCTGGGAGCTAGATGAATTCAGATTAATTTGTTCTGAAAGCATAGAAATTGGAAATACCAAATTTGGTAATTTAAAACAAGGAGCTGCTTAATATTATAGTAATAAAGGTGACCACTGGAACAGGTTTGACTGTACAAAATAGTCAGACTGTATAATCTAAACATGTCATAATATACCGGTCAAATGTAACTCATGCATATGGCTGACACAGTAATTACTCATTTTAATTTCATCCTTTGTAAAGAAATATGGTCACCATTCCCACTAGTGAATGTTATATTCTCGATGTGGAAAAGAAATTTCAAGCTTGAAAGAACTTTATTGTACTACTGTGTGTAATTTTTAATATTTGCATTGCAGACATCGGCAACTTGTGTAACTGTCATTGTTATGTTGTTGTTATGTGACCAGAGCTTGCTTTTGGCCACATTAGGTATTTTGAATTTTAGTAACGAGCTTCCTAGTCACAAGTACTCTAGCATGTGTAAAAATATTTAAAGTCTGCTTCAAATGTTTGTGATGTCAGTGTGTCTGTTTATATACATGTATGTATTGGATGAAGTAATTGAGCGAGTGATGAGTGAGCGATTTTGTTGCATGATGGGTAAATTAACCATTTCCAACTCCTGCCAAACTAACCATCTACGCACTTTTCTTCTGACAGTTGAACCATAAGCAACGAATAGAAAATAAGTCTAACTTGTCCTTGTGGCCACCTCTTATAAACGGTCACCTGTGTTAAGCGGCCCTTTCAAAATCCCCCCGTGAAAATTGCCTATATAAAGCATGTATTAAAGGGTCACCTCTTTAACGCGGCCAGCCTATTTCATCCCAAACAATGCCCGTAAGCGGTCATTGGCCAGGTGTAAGCAATCAGATGTAGCGTCCGACCCTTATCACTATTGGCTGGCCGCTATTCCGATCATATTGTATAATCCCGTGATCAATTAAAGCTTCTGCTTCTGTTATGAAAACCACCACTTTACCCAGAGCGAGAGTATGTATATATGGTTTAATAAGCAAATAGAATAGCGAGATTAATGACATTAGCGAAACTGTTACCCAACTTACAGACATGGTTCACGTACCATCATGTGATCACTTTTTATCTGTCTCAATAAACATCATGACTTCAGCTTTCTCTGTAAAAATATGGACCCTCTATTAAGCAGCCACCTGTGTTAAGCAGCCAGTTGGGCCATTTCCCTTGAGTGGCTGCTTAATACAGGTTAGACTGTATATAAAGTTCTTGTCGCTCCTTTAATACAAATCAGCCTGGTAAGAAATTACTTGTATTTTCATTTATCTCATTTTAAACTCTATTTGTATTATGTGAAATGTGTGAATTATGTATCACGTGAATATGATTGAAGTTTTGTCGTAATCGTTGTTTTCATGTCTTGTAATTTATGTAAAGTACTGTGTATGATGATTAGCAAAAATTTAAACCTTACATTTTGAAGGTTTGAAATTTGGTTAGAATATATCAAAATTATTACATAATAAACATGAAAACATGTCAAATGATATACCTTTGATGACAACAATTAAATAGTTTTTTTTTGTAATGTTCAACTATAATTTAACGTTATCGTTTGTGTACGGAAAGACCGAAAACATATTTTCTGCCATCTGTCAAACGGCACCTGATAACCAATCAAAATCATACAAGATTATCGCACCATGCAACCAGAAATAACTAGGCATGTCAAATGTTGGACTCATTTAGGAACGTAAAATATTAATTTTATAGGCAAAACACGACCTATCTCTTGTTATAACGAGGGCTTCTAAAATCACCGTTTATTTGGTTTTTGGACTTCTTTCTACTGTTCAAAACCGGTATTCATTTCAAAATTTAATAAAAAATTGGTCCAGATATTTTTCTCTCATTCGTATAAATAACTGTTATTATGCTTTACTTAGCTGTGAAATACGCATTGTGGCAATAACATTCAATTGTTTTGTCACCCGCTGCGCGAAAGGAGGTAAATTTTGGCTAAGCCATTACGGATAATAGGGGAGTTTTTCGGAAGAGTCTATCTTTGCATGTGATCAGCAACCCATATCGGTTCATCACAATTTCTTTGATATTCTCCTTGCAGTTAACTTGTTTGCTTGTGTCGGAATTTTTTTCAAGTGGTCAAAGCTTGGACTTTCGGACCAAAAATTGCTTGCGTCATTAAAATATTAAATAAAAACGCGCAGTATTACTTGTTTGAGCTTTTTAACAATTTTTCAACTATAATATTATTGACATTAATTAAGGGATGTGATCAAATATGGACCGATTTTATTTTAATGTCCGACCGGAATTGTTTGCGTTAGCCATTACGTTTGGAAAAAAAGTTGTCGACTTAGTACAGATCTGGGCATCATCAACATAACTTTAACTAAGTAATTAATATAAAATTTCCATACCGTTTATATATCTTATCCATTAATTTGATATATTTCCTCCATATTTTACTAACTTTACAATCAAAAAACATGCTTCAATTTTCAAAAAGAAACAACATAAACATGTCACTTTCAAACACTTGAAATCATGTACGTTTCACCATTGCAATATCCCTTTGATGTTAGCCGACGCACGGTGATGTCACAGTCATCAAAGAGACAACAGCCAACGTGTTGTTTCATTCAGTGCAGTTTGTTTGTGTTCACTTAAATAGGATTTCGTCAATAAGTATTATATTCCATTTTTAAGATCTTCTATTAGATGCGAACGCTTTTTTAATGAATTAATAATAATATAATAGGTGACAGTGTTGAAAGTGGTTGTACGCAAATTTAGTGTACATATATGTATATATAGTCAAGCGAGAGTGATACTGCTATTGGTTAGTCTGTTTAAATGTCATGTGCTTCTGGCAATGTTCAAAGCATTGAATGTGCAATCGACTTGAGACGAACCGAGACTATATCCGGTATACACGATACTTCCGGTTTACATCCTGAATCTATTTTTTGCATGAAATTGATTGAAACTGATTCATTCAAATGAGAATACATGATGTTGGTAATAATAATGTAAAGATTTAAAAATGTTATGTCAAATTAAACACAGATAGCATGAAAAATAAACGAACTGATTAAATGGCGCAGTGGGTGGGGTATTGGGATATATATATACATGCAGGGCATAATGTAGAGTGGTTTTAAAAGGAAAAAGTGTGATTCTTACGGCAGGGATTCCTACAGCAATAAAAACCTTGGACCAATTTGCATTTTGGAATTTTAGAAGCCCTGGTTATTACATGATGTTAGTCTCATTTAATCACTGTAATAGGGGTGAGACTAGCCCCTTTACGTCTCATTTCCATCCGAACAAAACCAAGTGTAAAATAAGACCACAAACATACGTCTTTTTCAAAGGCAAATACTGCATTAACAATCGTTAATTCCTTAAAATATTGATTTATATTGATAAAATAATGAATAATAAATGCGTGCTATGCAAAAAAAACTGTCCTCTGTAGTTTGATAGACGGTGAATATGATCATGACATTCAAATTTACCTTGTTTTGCTGTCACTTAGCAGCCATTTTACATAGTGTAGTTAGATGTGAGCTAGATCCGAGCTACTGGGTGGAAACATGTACATGCAAAATCGGAACTTCGGCGGAGTGAGCGATATGGGTTATAGAGGAATGAGAACGCTTTCTTCTGTTCGATATTTCGTCATGATTTTAGTTTAAAATCTATGATTATTTTAATGATTATTATTATGATTAAGTGTTTTGTTACTGCTGAAGAAGAAATAAAAAAAAAAGATTTAAATTGAAAAATTTACAGAGAGAAATATATGGGTTATAGCAAGGACTTGTATATTTCTAGTTTAGTTTAAACTCATTTATTTTACTTCGATTGTGAAACAAGTTCTTACAACTTTGACAAATCACGCTCAAAGTCTTCCTTGGTAAAACCAGTACAAATCAAATGCTCTACCACTGGACCACGCGCTCCATATCTCTATGGGTTATAGACAAATAAGAAAAGAAAACATTCTTCTGTCTTATGATATATATTTTGTAATTTGTAATATTTTATTACCCGCACCCATATTTTCTCGTATATGCGCACAAAGCTGGGATAAGTGAAATATTTGCAAAAGTAAACACTCACAAGTCAATTAAAGTATGGGCGTCGAAAAATAAGAATATAAACGTTACCTATCCAAGTACTCTGTTTCTCTTGACACTATAACGGATGTGTGTGTATTCAACACCGTGTATATTGGTGGAAAGGACATGTGAATGCATACAACATTTAGTGTTCTTGTAAACTGTTGATACTAAAGTCTGTACATGATTTTAAATAATGAATAACGTATGTACCATTCAATTTCTAACCATAGAACCGTTCTTGAAGCATTGCATTACTCAAAACACAGATCCCTGACGAAGCTATAGCAATATTTTTTTTCAGTTGCAATATCATATGGATTGATACCAATTTAGAGCTAATAAGTGTATCGTTGACCATAACTCATTAGTACTATACAAGATTAGTTTCAGTAGTCACATATGCACCAAGGAACTGGCGTCAAGTCTTTGACATCGGCTTAACATTGTACATAAGTTAATATGGTAAAAAATTATCATTGTGTACTATTGGGGCATGTAGTTATCTTTTGAAAATTAAGTTTTGCTCTTTTACGATACATTCAACGGTTATGATAGAAGATTACCAGAGATTTATGAACACACGCTTAAATTTTGGCATGGAAGTATATAAACCTGACATAGATATTATCATTAACTGATAAGCTCTTAATAGTGTTTTAGGATATATTGGCAGGAGGTAGGAATGGGTGGCCATACTGGACAACATTATGTTGATTTCATAATACACTTACAAAAGATCACTAGTGAAAATGGAAGTAAACGATAAAAAAATATATGAAAATAACGGATATTCCAAAGTCAAAGCAATGCAGAGAAAGAAATGTCGTGTGTGGCTGCATTATTTGCCAAAGGAAATGTTAGTGTACACGCAGCATTTAGTTTAAACACTATTTTGTTCACAGTAAACTATCTTATTATTTGTTTTCTACTTATAAAGTACAAGCAACATTTCGGCTTCAGACAAAATATTTAATAGTGATGAATATTGTCATTTTTTTGTCAAAACACAAACACAAGTATTGGTTTGTCTAATTTGAATACACAATGTGACAGGAAATGTTACTTTTTCTGAACATAATGCGTATTTGCCTACCCTGATATTGCCTTTCCAATTTACCGCGTAGTGCTTCCATCACAGTGTTTCTATTCAAATTGCTGCGACACTTGAAAGGTGCGATTTACGTGAGAACTGTCAAACACAATTTGAAAGTAGGATTGTGTGTAAAAACTAAGTTATTTAAGTGTGCGATTTTGTGGATATTTTTACATTAGGGACATATATAAAGTGTTTTTTTAACAACCGGTACGAGTTTTTGCTAATGATATTACATATTTTAATCAATATGAGTGTTTTGGATTCCGCACTGAAGTCGGTGCAGAAAATCCACCCATAAAAATGTATGCAAGTATAGGAAGATCAAATGAAAAAATATAAAAATCGTTCGAAGGCATGCTTCGATATGCACTATACATAGTGTATGTGTTTAGAATATTATTTTCTATATACTGTACGCTATAACTTTATTTCATTGAAATCGGTCATGGATCATGGATTCAGTGATTTTGGATGTTTTAAATCTTCTACCTTTCCATCATTTACTATATATAGCTATCCAAAAGCTATACAATAAGATAAAGCCTGTGCTTGGAAGAATAACCCGATATTTCCAGCAATCATTTTTTGGCAAAAAAAAGAGAAATAAACTTTTCACTACCGAGGTATACCTGCATATGTATAGTGTTTACGCAACTTACTTTTTAGGCATCGTGGCTTTTTTAAATGTTTTTTTCCAGAACAATTTCCTTGACTATCAACACATTTGGTAAAAACGTGTTTTTTCAGCCATTGGTCTGATTCCCTGCTTTATTTAAATGCCTATTATGATTTTCTGAGTAGCGGGGAACCATTTTCATTTCCGGTGTAAACACAAGGGAGATAATTCAAAAATTCCAAATCCAGACAAAAACAACGGAAAAGATGCTAACGTTACTAAAGGCAGTCTGCTATCGACAATGATTTATCTAACAGCTGTAATAGTTTAATAATATTTTATTGCATCTATTATATACAATAACATGATTAATAACAATACAATTATATTTATATATAGTGCAAATGGGTTGGGCTACAAGTTTTAACAACATTAGCAACAGCTCTACCAAATGAGAATATCACATTTAAATGTACATATTTTCCGATACTTTACATGTAATCACAATATTATAATATTTTTTATCACAGACATTTTGCAAAAGAAAAGAAAAAAAGTATATATTTATAAGTGAAGAAAATATCATTTTTTTAATAAGATAACATTTATAAATATTCTCAACCGAATCCCAACTACTAGTAACACTACACGACATTCTCAAATCCTTTGATACGAAACAACAAGTAGATGTGGCTATACTCGACTTCAGTAAAGCATTCGACACTGTTCCCAACAACAAACTTCTTCACAAACTAGACTGCTACGGCATCCGGGTGGACTTAATGACTAGCTCTCGTCTTTCTTAACAGAACGAATGATGGGCGTTGTCTGCAAAGGTGAGCATTCGATCCAGGAGCGTCAGGGTAGAGTCCGGTGTTCCGCAAGGCACAGTGTTGGGCCCACTTCTCTTCCTGTGTCACATCAATGACCTCCCGGAGTGGGTAACCTCCCAAGTACGTCTCTTTGTACCGAAACATCCGATCAGCCAAGGATCACGCCTTACTCCAAAATGACCTCCTAGAACTCGAAAAATGGGCCACGTGGGGTATATGTTTTAACGCAAAAATGCTACATCCTTAGTATCCGAAACAAGTCTTCCCACTTCTACCAACTAAACAACACCTTCCTACAGCAAGTACCAAGTAATCCTTACCTTGGAGTCACCATAGCCGAAGACCTTCACTGGGGAGTCCACATATCGAACATCTGCAAGAAAGCAAACTCCACCCTAGGCTTCCTACGCCGCAACCTCAGGAACTGTCCCCAAGAATGCAGGAAGTTAGCCTACATATCCCTCGTGCGCTCAACATTAGAGTACGGATCCTCTATCTGGGACCCCTACCTCTCTAAAGACATCAATGCCATCGAGAAGATACAGCGACGAGTAGCACGCTTCATTAAAAAGGACCACAAGTCACGGAATGAGGGCTGCGTAACCAACATGCTGCGAGAACTCGAACTACCAACTCTACAACAGCGCCGAGAGTTCAACAGGCTGACCTACCTGTTCAAGATCGTAAGGGGTTACAATGGTGCCGGCAGTGGACACCTGTGATTTACTAATCAGGCAGAAACCTAAGCGTAAGATCAAACCAGTTACATTTGCAAACTGTGAAACAAAAAACATTCTCGAAAACCAAATTAACAACCATTCAAACTGTTTCGCTATACAAAGTGCCAATACCGAACAATTTAAGAACTCTTTCTTTGTGAGAACTGTGGTTAAGTGGAACCAACTAGAGGAAGGCACTATCAGCGCCAAGGCAGTTGAGGCCTTTAAGACTACCCTCATGAAATGCTACTAAGCACGCACTCTACCCGTAGTCATATACCAGTATTGGGATCTTCTACGTATTATACAGATACAGATAAATTCTGACTTGAAATGAGAAAGGATGATCCTAACTTACCAAAATGAACTCCTATCCTGCCGAACCCCGGGATACATATCCAATTAAGCTAACCGTCATAGTTTTGTAAAAACAGTGACAGAGATGATAAAAATATAATTGGGAGTAAATAAAAGAACGTTTGGTAAGTATACTTACTTATTTCATTTTCCTTGATATGTAAGATAATTACAATTGTTTATCCATTAATAAATAAAAAAAACATTACAAAAGGAACTGAGATCTGTGTCTAATAGGTTTACTAGGAACAGCTCGATGTGACGACAACAGTAATCAATAAGAATTTTAGGGAAGAGGCTATTTATTAAGGGAAGAGGCTATTTATATAAAAGGTTCCCTGTCACTGCGCACGATCAATATTTTTTCCTATTCGCAATATCTCTTCTGCGAATATGAAAAACCAAAAACCTCCATTTACGAGAGTATTGAACCTCCAACCCTCTCGACGTTTATATTATATTTTACTACATTGTGAAGGAGAAATAATATTCTTGACGAATATATATAATATTTTTCTACATTGTGAGGGAGAAATAACATTTAGACATTGATTGGTAGGTGTTTTCGCTCAGAGTTCTGTTAATATCATAATTATGTGACTCTATAATTTGGTTTTATCAGTGGGAGTTTATTGTTTTTATGTTTTTATGAGTATTATCTGTTTGTGGGTGGGGTGCATTTTAATGCTGTGTAATGGCAGTTTCACATACATGTTTGTATGTGTGTGTGGGGGTGGGGGGTGGGGGGGGGGGTGGGGATGGGGTACCAATTTTTGTAATGAAGGGATGTAAGTTATATCGATTTACATTGTTTGTGGTGCAATACTTCTTATTAAGTGGGGATTTTTTTTGCTGTCCGGTGATTCTTCTATGTTAATTTTTCATATATGCGAGTTGTAAAACTGATTATGTCTGTCTGTTCATAAAATAATGAGTCCTTCAACTTGTGTTAATTAACAATATACACTTATTTCAGTGAAGGAAAGGACCCACTTCTATAGAAACGGATTCACACATATATACATTTTCAAGATGAATGTAAGTGACGTTTTCCATGCCTAACTAACCAAAATTCTGATATTATTGTTAGTATAAATGTATTATTTTGATGTTTCGTTCTATACCCCTTCTGCTCTTCTGAAGTGTGTATTAAAATCACAAGTAACACTGATACTTATAATACCATGAATATAAGTAAAAATTGATTTTATAAATAAATATATAAGGTCATCCTTGTTCCTAGAAACAATATTATTACCTTTGACTCCCTGCATCCGTTAAGAAATCACGGGAATAAATTCACCACTCTTGGATGTCTCTCTGATTTTTCATCCTTGATGATTGTCTGTTCCATAACTGTAGTAAATTGATTCAAACTCGGCGGAGGCACTTGGCCTGAAAGGTTGTTTGCGGTTTTGTACCACTACAATTTCGCACCGGGTGGTTTCATAGCATTTCAGGAGGTTTTGTACCATATATGAAATGTATAGTGATTTTTTTAATACTTTAATACATGTTTCCAATTCATTCCATGTACAAGTATAGAAATTAGATCATACTATCGATATAAGTGATGAAAGCTATTGTGTTTAAAACTTTTTTTATTTAATATGTGTTCCCTATTCATTTAATGTTCTTGTAAGTATAGGAATTAGATTAAAAATAAATAAAGTAATATATTTTAAACTGATCAATGCACTTAATTTCAACAATAGATAATAATTAACAGTGTAAACGCTAAATTTAGACCAAAATGATGATTAATAAACCAATACTATCACACACTTATTACAAACAAATACCATCATACAAATATAACTGTGAAACCTAATCTTGGTGAAATACTATATAGTGCATGCATTAATCTATGTGTAGTACAAAACCTCTCTATCAATTTGGTACGAAAATGTAGTTGTACGAAACCTCTGTATTTCACTTGAAAATGGGTACAGATTTCAAAACTCGAGGCACAAACTGTACATTGTAGCCTAAACTTGAATATATGTTTCATTTTCAGAGATTACACTCGGTGATAGTTGGTGACTCAATATGTCGAGGATTTTTTGGAGATTCTATCTACTTCTCAAGCTCTTCATACTCTGGTGCTGGCACCCATCATATTGAACATGTTTTTTTACATAATATTTTTAGACATTTTGATAATATATTTATACTTGTTGGCAGAAACGATTTCCCTAATAATGTTTCTACTGACCATTTCCGTGAAAAGTTTTCTAATTTATTCAAAACTGCAAAAAATAAATTAAGTGGGGATCAGGAGGTGTACTTTATACCTATAATCTCGAGCCCTCTAGATTCCCCATCGCAATAACAAAAAATATTCAATTTTAATAAAATAATCCAAGAAATTGTCACATATGAAAAAATTGTTAGTATTCGTAACATTTTTAATATTAAAGGTTCAAATAAATTAAACAGTTCATATTTTCAAATTAGAAATGGAAAAATTGACTTACATCTGAGCAAATTAGGACTTCGTGGCCAAGGTTGAATGGATGAACGCTATGCTCGAAGATCCGGTGTATTCCGCGATTAAAAAAAACGCTGAGGAGCTGAAGATAATTGATGATTATGATACTGATGAGGCGTGGAAATACGCAGCTAAAAAAAGAAAGTACTTGTTCGAAAACATTCTAAAGCCATACGATCCTCCAGAGTTCAGGAGTCGGGTTGCATTTCGACAGAGAGGAGGGGGAGAAGACGCCGCAGAAAGTCCTATACACTGGGTGAATAAGTGGGCCGAACATGAATTAGAACGAATGCGAAACGTCCCTAAAATATCCATCATCGGACGCACGTATTAGTTCAACTGTTGACTAAGCGTTGTCGTTTATGTTTACTATAGTTAATGTATATATTATGGTGGGATTTTTTATTTTTTAAATGAGATACATTGGGGTTTTTATGACAACACTATGTAATGGACATTTTTTGCTTCTTAAATAAATGAAATAAACGAAATGTGATAACGAGTGACTAGCTTAAGGTGTATCATTTCTAAAATTGATAATATTTTTTAAGTCACTTAACCTAGTATATTTAAAATTAGATCTCTTTGCTATAGCAACGAGAGTTAATGTGTACCGTTACCCGATGTAATGCGGTGCTCCAATAATGTATATATATAAGCATACGGACTCGGGTGGCTACGACAATCTGTGAAATGGATCAGTGCTTATAGAATGACTGAGTTGATTATGTTTAACGTATATGCGGAGGACAAAACTTATTTGAGGAGTGCAGATGTGTTACCTCAATTAATTTGAGGAGTGAGTGTCTCACTGGATATGTATTCCTTCCCTCCAATTTAATATATATTTTTATGACAATAAACTCTTACATTTGTATCATCCTGCTTGTTGTTTGATCAATAAATGTTATGTTTTATCTCAATTATGTATATCTACACTATGTATATGTGCATGCGTTAATTATTCCTGTTAGAGGGCATCTTAAACAATCGCAGAACTATACATACGCCTTATTTATATATCTCAATACGTGTACTCTTTTATCTGTCAACAGTTATCTCCCTTTTGTTAACGCTTCATTTACGCCGTACATATCGTGTTAACAAGTCTAGAGTTCATGTTAGTGAGTATAATGCATGTTCTTGTGCATCTTTTAGTAAAATTGAGGAGATACTTTTGACGAATGTATTATCATCATAAGACTCAATATAGAGTGTTGGAGCCACTGAATAACACCACACAATGGATCATATTGTCAGTTTTAAACCGTTACGAAAAACATACCTATATAATAACTTACTGTAATAAATAAACCCGGACGTTTAAGTGGTGCACTTCAAGGGCGGATCCAGCGGGGGGGGGGGGGGGGGGGGGAGAGAGGGGGATTTCCGCCCCCCCTGGAATTTTCAATATATAGATACCTATAGTAAACTGTACTGTGAAAATTTAATCAAACTAGATCTACATAAACTTACAAGCTGGGTGACAAGATATAGAATCAAAATATTATTTAATAGGAATATGAATTTAATGTGTACAACAATTATCATTAACAAAGCATGTAACAAACGACAAATAATTGTATTAATGTCCGCGTGCACAAATCCTCCTCCATCCAATATAAATACAGCGATGGTAAAGTGTGACGTAATTATTTTATGACGTCACGTGTTATTCATTATACGTAAGCATTCAGTCGGAAAAAGTTTTTCGGCTTCCGCACTCGTTGAGCCTTCTTGAACGCTAATACATTATTGGATACTATAATAATATGTTGGTTTCCCATACATTAAACACGTATCTCAGACTTTCGATTCTACTAGGAACAAACATTGTTTAACAGTTCATGTTATTCTGTCATTTCTAAACGAGAATTATACTGATGATAACATACTTGTCAAGATGAGCGAAGATTTGGGCAAACTGCAATGTGCCTTGCAAAAAGCAGCACTGCATGGGTGGCAGGTAATTAAATTTCAAGTTTCATTGTTGAGGTGCAATAGTTTGAAGAATGATTTTACTAAATGTGGTGCTACAGCAGCAGATTTAAAAGCCTCTGGCACGTTGCATGACGCAATCGCAAAGTTTCTTTACCCGAGTGATGCTCCTCAAGAGCACACCCCTGTCAACATTTATGGAGATGGCAATTGCTTTTATAGATCAATCTATCAAAGAATATAAAATTGTACGTCTCTCAAGAAACATACAACACAATGAGCTCATCGCAAACAGATTTACAGTATGTCATAGAATCATATGTATCGGACGACGCTCTCGTTTATCAAAATTTGGAAAGGTCTCTCCAGAATGAGGTGCTAAAATAAATCAGAAGTGGGGAATATTCTTCTATTGTACATTTCTTTGCGGCTGTAAATGTAATAAATCGTCCAATATATAGCATTTACCCACTGGTTCAAAACATTGCTGTAAATAGAAGTGTACACAATCAAAGGATTGATCCAATTCCCCAACAGGATGATCCCCGAGGTCCCACTATCTATATTATGTGGACACATACAGAAACTTCTGATCTTGAAAACTGGAATCCAAACCACTTTGTAACATGTTTTACAAATTCACTCCTCAGTTCGAACGATGATGATCCTCCTGCTAAAAAAATGAAAACTAAAACGGACCATGATGACATCAATGAAACTGAAACTACAGCCAATGGTAGTAGGAGGACGGCGGCTTATACGGAAGAAACAAACCAGTTAGAGAGGACAGAAACGGGACAAAAACAGGAAAGTGGCGACAAGAATACTGCAGCAGACGATAAAGAAACAGGTCACTTGGGAGAAAAAGACACGGATCCAAATCGTGAAAATAGGAATGATTTGGGTAAAATTGTCAATGGAACAATTGATTTATCAAAATTGACATCTGCAGAGAAAATACGCTTTGGAGAAAACCAGAAAAGTCCAGATCTGTTTTTAAATATGAAGCCCAAATCTATTTCCAAAGGAAAGGGAGATACGAAAAAGTAAAAGATTTTGTCTTTTCAAAGTTCATGGATGAGACAGTATAAATGGCTTACATACAGCCATATTTTGGATGGCGGTCTGCGTACTTGCTGCGTATTATTCCCTCAAAAGAGCTTGAAAAGTAATAACACATTTGTAATAAGGCCATTCGCCGCATACAAAAAGGCCCTTGGAAAAAATTCCTCCCTCTCAAAACATGAAAATTCCGAGTACCATAATATGGCACGACTCGACTACCAAATCCATTCTTGAAAGACCCATATCCTCCTTACCATACAAAATAAACAAACAGAACCAGGCAATCTATGACCGTAATTTCAAACTTTTGAGGAAAATTGTTCAGACAATAGTACTCTGCGGCAAACAGAACATTTCACTCCGAGAACACCGAGATGATAACACAAGCAATGCGTCAAATAAAGGAAATTTCCTTGCAATTTTACAGCTTTTATCAGAGTACGATGAAGAGCTTAAGCTTCACTTGGAAACTGCAAAAAAGAATGCAACATACACTAGTAAGACAATACAGAATGAGGTCATACAGATTGTTGCAAAATATATCAGAGACAAAATAATAGATATCCTTAAGAAAGGCAAAGGTTTTTACTCTGTTATTGCAAACGAAGTAACGGACAAATATACAAATAAGGAAATTTTGGTTATTTGTTTGTGATTTCTGGATACGGGCAAAAAATCTGCAGTCATTAGGGAAGAGTTCTTTGACTTTATTCAGTTAAAAAGAACCACAGGTGAAGCTATAGCAGAGAAGATAGTGGAAACGCTTCAAAGCAATGATATTGTAGTAGATACAATGCGTGGACAGGCTTATGGTGGGGCTACGGCTATGTCATCAGAAAAACAGGGGTGTCAAGGATGAATTAAAAGATTGAACAAGTTGGCCGTCTACACTCACTGTCGAAGTCATGTTCTCAATCTTAGTATAGATTCAGCATGCAAATTACCTCTAGTGAGAAATATGATTGATGTAATTAACTCAGTGTTTCTTTTCTTTGATCAATCTCCGAAAAAACAATCGTTTCTTGAGCATATCATAGAGGTTGAAGGCTCTGAATATGCGAAGAAAAAATTAGTTGGACTTTGTAAAACCAAGTGGGTAGAAGAGAGGCGTGTGTGTTTTGACACATTTTATCATCTCTACGGTTACATTGTCAAGTGCCTACAGCGTATGTTGAAAGCAGCAATGAAGATTGGTCATGGGAAAGACAGTCAAAGATAACAGCACAGGGATTGCTCACATTACTGACAAACTTCGCGGTTTTGATTGCTTTTGTATGTGTAAGATATATTCTTGACACAATAAAACCTCTGGCATTGAAGCTTCAAAAAAGAGATGTTGACATCTCTAAAGCTTTTGAAATGCTTGATCATCATGTCGAGAAAATATCTGAAATACGTAGAGAGGTGGACATCGAATTTGAAACATGTTTCTCTGATGCCACACAAATTGCAAATGACCTAGAAATAGAGATCAAAGTTCCTAGAACGTGTGTAAAACAACAGCATAGAGCAAATGTTAACACAACAGAACCAAAGGAATATTTCAAGTCTACATTGGCCATTCCATTCCTTGATTATTTACTCCAAGAGTTAAGATCTCGCTTCCAAACCGAAGATACATCGGCATATTTATATGCTCTTTATTACCATCCAACATAACTGAGCTTGGCGAAGAAGAGCTGACGAGATTTTCTCATCAGCTGATGTTCTGGGAAACTGATCTTGACTGCATTTCGTCCCAGGAATTACTAGAAGAAATTATATAATGGAAAAGGTATTTTCAGAAATTGGAAGTCGATCAATTTGACAGCCTCAGTGACCTGGTTTCCCTTTACAACGAAGTGGATAAAAACATGTTTCCAAATATCAAGACACTTATTCACGTAGGTTGTGTTTTACCGATTTCTTCATGTGAAGCAGAGAGATATTTTTCTGGGCTCAAGAGAATAAATAATTATATGCGCAATACAATGCACGAGGAGAGATTAACTGGACTGGCTTTGATGCATTTGCATCATTCAGTGGATATTGAACTTGATGATATTGTCCAGAGATTTATTAAGACAAGCAATAGAAGGCCTTTTCGGTCGAGCGTAGTCTTTTCATCTGAGTGTGCTGAATGAGAATGACCCACAAATATAGCAATTAAGAATAAAGATGTTTATTAACTTTGAAGACACCCTAGTGGTTTAAACTCGATTATAAACGGACTAAACTCTCCTAGTCAGTAGAACGGACCCAGCTCTCCTAGTCTGTAGAACGGACTAAACTCTCCTTGTCGGTAGAACGAACCCAGCTCTCCTAGTCTGTAGAACGGACGAAACTCTCCTTGTCGGTAGAACGGACCCATCTCTCCTAGTCTGTAGAACGGACTAAACTCTCCTTGTCGGTAGAACGAACCCAGCTCTCCTAGTCTGTAGAACGGACGAAACTCTCCTTGTCGGTAGAACGGACCCAGCTCTCCTAGTCTGTAGAACGGACTAAACTCTTCTTGTCGGTAGAACGAACCCAGCTCTCCTAATCTGTAGAACGGACCCAGCTCTCCTAGTCTGTAGAACGGACGAAACTCTCCTAGTCGGTAGAACGGACCCAGCTCTCCAAGTCTGTAGAACGGACTAAACTCTCCTAGTCGGTAGAACGGACCCAGCTCTCCTAGTCTGTAGAACGAACTAAACTCTCCTTGTCTGTAGAACGGACCCAGCTCTCCTTGTCTGTAGAACGGACTAAACTCTCCTTGTCGGTAGAACGAACCCAGCTCTCCTAGTCTGTAGAACGGACTAAACTCTCCTTGTCGGTAGAACGAACCCAGCTCTCCTAGTCTGTAGAACGGACAAAACTCTCCTAGTCGGTAGAACGGACCAGCTCTCCTAGTCTGTAGAACGGACTAAACTCTCCTAGTCAGTAGAACGGACCCAGATCTCCTAGTCTGTACAACGGACGAAACTCTTCTAGTCGGTAGAACGGACCAAACTCTCCTGGTCTGTAGAACGGACGAATCTCTCCTTGTCGATAGAACGGACCCAGCTCTCCTAGTCTGTAGAACGGACTAAACTGTCCTAGTCGGTAGAACGGACCCAGCTCTCCTAGTCTGTAGAACGGACTAAACTCTTCTAGTCGGTAAAACGGACCAAGCTCTCCTGGTATGTAGAACGGACGAAACTCTCCTTGTCGGTAGAACGGACCCAGCTCTTCTGGTCTGTAGAACGGACTAAACTCTTCTAGTCGGTAGAACGGACCAAGCTCTCCTGGTCTGTAGAACGGACTAAACTCTTCCAGTCAGTAGAACGGACCCAGCTCTCCTGGTCTGTAGAACGGACTAAACTCTTCTAGTCAGTAGAACGGACCCAGCTCTCTTAGTCTGTAGAACGGACTAAACTCTCCTTGTCGGTAGAACGGACCAAGCTCTCCTAGTCTGTAGAACGGACGAAACTCTCCTTGTCGGTAGAACGGACCCAGCTCTCCTAGTCTGTAGAACGGACTAAACTCTTCTTGTCGGTAGAACGAACCCAGCTCTCCTAGTCAGTAGAACGGACTAAACTCTCCTAGTCGGTAAAACGGACCCAGCTCTCCAAGTCTGTAGAACGGACTAAACTCTCCTAGTCGGTAGAACGGACCCAGCTCTCCTAGTCTGTAGAACGGACTAAACTCTCCTAGTCAGTAGAACGGACCCTGCTCTCCTAGTCAGTAGAACGGACTAAACTCTCCTAGTCGGTTAAACGGACCCAGCTCTCCAAGTCTGTAGAACGGACTAAACTCTCCTAGTCGGTAGAACGGACCCAGCTCTCCTAGTCTGTAGAACGGACTAAACTCTCCTAGTCAGTAGAACGGACCCAGCTCTCCTAGTCTGTAGAACGGACTAAACTCTCCTTGTCGGTAGAACGAACCCAGCTCTCCTAGTCTGTAGAACGGACAAAACTCTCCTAGTCGGTAGAACGGACCCAGCTCTTCTAGTCTGTAGAACGGACTAAACTCTCCTAGTCTGTACAACGGACGAAACTCTTCTAGTCTGTACAACGGACGAAACTCTTCTAGTCGGTAGAACGGACCAAACTCTCCTGGTCTGTAGAACGGACGAATCTCTCCTTGTCGATAGAACGGACCCAGCTCTCCTAGTCTGTAGAACGGACTAAACTGTCCTAGTCGGTAGAACGGACCCAGCTCTCCTAGTCTGTAGAACGGACTAAACTCTTCTAGTCGGTAGAACGGACCAAGCTCTCCTGGTCTGTAGAACGGACGAAACTCTCCTTGTCGGTAGAACGGACCCAGCTCTCCTAGTCTGTAGAACGGACTAAACTCTCCTAGTCGGTAGAACGGACCCAGCTCTCCTAGTCTGTAGAACGGACCCAGCTCTCCTAGTCTGTAGAACGGACTAAACTCTCCTAGTCGGTAGAACGGACCCAGCTCTCCTAGTCTGTAGAACGGACTAAACTCTTCTTGTCGGTAGAACAGACCCAGCTCTCCTAGTCTGTAGAACGGACTAAACTCTTCTAGTCGGTAGAACGGACCCAGCTCTTCTGGTCTGTAGAACGGACTAAACTCTTCTAGTCGGTAGAACGGACCCAGCTCTCCTGGTCTGTAGAACGGACTAAACTCTTCCAGTCAGTAGAACGGACCCAGCTCTCCTGGTCTGTAGAACGGACTAAACTCTCCTTGTCGGTAGAACGGACTAAACTCTCCTAGTCGGTAGAACGGACCAAGCTCTCCTGGTCTGTAGAACGGACTAAACTCTCCTAGTCGGTAGAACGGACCCAGCTCTCCTAGTCTGTAGAACGGACTAAACTCTTCTTGTCGGTAGAACAGACCCAGCTCTTCTGGTCTGTAGAACGGACTAAACTCTTCTAGTCGGTAGAACGGACCCAGCTCTCCTGGTCTGTAGAACGGACTAAACTCTTCCAGTCAGTAGAACGGACCCAGCTCTCCTGGTCTGTAGAACGGACTAAACTCTTCTAGTCAGTAGAACGGACCCAGCTCTCTTAGTCTGTAGAACGGACTAAACTCTCCTTGTCGGTAGAACGGACCAAGCTCTCCTAGTCTGTAGAACGGACTAAACTTTTCTTGTCGGTAGAACGGACCCAGCTCTCCTGGTCTGTAGAACGGACTAAACTCTTCTAGTCAGTAGAACGGACCCAGCTCTCCTAGTCTGTAGAACGGACTAAACTCTTCTAGTCAGTAGAACGGACCCAGCTCTCTTAGTCTGTAGAACGGACTAAACTCTCCTTGTCGGTGGAACGGACCCAGCTCTCTTAGTCTGTAGAACGGACTAAACTCTCATAGTCTGTAGAACGGACCAAGCTCTCCCGATTGGGTCCATACATAGCAAGAGTTTGAGCACGTTGATTGGGGGTTAACATATCTGATTAGGGAGAAATGAGGCTCTGCGGTATACTAGTTACGTTATGTTACGTTATATCCGTAACGTTATGGCATGTCATGCTATGTTGTGTATATTATAAAAACACGTATTCAGATTTTTATAGACTGTATATCCTAGTCTGTAGAACGTATCCAGCTCTCCCGACTGGTTCCATTATACAGCAATGTGGTTGAGCACGTTGATTTGTCAGTTGTTTCAGGGAAAGTTTGAATGGCGCAAACGTTCACTAGGTTGCCATGCCATGCTATGTTGTGTAGATGTAATAAAACACTTGTTCAGGATTTTTTTACTGTATATCAAGGAATAAGAGAGAAATAAAACACAACCACTAAAATGACATTTTGTATATTTTATATAAAAAGATAAAATACATAAATAGAAGTTAAAATATATCTTTAAAAAAAAAACAAACAAGATGATTAAACAACGTTATGAAGTAGACGGATAATTGAATAAGGTCCGGCAAGCTGTAACACACATAGTTTTTACTGCCTTTTTTAATTTTACAATGTGCGCTGTTATTAAGGTACTTTCGCCGCTACAGCATAATAATTCCATTACATCCACTGCACTCTCCAATGAATAGAGAACACAACATTGTATACACCAAGAAAAGCTATTGAAAGGCGATTACAATTCGTTTATTTCGAGAGCTAGTAGTAATATTGCGCTTTTTTATCATCATTGGATTTAATAGTATTTATTTCATATTTGGTATGTCTTCGTTAATCAATACAGTGCGTGTTTTCGGCTGACTGTCGTCGTTTTGTTTTCCTCTGATTTAGTACATTACATTCATAAAAAATATAATAGAAAAAAATAAATTTTAGATACGGCCATGAATACAATTGAATAAATAATTATGAACGCAGCCATGTTGCTATTTTAAGAAATTCGAATGGTGCAACTGCCACGTATACATTTACCACAAAACTAAACTGCATTGCCGATCCCAACCAAGAACTAGATGCATTATTTGTTTGTTTTGTTTTATTCTCTAAAAACACCCATTAACATATCGTTAACTATGATTTACGGTTAAACTGACCACCTTTTAAGTAACACGGCATACCACTATATGTTAATCTTTATAAGTTATATTTGTAGAACCATCAACGGTCAGTAAAACACATTTCAAACATTCCATTGATTTAAATATCAATTACAATTTTAGCACCATTCATTATCTAAACAGGAAAATCCTAAATGTTACCTAGAATATATCGAGAAAAAATCATGATAATCTGAGATTCAGATTATACATAAATTGTATTTATTCCTGTTGAAACTTGGCCTATTTTTTTTGTTGAGATTGGTCCCTATTCTTGTCAAGATCAGACCAAAGGCACTGTTAAAAGAAAACTATACATATATTATTGTTCCAATGCAATCAGACCGTTTTCTTGGTAAATTTATATTTCTGCCATTTAAAATACACATCATCAACAATTAACAAATAAAATGTGGTTTGACTATGAACAACATAAAGAAATATTGCATCTCAACAGTATCTCAATCTTAACGTAGCTCCAGTTAAAGGCCACTATTTTGTACACAACTAAGTGACAATTACGGGGAAGAAGTCTTCCATCACTGTTGATGGCGGGTCTACGTTAGTAAGAATAATAAACTTGAAGTCAGTAAACCTGTAGTTGTAGGGGTTCTTGTATTCGTCCGGGTCTGAATCATTGTACAACTTTCCACACCTACAACGAAAAAAAATCGAACTTTATAACTGAAAACTTTTGACGCCAATATATTTGAACACAATGTATGCTTTCTTTTTCCTTTCAGTGTTATATATATGAATGTATGTTACAACTTGACTGATACATATATTTGTACGGTTTGTTGAGGGATGGCCCACCCCGACCCTCACAGACCTATTACGGAGTGATTAAATGGATCACTTTTCAGTGATTGAAATTTAAAAAAAAATAAAAAAAAATATATATATATATATATGTATATATATATTTGAACACATGAGATCGTTTTATAATGTTGGTCATGACGGAGAAATTTACAGATAATGGACAGTTAAACCTGTCTTAAGCAGTCACTAAAGGAAAAGAGCAAAAAAGACCCCTTAAGGCTGTTGGCTGCTTGATACAGGTTGATTTTAACTTAAATTATAAAAATGGTAAATAGAAAATGTGTTTGTTTAAGACAAGTGGTTGCTTAATGGAGGTGATCACTAACACAGGTTTGACTGTAATTGAGACAGATTGTAGACATTTCAAAGAAGGGTTGTCTTTCATCTTTTTAGCATTCCAGTTGATAATCAAGTTTACTTAATGAAAACGCACGAAAGCTTTTAATAAAACAATTGCAATAACTGTCAATTTTTAAAAAAAAAACACACAATTTTCTGGTTGATGAATGTGTATTTCTAATCAAAAACTGAGACTACAGAAAACGTACCAGCTCTCATTGCCAGGGGCCCCGTTATAAACCATTGATAGGAGTACATTTATAGACTATTATCTAGCAATAGTACATGTTGCATGTAAATCCATAGTATATAAGTCATGGTCGACACCAAATGTATTGGTTTGGCAGAGGCCTTGATATTGTGTCTATGGTTTGCATTTTAGCTAGGCGCGCTCGCCGTAGTCTGGTCTGTACATTTTTGTCTAGGTTATTCACAATTAATTATCTCCATATATAAACGTTTCATCTTTAATCAAAAGAGTTGACCGGCATTTTTGTTATTATTCCAATTTCTTTCGTGCACTTTGTTTTCAAGGACAAACAAGGCATTCACTGCTTTTTACATTGGGACACAACAGACGTGTATCGGGATATGTCAGCATAGCATATAATTCCCAAACTGAAACAAAGTATATGCCGATAATTTTCAGCTTCCATCTCGATCTTCCCTAGCAGTTTCGTTTTTCGTCTTTATCTTCTCTTCAATATATTTGAAGCTGAGAAGGTTAGAGATTATGTTAGTTTTGATGATGAATATCGAATAGGGAGCCACGAAATTAACTCCATTCTACCACCCTATCCCCTGCACAGAACATTTCATCAGTAGTTTGATTTGTAGCCGATAACATGGTTTGCAAACTGACGTAACTTTTCATATTTTCCTGGCTGCTAAAATAGATAGATTGCTCCTTTATTTCCTCCAGTTCCCAGGAGAGCATACAATAACATCAATATTACTAGTATCGAAGCTTTCGTATATAGTTTGCGCGCACAAAGTGACCTATTTATGTGTCAAAGTGCCGTAAAACAATATTAATTAATTAATTAATTAATTCGTTCGTTCGTTCGTTCGTTCGTTCGTTCGTTCATTCATTCATTCATTCATTCTCTCACTAAGTTTGTACTTAGTTTCACGTGTTTTAGTGTCATTCAATATCTGAAGTGCATTGATTATGAAAGTTATACAACACAAGAGCAAGTGCGGTTTGGTATAAAGATTAAACTCAAACTTATGATTATAGGCCTTATGATTTTAAGCTGGTAAGATATGTATTTTAGTATTTATAACTCCGTCAAGTATAAAATCTGCAGAATTGGCTACTGTTGTATCAGACATTTTTTTTTAAAGATTTTGCAACACTATGTGAAGTGTTTAAAAGAATGTTCATTGGCCGATTGAATTCGTAGATAAACATTGCCATTAAAAAAGGAGCTCTTCAAAAAATAACTTATGAAGGAAAATTGAAAAGTAGCGAAAACGTCGAACGTTGAAAATGGCTGTTATATGTACACCATACATGGTGTATGCAATGTACATTTATACACATAAACAATGGATGGATTAAAACGTTGCTATTGTAATAAAGGAGATTAAAGCATTATTGGACCACGTGTTACTCAAAAGTACTACTATACAACACAGGCATTATATATAAGTCAATAGCTATAATACAATACAGGCATTATATATAAGTCAATAGCTATAATACAATAAAGGCATGATGTATTAGTCAATAGCTATTTTACAATACAGGCATTATATATAAGTCGATAGCTATTATACAATACAGGCATTATGTATTAGTCAATAGCTATAATACAATACAGGCATTATATATAAGTCAATAGTTATTAAACAATACAGGCATTATATATAAGTCAATAGCTATTATACCATACAGGCATTATATATTAGTCAATAGCTTTTATACAATACAGGCATTATATATAAGTCAATAGCTATTAAACAATACAGGCATTATACATAAGTCAATAGCTATTATACCATACAAGCATTATATAGTAGTCAAAAGCTTTTATACAATACAGGTATTATATATTAGTCAATAGCTATTATACAATACAGGCATTATATATTAGGCAATAGCTATTATTCAATACAAGCATTATATATAAGCCAATAGCTATTATATAATACAGGAATTATATATTAGTCAATAGCTTTTATACAATACAGGTATTATATATACGTCAATAGCTATTATACTATTATACAATACATGCAATATAAATAAGTCAATAGCTATTATACAATACAGGCATTGTATATTAGTCAATAGCTTTTATACAATACAGGCATTATATTTAAGTCAATAGCTATTATACTTTTATACAATACATGCAATATATATAAGTCAAAAGTTTTTATACAGTACAGGCGTTATATATTAGTCAATAGCTATTATACAACAGTTACACAGGCAATATATAGATAAGTTAATGGCTTTACTCATTTAAGCCATACTTACTTCTGTTCATCCATGATGCTTCTGTCCATTATGTCTTCGTACACACCATCATAAATTTTGTTATAATTGTCCTTCACCACGCCCATAATCTTGTCTTGGTCTGAGTCGCTTATGTCAATAATACAGGGCTTGCCAAAACTGGAACAGAGAAAATCTCATCTATTGCTATGTGCATCTGCAAAACCCCATTCTAAAAAGGACTAGTATTCTGAAGGTGGACACTGAGTGACTTTGAGTTAAAGATCTATTAAAAGTTTTATGAAACTAGGCAGTGCCATTTTCAACACATGTGTTACCTCAACACGTGCACATATCCAAACATAAATTTGGCATTATAAATCGATTAAAAACATACCACAAGGAGCCCATGAGGCCTTTTCTCATCGGCTCGGGTTGGAATTCAGGTGGGCTTGTGACTGCTATCATGTTGACGTCCCTGTACTTAAGAAAAGTTCCAACGTTGCCGTTCCTGTCTATAATGTACAACCATCTGTAACAAAAGAAATTCACACCGTAGATATTTGTACTCCAAGAGATGGCACAAGCTTAAAGAACGTTCATTACATTGCCTGAGTGGTCAACAACTCATACAGACAGACAGACAGACAGACAGACAGACAGACAGACAGACAGACAGACAGACAGACAGACAGACAGGCAGGCAGGCAGGCAGGCAGGCAGGCAGGCAGGCAGGCAGGCAGAGTTGAATGTGAAACAAAGAACTTTGTACAGCCTACGACGACTTACTGCTGTACATAAATTATTATGGTTGATCAGTACCTTTTCGACTCTTGAAGTTTCACGCCAACCGCACCGCTATAATTCACAACGTTAGCAATTTCCTTCAACCCAATCTCTTCTGGAACAAGGACCTTCTTGACAACCGCTGGGGGTGAAGCTGTAACGATACAGCAGTTCGTAAATATATAACTGCTCGTTGTACATACTTGTACAGTCGATTCATCATTGAACGATATAGGCAAAGCCGGTAATTACGGTTCAAATACAAACAATTCATAATTGAGTACCTATACCAGTCTTACATGTACTAATGATACGAAGCCGATACTATGTTTACATCCGTTCTCAAATAAACAACAAAAAAAATAGGCTGTCTTTTATTTCTGCCTTGTCATAAATACTAAATTGTATAGCTCAATGCTATGTCACGCATGCACACACGCGCCTACAAACAGACGCATAATTACATATAAATATAACAATTTATTGTATGACAAAGCGTGTTTCACATTTTGATTTGTGTAATTAGACCATTTATATCCACCGTCAGCCGTGTATATAAGACCATGATCAGTATGATTAAAATTGTTTATCCACAGAACATGCTTAAACCAGTTTTATCTATGATCTCAAGCCAGGTTTCTATAGCCTTTCCGCGCCGTGAAACTGCTCTATATATACACACACTATCAATATAACCTTACAAGTATAAAAGCAGAATTGATATCAAAACACTTCACTTGGATTTGTCAATCAATAACCGGATAGTACATGTATTTATACTATATATAAGAAAATTGACCTTCATCCCTCTTTCCAAAACATGAACATTGCTAAATACTTAATATATTTACAATAACTACATGTTGCATAACGCAAGTTGCATACGTTACTAAATTACTATAAACATTATCTACTCTACTTGATTTAACATAAATATTATGTAGCGTAATGTAGCGTAGTGTAGCGTAGCGCAACGCCGCGTAGTGTAAGTTGTGCTGTGCTGTGCTGTGTGCTGTGTGCTGTGCTGTGCTGTGCTGTGCTGTGCTGTGCTGTGCTGTGCTGTGCTGTGCTGTGCTGTGCTGTGCTGTGCTGTGCTGTGCTGTGCTGTGCTGTGCTGTGCTGTACTGTATCGGTCTTCAAGGCAATTAAGATAAGCAAATAATAGATATGATTTGATCATGTATAAAACAAAAATAAAAGAATTTAAATCAGTATGCTATTTGCCCTGCCCTGCCCTGCCCTGCCCTGCCCTGCCCTGCCCTGCCCTGCCCTGCCCTGCCCTGCCCTGCCCTGCCCTGCCCTGCCCTGCCCTGCCAACAACGGTGTCTTCTTAAAGCGTCACATTAGAATATCATGCCGCAAACAAATGGGATGATACCCCATTAGTCACATTATAATGAAACCCAGCCAATCAGACGTAGAACTATCCTCTAAATGCTGATCGCCAAACGAGGAAACTTCTGGTACATTATCAAGTCCTTGGTTTGACCCGACATGGAATCGAACCCAGAACTTCCCGTATAACAGGTGGGTGCTATATCACTAGACTACCGCGGTGGTAAATAATAAAGTATTAACAGTAGCGTATTAGAAAAGTGTATGTCCTTTGTCATATGGGTTTGAACTTTATTTCAACTGTAACCGGCTTATACTTTAACGTTTTCGAAAGGAATCCATACGGGGCCCGTTTCACTAACGTTTATAAGTTTACGATTTTTTAGTGTAAAAAGTCGGGGAATTCATTTAGTATTTCACTTACATTATTTTATGAACCTTAGCTAGCCTTGTAAATAGTATATTAAAAAAAAATACTGTGCAAATGAAACGTTCCTAGGTGTCACAATTTGTTACAAAAATCTTAGTTACTGAAACGGGCCCAGATACATTTAACTGTATACATAACCAATTCAAACAAGTCAACAATTCCAAAAGTTATATAATATATATATCAATACCTTTTATGGTCGATTTTAATTATCTGACTTCAGAAATGGACATATAAAGGTAAGATAAACATGCGCCATGATCCGTAAAGTTATATTAACTCGAGCAATTACTAATTTTGAAATGAGTTACAACAAAAAATCTTCTCCTGTATATTATGATAAATAACAAATTAGTATTACCTTCTTTTTTAGGTGGCTCCGCTTTGGTTGCGCCTCCTTTAGCGGCACCGCCTTTAGCTGGCGTAGTTTTAGAAGTAGCTCCTCCTTTAGCAGCACCAGGTTTAGCTGCACCGCCCTTTGCAGCTGGCGCTTTTGTGGCTCCGGTAACCGGCTTCTTGGGAGGCATCGTGATATTTTATTAAATATTGTTTAAACTAAATAACAGCAAATTTATCACCCGGTTCTTTTATCAGTTAACCCGTATGCTCGTTTAGCTATAACGATAAATCAATACACAGCGCACTTACGTTGATTAGATCTGTAAGTAGTAAGAAATAGAACACTTAACTTCATATAATCGTCTGTTTCCAACCGTCAGTGTTCACTTATTTATACGAACGCTAGAATGTCTTACGCATCGATAATCGATAATGTGATAAATCCGTTAAAAATAGATATGAAAAGTTTAAAAGCGGTGACAAATACTGAACAAAAACCACCTACTATATTCCCCAATTGAACAATTATTCGACATGTTAAGGAATCGGCTACTTCATTTAGAAATGTTGTCAAACTTCCCTTCATGTGCAGTAGTATCGTGTGTATCAAGTGACAAATGCCATGCCGTGCCGCGTAGTCGTGCTGTGCTGTCCAGTGCCGTATCATGGCATGTTACGCTATACTTTTTTGTTTTGCTATGAGTATAAAGGAATAAACTTTGAGTATAATTAGCATTTTTATTTTTAAATCTTCTTCAACATAAAATGTCAAATAACGTTAATTTACAATTACGGTGTGTGCCAGGTGCTGTACGCCGTACAATGTTGTGTGGTGCCGTGCCATGTCCGTTCGTGCCATGTTATGCTATGCTATACCATTTTGCATTTTTACACTTAGCATTTATACTTTTTTTATGTTTTCTTCAGCATAAAATGTTCATAGCGGGACCACTTGTATACAAGCGGTATCACAACATGCATCCGTAGTCAATACCTTAACTTGCCTTGTTAAGTATATGTACATTGATTAATACCCCATACAAAGTTTACATACGTGTATATTTGAACAACTTTTTATAATACATAAATGGGCTTATATTGATTAAATTGACCACGGGGATTTACCTGTACATTTTTAATCCATAGTCGTTTACATGTACCTAAACCCTAAACATACGTATGAAATTCTCCGACATTGACACTAATGAACTTAGACTGGATAAAATAATCGGCTGTTCTGTTATGAAGGTGTTTTTTTTTAAATATGTTTCTAAATAATCATTTACCTTATCAGTTATAAAATATTACAGTGATCTGCATGTATGCACACAGAAAAAAACCCACAACACACGCACGCACAAACGCACGCACAAAATCACAAACAAACATTAACATGTATAAACGCAAAAAAAAAATTATTACAAAAAAAGTTGACCAGAAAATTGAAATAAAAACACTTAATATCATATTAATATTTATTAAATGGGTTTTCACACCATTTTCAACACAAGGCATGTTATATATGGCATATCCGGCTTTACTGGTGGAGGAAGACCTCAGAATAAGTATTTCAACTTTAACATGGAGTATTTGGTCCGAGCGGGATCCGAACCCTCTGCAATTTGTGTAGGATTCTGGAAAAATCGACAGTGTCCCAGACCACTCGGCCACAGAGGGTCATTTCTTCAGTCATTTAAAAGAATACTTGTTTGTTTCAGCAAGAATCTACATCAGATTGTTTGGTTGCAGTGAAATATTAGTTTAATTCTATCAAGTGGACAATTAAGTGGTATGACCATCGACAAAAGGCGAAGCAATTTTTATTTCATCCAGTAATCACTCGGAGATGTCGCGCCAACTTCAGTCAAACGCAGCTCAAACGCAATTAAGCTCCTCCACTCTATTTTCTCTACATGCATTACTTTTTTTGATTGATTGAATATTAAGCGTCATTTTTATGCCATCAAGGGCTAACAGACGATCTGTTAATCTAACCACTGTTTCCTGGGATCCTGAAAGTTAACCAGTACTCGAGCACATCCCATCTCCACAAGTAACATATAACTTTCCCACTTGAATCAGCTGTGAGACACAATGTCGTATTTCAATCATCACGGTGACAGTTGCCGGGCGGGGATTCGAATTCACGACCCCTAGATTGATAGTCAGACGCGTAACCAGCTAATCGGGCCCGGTCCACTCAATACAAACTAAACGAAAACAATGATAATGTAAACTTGTTTATTCAATACTTTCCAGTGGTAGAGCACCGAACCCATTATCGGAGAATCGTGGATTCGATCCTCCGCCACGGCTATGTGTGGTGTCCTTCAGTAAGACACCTTTTCCGCATATGCTTAGTACTAGTTCTACCCAGGAAAACTTCGAGCGTGATGTCGAAGTTGTAATAACTTGTTTCGCAATCAAAGTAAAACAAATAAGTTTAAAATATTCTAAGATATATAGGTGCGACCCCCGGTTAAACGACATACGTGTTTAGTTTTCATCAAATGTATAGGTGCCCTTCTCAGAATATATATTTTGGATGAATAAGAGCAAAAAGCAGTATTGTCTTTCGATATTTTAGTGCTTAGCTCTTCAATATTGGAGGCTGAGACGGTTAGGGTTAAGGGTGACTTCATGTGGATTATCGAAAGATGAAATACGAATATCAAACTGACTCTGCCCAAATAAAGGCACAGATAGACCATTTAGAAACACCGTTAATCGAGCGTCCACGCAATAATTTCGTTAACCTTCCAGGATCCCAAGAAACAGTGGGAAATTTATCAGTTACTTGTGGAGATAGGTGCTCTCCAGTACTGGTTAAATTTCCAGGATCCCAGGAAACAGTGGGAAATGTATCAGTTACTTGTGGAGATGGGTGTGCTCCAGTACTGGTTAACCTTTCAGGATCCCAGGAAACAGTTGGAAATGTATCAGTTACTTGTGGAGATGGGTGTGCTCCAGTACTGGTTAACCTTCCAGGATCCCAGGAAACAGTGGGAAATGTATCAGTTACTTGTGGAGATGGGTGTGCTCCAGTTCTGGTTAACCTTCCAGGATCCCAGGAAACATTGGGAACTGTTAGGATCCCAGGAAACAGTGGGAAATGTATCAGTTACTTGTGGAGATAGGTGTGCTCCAGTACTGGTTAGCCTTCCAGGATCCCAGGAAACAGTGGGAAATGTATCATTTACTTGTGGAGATGGGTGTGCTCCAATACTGGTTAACCTTCCAGGATCCTAGGAAACAGTGGGAACTTCTAGGATCCCAGGAAACAGTGGGAAATGTATCAGTTACTTGTGGCGATAGGTGCACTCCAGTACTGGTTAACCTTCCAGGATCCCAGGAAACAGTGGGAAATGTATCAGTTACTCGTGGAGATGGATGTGCTCCAGAACTGGTTAACCTTCCAGGATCTCTGTAAAGAAAGGTCGGGTTAACTGATCGTGTTTTAGTCACCGATGGTATAACAGATGAAGCCAATAATTCAAACAAACAAACAAACCATTAATCTTCTTCAGTTTGTTTTATTGCAGTTTCGGACAATCTGGCAGATACTTTGCAATAAAATCCGCGAGAGAAAGACTTGATGTGCCGCAGTCTCCTGATATTTTCACGGTGTCAAATGTTTTCCATTCCGTAAGAATCCAAGTCATGCTGCAACTACATACAAATGTGTTTCTGTTAAGCGACAGAGTCTTTAATTCAGTCAAATCTATCACAGCTTTTGGAAATTCAGCCAAAGCTACGCCGTCCAGATGTAGAGATTCCAAATTTGACAGACCGCGAAATGCATTTTGGAATATGTAAGAAATTGGATTAAGACTTAGGTCCAGATGCGTTAAGGTTGTCATATTGGGAATATTGTAATCTTCTATGCTCCGTATTTTGTTGCCGACAAGTTTGAGATCTTCCAAACTCTGCAATTTATGTAAGGATTCTGGAAACTGATCGAAGCCATTGAAGGAAATGTCGAGATTGATCAAAAAGGACGCGCCGTCAACTGTCGTTTCATCGATGTAATCCAAATTGGAATTATTCGCCAATTTTAAAGTTGTTATACTCGGAAAAGTGTCGAACACGTGGGGAAAGCCATTTAAATTGTCGCCAACAATAATAGCTGTTTTGATGGCAGAAAGACTTGGAATACATACTGGTAAGATGTCGCGTGTACTGCTGAGAAAGGTGTTGAAATTAAAGGAAAAGTGCATCAACTCCGATAGACGGCAGACAGCCTCGGGTATAGCTGATAGTTTAGTGTACTCTAACTGAAGTGTTGTAAGTGTTTTCTCGAATCCACGAAAGGCGTCTATGGGCAACGCGTCCTGTTCGAAGTAGAAAATAGACAAGGTCTGTAGCCGAAAAAGATATTGGAACTCTGGAGGCCATTTATAGTCGGTGTCCGCGCCTATGCGCAACGTTGTCAGTGTCGGCCCGAGAGATTGCATAACACTCGGATCAAACTCGTGAATTGCATTCTGGGAAATGCTTAATTTTTGGATGTTTGATAAGGATGAAATCGCTTTTGGCATAAATATCAACTTGTTGTCATTTAATTGCAAGTCTGTGACCGAATCATTTATACCGTTAAATGCACCCAATTCAAGATCCGTGATTATATTGGTGTTAAGGTTTATGAAGATGTCTGTACAGTTGGTTGTTGACAGATTGGAGAAAGCACCATTCTGAACTTTTCCTAGTTTGTTACCAGACAAGTCGAGGTTTAAACTACTGTAGTTGGTTTTGGAAACAGTGAACTTGGGGACGGAAGTAAGATTCAGATTGCGGCAGTCGATTGTGTTGCCGTCACAGTGACATGGTGCTGCAACAATGCAGTCTGTTTGTGCGAACGCAGACGACAATATCGTTGTAACGGTGATGACAATGACCTGTAACAAATGTATTTGATCAGTTAAAAATAACTGGTAAACACCCAAAGTCACACAAGCTTCAATAAAACATTAAACTCCATTATTTTAAAAATGTAATAACAAAGTAATGATTTATATTAAATGAAAATATCGACATACCCAAATCTTTTTAATAGAAGTCTTTTTTTTGTAAAATGCTGTGCACACAGCCGTCCGTTTATTATTCGCACATCTGCTGTGTTTGTTAATATTTGGCTTCCATCCAAATATTTTCATTAAATTCAATTTTAAGTTTACTAGGGGTTTAAACAATATTTTATGAGCAATTTAAATACTACAATTATTAAATACCGTAATAGCATAACTAAACGAAATTGACAATTTAGCGTCCTTTAATTAAATGCCTTTAAAATATATAACTTCAAACTATAAATATATACCTTGCGAAGTGTTAAAGGCACTGTCATTATTAATTATAACATATAATTACTTTCTGTATATTTCCTAAAAACGAGTTTAGTCATTCTTAAAGGGACCATCCCATCAGTCGACCGGAGTGGTCTCTCAAGGCTGAGGTTCCAGATCGGTTAAAAAACATTGAGTGAAAAAGTTTGCCAGTTATATATACCTACAGAAGAATGGGTTTTTACCTCCGATTCATTTTGAAGTCTTCCCAGGTGCCATACACTCGACCAAGCTATAATTTGTGTCAACTTGGTGAAGCAATAACACAATGTAAAAACGAAATACTCGCTTACTGCTATTATTATTTTGAAGACCAGTAAACTACTTTAAAAACACTTAATGTTTAATACTGCTATTACCGCTGCTACATTTGCTATTATATCTAGTGATAAATATATTAACTTACAAACATGGCTGGCAACAGTCAGAAGAACCAGGACGATAAGAATGAAGCCGGCGAGAACATTTTATAACTCTTCATTCCGCGCGTTATCTTTGGAGGGCTAAGTTCACAGCTACCAGACATTAGACATGTTTAGATAATACAGAGATCCACTGAGAAAAATAGGTTAAGCAAGCCTTTTTATATGCTATTTTTAAAAAAAAAATATTGACCGATTACACAATCAGTTTTATGTGTTCCCATATTTGCCGATAGAGTTTTGTTTGTTTATCACAAGTCGACTATTAAGCGTCAGTTTTATGTCATCGAGGGCTAACAGATGATCGGTAAACCTTACCACTCTTTCTTGTGATCACTGATGTTTAACCAGTACTCAAGCTAGCCCGATTTTGCAAGTAAATGATAATGTCCCATTTAATGAGCTGTGAGAGTGGAAAGACAATGAGACGCAATGTCGTGTTCAGTCATCACGGTGATTGTGGCCGGGCGGGGATTCGTATTCACGACCTCAGCGTTGAATTAGACTCGATTTTATTAAATCGTTTTGTATTTGTTGCTGGCTCAAGTTCAGAGCTAAGTTATGATTCGTGATTTTAATGCCTAGCTAGGTACACACCGGGCGTTGTACGAACGTCTATGTAGTTGTATATGTATTTCCCTGGGCAAATCTATGTTTTCAATATATAATCCAATGACAAAAGATAGTTCCAACAAATACAGAAGTATAAACACGGAGTGATCTTTAAAACAAAAAGACAAACTTTATCTTCGTTATTTTTAGAAGTTTTTCATTTATTTTCAAAATTAACATGACACCCAATAGTCTTTTACAAATGATAATTCTTTAAATACGGCATGTCAGAATAATAATTCCATGTAGGTGTTATACACTAATACATGGAGATGCAAATTTTGGATGTGCCAGAGGTCGCGGGTTAGAAAACCACAGCATCTTTAATTTCACTTTACATTACATTACAAAAAGTCCCCAACCAAATTGGTTTACTCCATAACGCTAAAGTTATATATGGCCCATGTGCGCGTGTGAATGTGGTGTTGGGGTGGGGGTTCATACACGCACATTATGGACATCCTCTAATCTACAGTTGTATTCTCCTAAGCCTAATTCTGAAATGTTTTGAAATTCGTTTGCTTATTCAGGCTCTTGTTTGTGGAACTCTATTCCGTCTTATATAAAATATGCATTAATCAGTTCAAAGCTTTATATTTACGATGGAGTAAACATTCTTAGCAACTCTAATAAATCGGGTAGCTCTCATCAAAATTGATATACATTATTACACATATATGTATTTACTAGTCTACTTCTTTTATTTATATGTTAAATAATGTTGTACTTTGTAAATATGTTGAGGGCCTCATGGAAGATTGAATTTATTCAACTGAGTTATCTTTTCCCTCTGAATTTACCAATGCTGTGGCTCAGAAATTTGATCTGTATTTCTGACGTTTAACCCCAAAGTGTGGCAAAAACCTTTGAGCTACAGACCTGTATCTTGCATCCTGCGCTAGATACATATGATTATGGTGAACATTTGTGACATGCTATTTCAAAATCTGTCTGTTGGCTTACACGATATGGAGCGGACACAAAATTGCTTATGTATTTCTTATGAAATAATCGGTAAATTTCTGATTTATTCGTGTATACTAAGCCGATTCTGTTATTCCGCCATCCTTCAGTATTAGAACTGATATATGCAAACTAGGAACGACCTAGCGACATTCCGCAGTTATAACTATTATGCTACGTAGAAATATATCTCAAAACCGGCAGTTAAATTCTAAGTTATCTAGATTTAATCGATGATGCCCGGAAATGTCCGGCCCTTTAAGGATATAACTGCTAAATCAGTTATCATGTTATTCCACGGGTCCCACGGAATTCAAATATCGGCGATGATAGTGAGATTAGATACATGTGTTTTCCAGAGAATCAAAATGTATACTTAATATTACAATTATACAATTGTATTGATTGATTTGACAGCACGTAGATACTAGTATTGCCGCTTTAAGTGGATTACAGCAGTTTTTATTAATTTTCACATAACCATTATTTTCATAAAATAGTACATGATACAATAATGAAATTAAAATAAAAGTTTATTTCTTTTCCTTTTTCATTTTAGAAAGGGACATACCTCTGGTATATACCAGAAAGATTCCTTTATCGCACATGTGTGCCATCTATGGAAAAAAAGTGAAATGAACTATTTGCTTCATTTATATTTGTGTTATAGAAACAACTCCTAGTAAATATCAATTTTATGTATTAAAATAAGGTTTACTCATGTTTATTATTGCTAGCGTGACACCATTATTTTAAAAAAAAAACAGCCAGGAAGACTGCAGAGAAGACCATGTCCCAGGACAGGTCATCTTGATATAGTTGAAGTACAGACAATGTCAATAAACAAATGGAATGCTTATGTGTGTAATATTATATTATAACTGCTTCTACAAGCGGTGATAAGATTGACACAGACAGCAAAAATGAAATACTAACAAACTCTCTAGGGTTTCCATTGGGGCGACTGTTTGGTGGGCGAAATATTTGAATCAAAATATACAACTAGGAAAAATATTCTTGGGCATACGTACAGGAAAAACGCGCAATGATGTAATAAATGTAAATACAAGTGACGTAGAGCGCGTAATGGTCGGCTCTACGTGGTTTATCAGGCAAAATAAATGCCGCTGAAAATACATTGAAGAATATTCGACAGATTGAAACCAAATAAAATAAGAGAAACGTGTTGTAGATGCCATGCAGAGGCAAAGTCTATTTTTTTTTCAAAGTACATGTAATTTAAAAAAAAGTTTCCATTTGATGAGGAAAACCAATTCCCAGTATTTGAACATCTCACAGACATTTCTCTCAAACACTATGCAAAATCAATATTATACACACCTATTCATCACCATGCTTTTCCAAAGTTTGCCTGATCGAAAATTTGACAATTAAGGAGATCGAAACCTTCAGTTGTCTGCGTTGGACTTGATAGGCCAGATGAGGTATTTGACGGAAGCGCAGGGAATGTTATGAATGTGCTTATCAAAACTATTTCAAAACTCGGATAAAGGTTTGAATATTTCAGGCTCATACTAGACCAATTTCAAGTCACTTTTTCAATGCAATATGACAAAACGTACAATTTCGCAATTCAACAGAAAATGTGCCAAACGAACATTGTATTGTTATATATAGCTTCTCTTAGAACTATCAATATAAAGACAAACTCAGAATACAGGAATGCGTTCAGCATCGTTAAACAGCAATCACGTTAATGACTGGTTCCCTTAAAGGATCGCATACTGCGTGCTAATATGAGATTGAGTCAGTGTCCAGGAAAATATGTTTGGCAACGTTATCAAACTTTTAACCACACTGAACGCAGGCTGCATATTTTAGCGTACCGAATTTACAGTTCGTGTAAATGTTCTTCATGTAAAACAAAACATCAGCTTGCATGGCGAGGTCTAAACCATGCCCACTCCTCACCGCTGGTGCCCCGGGCTAATATCCAGGCTGATCTTAACTATTAAGGTGAGAAAGTTTGTCATTTATTTTCAGAGTCGGTGGCTCTTATCAATTTCATTCTGATGTCGTCCACTGCAAACAAGACTGGTTGCCTTATAAAACATGTAATAAAAATGTCTCTAAAATAATTTACAATGAAGGTCCAATGTTTATTCCGCATACTAATTTCCATGTACGATCGCGTCCCCCATCGTGAATAGCTAATAAAGACAAAATGTATTAACTTGAGAAATATGGATAATGTATATGATACTTTGTCAGATTTTTAAAGAAATAAAGAAAATATGTTAAATATAAAGTAGTGGCGTCATATTTAATTACGGACAGCAACTCCAAACATAGACACAGAAAGGTTAAGGCACTTAAGTGGAAGTTTCATCAAAGTCTGTTTAAACAGTTTCTAAGTAAAGGTCATTTAAAGAAATGGTCAGCGACGGCGTGCGACGTCGGAATACTGGCAAAGGGCTAGGTTCACGAGTAGCCAAAATCGGCCAGATCTCAAAAATTGATAAGATTATATGTATGGAATCTTGAAACAATTTATTTTTTGTATTTGGTACTGTTTTTTTATATAACATAATATTATGTAAACACTGTTAATTTTAATACATGGTGTCGAAGGAGAAAACACGTTATTTTTGGCGACGTACGCAAAATGACGTCGTGAACGGCCGTGATATTGGCGTTCAGTTAATTTTCGTTGGGATTTTTTTTTATTTCGTTGTTTTGATTTCGATGACATATCCGTGTTTCATAACCAATTTTAGTGAAAAATCAATACTTCGGCCCATTAAAATCGCGTGTTTATGTTACATAGCGTGTTCTAATTATTAACCTCTACCTCGCAACACGGGGTAATCAAGGTGTGTATTAGTGTGCACCTTTTGGTGAGGACGTGTAATAAAGTCGTAACCGCAAATTCACTCGTTGGATAAAAGTTTCCTCATGCTTGATAAAAGATCGCTTGAAAGGAAATATGTTTTTCTGAGGTAGAATGTACCGCCTGTTCACTTATTGAATTTGGCATGTTCATCTAAGGAACAGTCTATTTTTAGCAACTTACACAGTGACGAAAAATGTATACAAGATAATACATGACCTCTGACATTGACACGCATTAAACAGAGACAGCAGATTTTCTAGTACGTTTTACTAAATTATATAATTTAATACTGTACGAATTATATACACACATTGTGATTGTCCTTTAGTAATCACCTGACACTCATGTATAATCAGAGTATATTCGTAAATTATGTCCGGTGTCCGAACGCTAAACGTGATATTACTGTTGACAAACCTATACCAATACGTTATTAATACGGCATCATATCGCATTCGCGAATGTTGTACGGAGAAGCCATTTTAATCGCCCAACACATTTGTGAAGATTGACGAGTGACAAGGAAAATACCAGTGACTTAATTACATGTTTTTATGTCTCTGACAATACGCATTCCATTAAATGAAAAGGCTAACTGACGGATATTAAGAAACAACACAAATGTCATTTGACTTTGCTCCGACGTTTATATTATAGCATGAATCACTCTGAATGTATCTGATATTGCATATATATACTAGTTTTAAATATTCGAAAACAACACGCTATAACAACACTTCAACACAATAAACAAACAAAATGTTATGCAGTTATCACAAAATAGTGAAACGAAATTGTAGATGAAAAGAAATGCATTGATGGGAAGCCATTCAGGTATTCCGTATAATCCATGTATATTTAACGGAGTTCTTCCACACACAATAAAACTAGCATTTCCTGTTTAAAATATATCCATTATAAAATTATACTGCCGTGGTGACGAGTGACGGCAAGTCCCATAACTTCACTGTCATTTTAGTAATACAATTGTAACGGCCGCATGGTATCAACTTATTAAAACTATACCGTTTTTACACACCCATTTACAAAAACGATGTCTAATATTGCATTCTTTCTCTTGCACGCTTTACACAGCACAAATGTAGCAAAATAATTAAGTATATGCATATTCATACATATTTATGGAATGCGAACAGTCAAACCTTTCTTAAGAAACCAATCAAGGGAAGCAGCAAAAGTGGCATTTAAAGACAGGTTGTTGCTTAATATAGGTAAATATAGTTACTCTGAAAGCATATGAATGAAAAACAGCAATTATGGCTGTTTAACACACGTGGTTGCTTAATAGAGATGACCGCTTATACAGGTTTTGCTGTATTTGTCCAAAAGCCGACAACAAATATTTACAGATCAAAAGGGTGGTAATTGAGTGATTTTATAAAAGATAAATAGCACGTTATATACGTTTGTTACAAACAACTTCGATTCCAGAGTCATACTTATTTAGAGATCCTAATAGAGATACTATGTTTGTTCTGTGTTAACTATCATAAAGAACTTACACTAATATGACAAAGTGTACGAATTTAGTCTTGATCGAAATGCACTGCTACTACATGTATCTAATACACATATGTCACTATCTTATACTTATATGCGTATATGCGAAAAGAAATTAATTTCAGTATTTGATTATTTTATCTCTTTAATGTAGATATTGGTGAGTTTTCTCTTTTCACAACTTTGCAATAGAATGGCTTTGGGCGGCATAGGATCCCGTCTTCAAACTGGCCTGAACGGGGGTCGCAGGAACCACATTTGTCTGGAGATGATACGAAGTTCCAGCGCTGGAGAAGTGCCGTGACTATAAGAAATAGTCTTGACCTTGCTAGCGTTTCTCCGACACACTGTCGTCTGCCTACACCAAACGGCATCCAACTGAAATGGAAAAAAAAAGGTTAACAAATTGATCTTTTTAAAAAGAAAGCAAAGAGAGGACAGCAATCTAGCATATACACTGCTTAATTGTATTGATATATCTGATGGACTGAATTCAGTGTTGACCATATTTGTCTTTTCAAAAATGTATATAACAAGAAAAAAGTGCCCTGATTACGTAAATATGGGCTGGTTGTAATGATATCAACAATAATTATGTCAAATTTTGACGATTTTTTTCTCCAGAAATAAAACTTTGTGGAAAAAAAAAGACGAATTTTGATCATTTATTAATTGATATTAATGTGACTATCACGTGTATGGTACGAATGCATTTTATTTCGTATCTCGTATAAAATGAAAAGAAATCGATTATATAACATCAAGACCGTTGGTTTCCAAAAAATAAAACGAGTTTAAATACTATATACTCAATTAATCAAGGAAAAAATATGAACTTATTATTGGAGCCTAAGTCATTTAAAATGTTTAATTTTTGGCACACACACTGTAGATATCGAGATCCCACTTTATGACTGAAGTGGCACAATTACCGTATTTTGTAGGAATTACAGTTTAAGAATTGCAGCACGTGCCATTAGATAATTGAATGACTTGAGACCTTAACAAACTTACTTGTTCAAAGAAGAAAATAATTTAAAGCGGGAAGCCAAATTTTAACAATTCGTTTTATATCTAGGGCTATCTGCACAACACTCTTAAAACATGGTTTTCGTCAAACTGATGATGTGTGTCATGGTTTATGGATCCTAGACGCAAGTATTAGTCACAGTTGTAGCAAGAAATACACTACAACTCTAAAAACGACTTGGAACTTCGCTATTGTAAAAAAATATAATATGATATGTTATTGGAACATGTGAGTCATAAAAAAAGACACTATATCATTAATGACATAGTTAATCATTATAAAAAACAAGCCAATCTTGACACTATGGATGTGTAATCATATGGAGATATAATTCTCAAGTATCTTACCTAATTTTTTTTAAAAAAGATATAAACAGTTTTGATAAATGTAGGTGGTGCCACGCTGGATTTGAACAATTAGAAGATCTTTAAATTACATTTTTTCTCTATGAAAAATTGATGAAATTAAAATATAATTGACACGTTTTGTCATAGACGACCACAAAAGAGTGAAATATGATGCTTTTCGGTCATTTATCAGATTTATAACCCTTTTCTATATAAAAACATAACAAATGCTGTTTAATACTATTTTCAAATCATGGCAGATTTTGCACATTCATAAGACGACGGCCACGGAGGACCCCAAAGCATAATTAAGGTAGTTAAACGTTATATTCAACACATGGCAAGTAATATGTGTTCATAAGACGATAGGCACGGATGACCCAAAAGCATGCTTAAGGCAGTTAAACGCTATTTTCAACACATGGCAGGTAATATGTGTTCATAAGGCGATAGGCACGGAGGACCCCAAAGCATGCTTAAGGCAGTTAAATGCTATTTTCAGCACATGTCAAGTAATATGTGTTCATAAGGCGATAGGCACGGAGGACCCCAAAGCATGCTTAAGGCAGTTAAATGCTATTTTCAGCACATGACAAGTAATATGTGTTCATAAGACGATAGGCACGGAGAACCCCAAAGCATGCTTAAGGCAGTTAAACGCTATTTTCAGCACATGACAAGTAATATGTGTTCATAAGACGATAGGCACGGAGGACCCCAAAGCATGCTTAAGACAGTTAAACGCTATTTTCAACACATGGCAAGTAATATGTGTTTAAAAGGCGATAGGCATGGAGGACCCCAAAGCATGATTAAGGAAGTTAAACGCTATTTTCAACACATGGCAAGTGATATGTGTTCATAAGACGGTAGGCACTGAGGACCCAAAAGCATGCTTAAGGCAGTTAAACGCTATATTCAACACATGGCAAGTAATATGTGTTTAAAAGGCGATAGGCATGGAGGACCCCAAAGCATGATTAAGGAAGTTAAACGCTATTTTCAACACATGGCAAGTGATATGTGTTCATAAGACGGTAGGCACGGAGGACCCCAAAGCATGCTTAAGACAGTTAAACGCTATTTTCAACACATGGCAAGTAATATGTGTTTAAAAGGCGATAGGCATGGAGGACCCCAAAGCATGATTAAGGAAGTTAAACGCTATTTTCAACACATGTCAAGTAATATGTGTTCATAAGGCGATAGGCACTGAGGACCCCAAAGCATGCTTAAGGCAGTTAAATGCTATTTTCAGCACATGACAAGTAATATGTGTTCATAAGACGATAGGCACGGAGAACCCCAAAGCATGCTTAAGGCAGTTAAACGCTATTTTCAGCACATGACAAGTAATATGTGTTCATAAGACGATAGGCACGGAGGACCCCAAAGCATGCTTAAGACAGTTAAACGCTATTTTCAACACATGGCAAGTAATATGTGTTTAAAAGGCGATAGGCATGGAGGACCCCAAAGCATGATTAAGGAAGTTAAACGCTATTTTCAACACATGGCAAGTGATATGTGTTCATAAGACGGTAGGCACTGAGGACCCAAAAGCATGCTTAAGGCAGTTAAACGCTATATTCAACACATGGCAAGTAATATGTGTTCATAAGACGATAGGCACGGAGGACCCCAAAGCATGCTTAAGACAGTTAAACGCTATTTTCAACACATGGCAAGTAATATGTGTTTAAAAGGCGATAGGCATGGAGGACCCCAAAGCATGATTAAGGAAGTTAAACGCTATTTTCAACACATGGCAAGTGATATGTGTTCATAAGACGGTAGGCACTGAGGACCCAAAAGCATGCTTTAGGCAGTTAAACACTATATTCAACACATGGCAAGTAATATGTGTGCATAAGACGATAGGCACGGAGGACCCCAACGCATGCTTAAAGCAGTTACACGCTATATTCAACACATGGCAAGTAATATGTGTTCATAAGACGATAGGTACGGAGGACCCCAAAGCATGCTTAAGGCAGTTAAACGCGTTTTTCAACACATGGCAAGTAATAAGTGTTCAAAAGGCGATAGGCACGGAGGACCCCAAAGCATCCTTAAGGCAGTTAAACGCTATATTCAACACATGGCAAGTCATATGTGTTCATAAGATGATAGGCACGGAAAACTCCAAAACATAATTAAGGCAGTTAAACGTTGTTTTCAACACATGGCAAGTAATATGTGTTCATAAGACGATAGGCACGGAGGACCCAAAAGCATGTTTAAGGCAGTTAAACGCTATTTTCAACACATGGCAAGTAATATGTGTGCATAAGACGATAGGCACGGAGGACCCCAACGCATGCTTAAAGCAGTTACACGCTATATTCAACACATGGCAAGTAATATGTGTTCATAAGACGATAGGTACGGAGGACCCCAAAGCATGCTTAAGGCAGTTAAACGCGTTTTTCAACACATGGCAAGTAATAAGTGTTCAAAAGGCGATAGGCACGGAGGACCCCAAAGCATCCTTAAGGCAGTTAAACGCTATATTCAACACATGGCAAGTCATATGTGTTCATAAGATGATAGGCACGGAAAACTCCAAAACATAATTAAGGCAGTTAAACGTTGTTTTCAACACATGGCAAGTAATATGTGTTCATAAGACGATAGGCACGGAGGACCCAAAAGCATGTTTAAGGCAGTTAAACGCTATTTTCAACACATGGCAGGTAATATGTGTTCATAAGGCGATAGGCACGGAGGATCCCAAAGCATGCTTAAGGCAGTTAAACGCTATTTTCAACACATGGCAGGTAATATGTGTTCATAAGACGATAGGCACGGAGGATCCCAAAGCATGCGTAAGGCAGTTAAACGCTATATTCCAAACATGGCAAGTAATATGTATTTATAAGACGATAGGCACTGAGGATCCCAAAGCATGCTTAAGACAGTTAAACGCTTTATTCAACACATGGCAAGTATTATGTGTTCATAAGACGATAGGCACGGAGGACCCCAAAGCATGATTAGGGCAGTTAAACGCTATTTTAACACATGGTAGGTTGTATAAACTGCTTTATGTTCATAAGACGATAGCCACGGAAAACCCAAAGAATAATTAAGGTAGTTTAACGTTATTTTCAACACATGGCAAGTAATATGTGTTCATAAGACGATAGGCACGGAGGACCCCAAAGCATGATTAAGGCAATTAAACGTTATTTTCAACCCGTGGCAAGTAATATGTGGACATTAGACGATAGGCACGGAGGACCCCAAAGCATGATTAAGGCCGTTAACGTTATTTTCAACACATGGCAAGTAATATGTGTTCATAAGACGATTGGCACGGAGGACCCCAAAGCATGTTTAAGGCAATTAAACACTATTTTCAACACATGGCAGGTAATATGTGTTCATAAGACGATAGACACCAAGGACCCCAAAGCATGCTTAAGGCAGTTAAACGCTATTTTCAACACATGTCAAGTAATATGTGTCCATAAGACGATAGACACGGAGGACCCCAAAGCATGCTTAAGACAGTTAAACGCTATTTTCAACACATGGCAAGTAATATGTGTTCATGAGACGATAGGCACGGAGGACCCCAACGTATGATTAAGGCAGTTAAACGTTATTTTCATCACATGGTAGGTTATATAAAATGTTTTATGTTCATAAGACGAAAGCCAAGGAAGACCCCAAAGCATAATTAAGGCAGTTAAACGTTATTTTCACAACATGGCAAGTAATATGTGTTCATAAGATGATAGGCACGGAAAACCCAAAAGCATGATTAAGGTAGTTAAACGTTATTTCAACACATGGCAAGTAATATGTGTTCATAAGATGATAGGCACGGAAAACCCAAAAGCATGATTAAGGTAGTTAAACGTTATTTCAACACATGGCAATAGATATGTATTAATAAGACGATAATAAGCATAATTAAGGATCTGCATAACTACTAGGATATTTAATATATAATATTTGTTCAATACAAATGTACATTAATGAGTGTATTGATAATCGGAAAGTGAAAAATTAAGTGTCTCTTTAAAATTACATTCCTGTGGTAAGGTAATGAAATGTTATTATTACTTTTTACGGAAAGGATGACTGCGTGGTAGAAGTTGGCCTTGTTCGTCTAGAAAGCGTTCAGGTCGGAAAGTCCAGGGGTCACCCCATACCTTCTCGTTGTGGTGCAAGAAATACGTGTTCGGAATTATCTGAAATAAAGCACAACAGAGTAGTTATACAATGTGTCATTTATAGTGTTAGCAAGAATACATTTATTGTTCAACACACGTGCTGGTGCGTGTTGTGGTGCGCGAGGGTGTATGTATGTGCGTGTGTGTATGTGAAATTATGTGCATATTAGTTATTCAACTTGTTATGTGTTTATTTGATGAGAAGCTATGTATAGTTTAAATCAATAAAATATTATTCTTCTTCTTCATGAACTCCTGTTGCAATACAAGTTTTTAACATTCTGTTATTGCATATCCATTATAGGATTCTTAGCTTGTGATTATTGCAGGCTAAACGTTACAATAATGTATAACTGTTTTTCTTGTTCAAACTGAACATTTGTGTAGTTAAATTGTACATAAGTGGTGTTAAATGTTTTATTTATGTTGTTCGTTTTATATCATATTGTTGAACTAAGAACATTGATATAAAAAAACTTACAACAAACATATTATATAATTAACGAACACAAATTAAATTAAATCATAAAAATAAAAATTATGAACATGAGAATAAAAACAACACACACAATATACAACTTATATAATCATCAAACGTGCTATGCAAATAGATCAAAGATGGCGTGGAAAACCGGCGAGGTGTTTTGAAAGAAGATTTACCCATAGCACAAACTTACACATTAATGTCACCATTCAACAAACTTACATCCGAAATTGTTACTGAGAAAACGACCAAAAACCTCGCCCATTTAAATGTGTATATCTATGACACATCGTGCGTTCGAGTCCTGCCTGTTCCAAACACTTTGTTATTTGCGATTCTATCCAAATCCATTCATATTCATCAATAAAACTGGATGCCATATATAACCTGTTCCGTGTTTAAGATGATGTTAAACCACATCCATTCCTTTTTATTGTTATTCTCTAAATAATTGTAAGAATTCTGCCTTTTCCCAATTGTGAACTGATTACATTTACGATATGTAAACTACTCACCAACGTGTTTGTCTTCACATCATACCCTTCAAAGGCCACATTTGGGCGACAGAGATGTGGAACTGACAACGGAGTCACAGTAATATAGCGTTGTGATTCGAGCGTCACCGCCTCAAAGAATTGACAGTTCTCTCTGTCGTCTAGTGTTGGCAATCTATCACGACCAATCACGTCATCCAGTTCCTTTTGAATTTTCGTCTGATATTCCGGGTGGTTTAGTAAACATAACAGCAGACTGCTAATTGCTGACAAAGATGTCAAAATGCCTGTATGGAATTGAGATTATATCAACTGTAAGTGATGACTGTAAAGTTAGTAGGTAGTTCGCAGTTGGTAGTTGGGGATTCGAATTACCAACTACCGACCAGCTGCCAGTTGGGGATTCGGATTCGTTATTATATTTCTATTTTATTTACATATTTTACTCGTGTTAATATGTTTAAAAATATAATCAATAATAAATGTATGTAAATTAATATAAAATCGGAATCCCCAACTGGCAGCTGGATGGTAGTTGGCGGCGAATCCCCAACAGGACATTTTGAATCGCCGTCTAGTGAGTATACTCATTATATTGAAGAACCAACCAGGCAAAAGTGAGTTATTTATTATTATAAACTTATTTTGAATTGAATTGATTGATTAAAAAAATAAAGCAACGATTTAAAAAAATCCGAATCCCCAACTGGCAACTGGTTGGGGATTCAGATTTTATATTAATTTACATACATTTATTATTAAAATGTCTATCAAAATTTGAACACAAAACGGAGAAATTGTCAAATTGACTTACGTCGATTTTTATCGTAAGTTTTTTATGTGAAACGCTCCCCAGATGCCTAAGGCACTATATCATGCTTTATAACCTCTTAACGCTGAGGTCGAGGGTTCGAGCCAGGTCCGATACAAATATTTATTGAGAGAGTATATCAACTACTCGTGGCAGGATGATTGTTCATGAGCCCGAGGTTACTTCCACATATAAAACTGGCTGTCATATGTAACTTGTATTATGTTGAATATGTCATTAGGCCCCATTAAAAATGGAGAACATCATTAAAATACGAGTCATATAAAACTGGTTGTCACATGTAACTTGTATTATGTTGAATATGTCATTAGGCCCCATTAAAAAAGGAGAACATCATTAAAATACGAGTCCTATCTATAATAAGTTATAGTTTATTTATGACGACTTACACATAATTCAAACCATTATTATTGTAGGTAGATGGTTTGTTTTGTATTTTAAAGCACACTGTAAGCTTTCTTACACTAGTTCAAACCGTTATTATTGTAGGTAGATGATTTGTTTTGTATTTTAAAGCACACTGTAAGCTTTCTTACACTAGTTCAAAGAACACTACTTTTTAATACTAGTATATGATTCCATCCTATAGAGGGGTCATCTGTGGCGGAGTGGTCTAAGGCGCCGTCTCAAGATCATATACCCCTCAACGCTAAGGTCTTAGGTTTGAGCCCGGTTTGCTCCAAAATATTTTTTGGGCGAAAGTTTGCCAGTCACTTTCGGAAAAACAGTTGATGTACTCAGATTCATTCTATGATATTGCTTCGCCAATACAAACTGGATATGCCATATATAACCTGAAATGTGTTGACAATGGCGTTAATTTCCATTTTTCTTAAACTATGAATTGTGACGCTAACAGTTAAGTCATTTATTTTTCGTAGGGCGTCCCTAGGCACTGTTTGTACAGCATGTCACTTTAACATAACGTATGCATAATAAGCAGAAAATGGGACACTGATAACGAAGGGGGGAGTAGTTATCATTTATGTCATTGATTGTGTATTTGTCGTAAATGTAAACACAATGTCGAATGAAGATGTTCAAAATATTTACAAAGGTATGGGCAGTGTTATGAATTATTTCACAAAGAAAGTTATAATGTTATAGGTACCGGATGGTTACTTAAATGAATTATGTTAAATATAAAATTGTCGATATTTGCTTAATAAAATATGCTTTCAATGAGTGGTCGCCTGCATATAACCTTACCTGCAGCTACCGTTTCCAGGGCAACCCCGATGATACGTTCGTCGTTGTAGAGAACTTCACGTCCACTTTGAGCAGCTTCTGCCTGTTCGTCAATCAGAAAGTCAATGATGCCCCGAATCTTACCGGGCGTGTGAGTTTCCTTTAAAAGGTATAACGAAGCCGAGTATTTTAACATGAACTATACTCAAACATGTAAGTAATTCGTATTAACCAATTTCATTTCAGTCTGTGATTCGTACTCCAATAGGATTCATTTGTCCCCGATTAAACACATAAAAGTGTCCATATTCGTAACATTAAAGGCTAGTTATTTAATAACAAGTAACGATTATACATAAATGATAATGATACAAATAATGATAATAAAGGTGATTTTTATGATTACAATGTTTGTAATATTGATTATAATGATGATAATACAGTTTTCAAAAATATATTATGCAAGACTGTGCCGAGCATTTTATCATTTCGCCAACGAGTTTAATAAATCAATAATAAATGAGTACGAATGTAAGATTATTTTTATCACATAACTCAGAAAAATAGTACATTTACTATCTAACATATCATGTCTATAAGGAACGAGAAAAGGGCCTTCATATGTGTGTTCTTCATATGTCGTATGACGCCAAATCGACATCATTTATGTATTCGGGGAAGTCGGAACGTAGTTCGGCATTTTACGTACGAAAGTATAGTTATACGGAAAACAACGAACGGTGAATCGGAAGTGATATTACACTAGGATATATAAAAAATATGTCATGGGTTTATTACACTTTGCACTGTTAATTATGTAATAAATAATTTTTATATGAATTCAAATTAAAAGATTTGAAAAGTTTCTACAACATTGTAACTATAGGATTTGGATTGGTTGGTAGAATATGCATTATCTATAATTGTTAATGTCATGGTCTTGTGCCATTGGGTTGCATTGTAGCTAGAGGGAGGGGAGGGCAATTTGACCTGGTGTTGTTGTTTCTTTTCTGAAATACGGAACCAAATGACAATGATATATGTATAGGGAACCCGTCTTAGAATAATAATCACCGAGTGTTGGTCCAAGTAATAAATAGCACAGGGTCAATCAATCTCCGATTCCTTAACTTTCGAAATTTTAAGAATTCTGTATTATTTCCAAACCTTTATCTTTTGAAAATATCTCCTTGCGATTTTGTCCCTTGCCCCAACCAGACCTAAGTACGGTTCTCTGTAGGCCCCAGGTAGGTGGCGCAGGAAAGGAAATGCCAACAAGAGATTGTTTCGTTTGGCATTGAGGACATAGTCTAAATTGCGATCATATTCCCAAAATATGTTTGAATCATCATCGTCATCTGAAAGCGTCTCTCCACTCAGCTGCAAGAAAAGGCAAATAATTGAACCTTTCAAAGGGAGTTGGTCCCTTTTTAAAGTATCAAATGGAAATGTCAATAAAATACGGCTGGTAACTCGAGATGAAATGGATGTATTTGGTACATCTAAAACTTGTATAATTACTATAATAATCAATGTCTCTCTTGCTTATCATTATGCCATTCTTAAATAATGTAAACAATTATAATATCAAACCTTTACTAAATTGGTTCATAGAACGCTCTTGTTAATTTGTTAATAATGCGTTCATTAAAATCCATTTAAATTACTGAAAATGTAAACTCCGAAGTTATACGAAACACTTGTCTGAACATGCGCATTCAACGAGGCTAGCTCGTCTTGCTTCCATTGCGCTCTTGCTTTAACCATACACGAAACTACATCCATTATGAATCAAGAAACATTCATAGAATTCTTGACGACAACAGGCTTGATTATACACATTTAACATAAAAGTAGACTGATTTTCTATAAGCTTTATTAGTGTTATACCATGGAATGGAAAACAATAATCTGATGACTGAGTATTAGGTACACGTTCAGTGGTTACAAGATGACAGACAATAATACACCGAAAAGCTATTGTCAAAATTGAAATACATGTTGTATGATATGGGTGCACTAACATAAATAATTAATAATATTAAGCTTCAATATGTCTATTTTCTGGAACACCATTGTGAGCAGAAAAAAATACTTACCAAAATTGCTATTATATTCGACAGTATTGTTTTGATTTTTTCAGTCATTTCAAACTCTGCACCGTTGAGTTTATCGATATTCACCATGAGCCTTTCTATTTCTGACATAACGTTACTCTCAAAATCTTTTATCCCTTCCCCGTACACGTGCAAACTTTTGACATATCCTTTCCGTAGTTCGTTGTGGGTGTGATCGAACCCATTTGGACATGTACCTACGGTTTGGCTTCCATATAAAGTATATTTACTAGCAAAGGTTTCTTGTCTGTCGCTAAAATACTGCTTATACGGATCTTCACAGTACGCTTTCCGTATCAGTTCTTCAGAATTTAGAACGACCATATTTTGTCCGAACAGTTTTAGTCCGACAATATCACCATACTTTTCTGCATATTCATATAACTTTATATGAAGATTTGCAGGAGTGACGTCAAATGCTGATCCCACAAATGGTAGACCGCCTGGTCCCGGTATAACTTTTCCCTTAAGACTGCTAGGTTTAAATATAAGGTAGAGAAGTAATATCCCGAGAACAATATACAACACTATCTCCATTATGTCACTGCTATGCCGTGAGCGTTCTAATTAACTAGGTTAAAGTCCTCATGTATTATTTTTAGAATATAAAGACTTCACCAAGGTAGACCGATTACTTGATAGTGTATGTAGGTCAAGGACTCGTTGTTGCTTATTTGTTAAGGTAGTGGACCCGTAATGGGCTCGTTAACTTTCGTGCGATGTCGGTATCCTCCGTAACGATCTCGGAGCATCTCGGTATAGATCGGAATAAACTTATAAATACATAATGTATAGATATTTTTTTATTTCATAACAATAAATCACATATCCTGTTTTGTTTCATTGCTTTTAATATCATTTTATCGTCATTAACGTTAAATGTAAAAAAAAAAAAAAAAAAAAAATGATAATTGCTCACTTCCGGTTGTAAACAAAAATGGATTTTTACGTTCGTCGAAGATGTTTTTGTTCGAATAAAAAGAAAAAAAACAGCGAAGTTTCCTTCGATTGGTGGGAATATTGATCACACATATAGAAATCAGACCGCTTGTAATGTGTCAGAGCCAGTGTATCAATATCAAATGAAGAATCGACGAAGTGCGTTGGAAAAAGTGATCGAAAATTGGTTGTGTTCGAAGTTTTGTTGTCAAACCTAAAACGTTGTCAATTATGCAGACTTAGCTCTGTACCAGTTACTTATGACAGCATTGCTCAGAAAGGGTTAGACAAATATGTGTATGTTGTGCGTCAGAACAGTGACTGTGGACATGCCAACACAAAACTAGGCCAGGTAAGATAGTATTGATGACTGTCTGTTGTATAACGTTGATTTTTTTATTAGAATTGACAGTAATTAGTTGCGATGAAACTGTTTAATTATCCAGAATTAAAAAAATGCTGAGATACATATATATATATATATATATTTTTTTTTTTGCTAGACTTTGATTGATGATTGAATATATAGAATATCATTTTCGTGCCATCGAGACCAAACGGACGATCAGCTAGCCTAACCACTCTTTACGGGATCCTGGAAGCTTAACCTGTACTCCAGTACACCCATTTCTAAAAGTAGTTGATAACTTTCCCACATCAATCAGCGGCGAGAGACGAATGATATTGATAATGAGACACATTGTCTCATATCAACAAAATACATAAAACTAAAATGTAAACAAGTAGTAAGAATTGTTTTTATATACATGTAGATACAATGATATAAGATATAATATATTGCAGTTAGAATGTTGTGTATGTTGATTTCAGTAATCCAGTTACACTGAAGACAGCGATTCACTGTCGGCTCGTTGCTGTCTGGAGGTCTGTCAGGTCAACACACAGAGTAAGCCATGTTTTCCTGTCGGGCAAGAAGTGCAATGTTCTGTGCAGTAGACGCTGAATGGCACACACAAGACTTTGAAAGTTTAACATGTATGTATTTAATAATTTATAATTGATTAATTGCATTGAATTTTACGCTGTTTTTAACGTGACAATTGTATTGATGTCCTTACATGTACGCAAGGAATTATATAGAGCTATACAAGTCCATGATGTACATAGTCATCGGGTTTTTGTAGATATGCAATAGTTTAACCAGGACTAGATACCCATTATCTGTCATTGTCTCTCTGCCATATGTTCTATTATAGAATGCAGTAAGATAATCTGTGTAGATGTTTAGTTTCATATTAACAATCAATACAAAACTTCTGGGCTCCCTGTTTATGAAAAACTCTCTTTAATGAATTGAATTGGTTTATACCAACTTAATTTAGCTCGATTGCGAAGAAAGCTCTGAGCTTTTATTAAGCACTCGTGAGTCCGCTTCCCGAGTAGAACCAGTCCTGCATGTTGCTTTTTCATAGGCACTGGGTCGAGCTGGGGATCAAACCCGCACTCTTTGGCGTGAGCTGCCAACATTATCCACGAAACTACCTTCTCACTTTGAGTATTTTGAGAATTTGTGTTTACAACAGTGAGGTCAGTCATTTTGGGACATTAGGATGAGCAAAAAATGACATATGAAGAAGATAAAGAGAAAATAATAGTATTCAATTATAATTCACTTCTTGAAAATATTAGCTCAAAACAGTCTCAAATAATAACAGTACTTTATTCTGTATTTGCAGTACGTGGTGGACTGATGCCACACATTACATCTATGATAGCTGCAGTGGAAGTTGAGTCTTCACAATCATTTGCCACCTATGTTAGACCAGGATTGCCTATACCATCAGAAGGTTACTAGTATAGTGATGATGATTCTGAAACCATGACAGTCAATGGTAACCAGTCTACATTCAAACAGCTATCCAGAAACTTTGTAAATGACTGGAAAAGAATTCTAAAGTCGTATTAGTCGTTTACAATGGAAGATGATTTTATTATCCAGTGATATATGACGTACCAACAATACAGAGCAATTGTCAAGTGTGTATCAGGATTAATTATTCCCTGACAGTGTTAAGGAAACTGTTTCCAAATCATTCACATAAAATGGAAGACCTTGTGAAATTGCTGTGCGATATCAGCTACAGGGCACAAAATGCCGATTCGTAGTCACTTGGGCAACTCCTGAAATAATTGACACCGAAAGAGCTCCTAACCTACAGTTTCGCTCCAAATGAAAACAATTTATAAACATTCTGGTGAGAAAAGACTGAGAGGCAGATTTCCTGCCAATAATGGTGATGGTGTACCAAGGGTCACCAAAGCAAAAAAGTATTAGATGAGGTTATATCAAAGATGGCTATATATTTCAAACAATGACTCTTTATGACTTGAAGTGTGTGTGTCAAGTGAGGGGGTGGGGGTTCTATTCTGTTATACTGTTAATGTGAACTTTTTTACATATTATTAATATTTAATAGTTTATGTCATACTAAGTTTGTTTTGAAATTGACACTTTTCGCAAGATAAATAATTTAAGTGTTTAAGCACGAGAATGAATCTGTGTAATGGGGTTGGGGTGGGTGGGGTTCTGATTCCATGTTCTATTTTCACATAAAAAGGACATATTATTGCTTTTATGCTATTTCTGTATAATGTGGGAACATCTTTATTTCAATAATATTTGTCATTTTAGTTTTTGTATATAAACTTGGAAACATTAACATTACTTTTAAGATAAACATTTATTTCTGTAGAAGTGCCGATTATGAAATTTGGACCCTATCATATTAAAAAAGTTATTGAGAAAAAACCGGATGGTAAAACTTCCTAATCTTTTGATATCATCTATGGAATAGTATATATATAAAAGTTAGTCATGTAGTATTGATGCCCCAATAGTAGAATGGATTCTCTACACTTTTATTTTAGAACAACTTTTTTCAAAACTATCAAAAATATGGATTTCTCCTGTCCGCTATAATACAAATGAGTTCATTTTAGATTATTTTTTTTCAATTTAATGTTGCATGCTCATTTTATTTCTTAAAACATATGCTTTTAGAATACACTGATGGTGAAAAATGTAAAAAATATTGAAAATCAATAAAATTGTAGCAATTTTACCTATTTTGGACTTTGAAATTTTTTTGCGGCCTTTTGAAAATGGGATATGGTAAAGTAAATGTGGATAACTTTTTTTTTAGACGGTAAAAGTTTCTAAAAATTTGGAAATTAGTCAGTGATATTATATAGTTAATAAAAATAAAAGGCTTTAAAAGATTTGAAATATAGCCCATTACAGTCCCACTACCTTAAATAGTGTATCAATGTACAGTGACGGTGTTCTGTTAGGGCCTTCGTGATATCGCGTTGTCAATATCCATGCGATTGCTCGACACGCATTGGTGATAGCACAACAGGAGACAGTAGGATAAGGACAAAGCTATGACACGAAAGTGCTAGAACGACAGCATAATAAAGGGAATGAGATAGTACACGATACTAAAAATATCCCGTTTTCGTATTGCGTCATCTAGGTATTGCTTTGTCCTTTTTCAATCTGTTGTACTATCACCATCGTGCAATGGCTCTGTCTATTTGTCGAGCTGTTGTACTATTACCATCGTGCCATCGCTTTGTCCATTTGTCGAGCTGGCTGTTGTACTATCACCATCGTGCCATCGCTCTGTCCATTTGTCGAGCTGTTGTACTATCACCATCGTGCCATCGCTTTGTCCCTTTGTCGAGCTGTTGCACTATCACCATCGTGCCATCACTTTTGTCCATTTGACGAGCTGTTGTACTATCACAATCGTGCCATCGCTTTGCCACTTTGTCGATCTATTGTACTATCACCATCGTGCCATCGCTTTGTCCATTTGTCGATCTGTTGTACTATCACCATCATGCCATCGCTTTGTCCATTTGTCGATCTATTGTACTATCACCATCATGACATCACTTTGTCCATTTGTCGATCTATTGTACTATCACCATCGTGCTATCACTTTGTCCATTTGTCGAGCTGTTGCACTATCACCATCGTGCCATCACTTTGTCCATTTGTCGAGCTATTGGACTATCACCATCGTGACATCACTTTGTCCATTTGTCGATCTATTGTACTATCACCATCGTGCCATCACTTTGTCCATTTGTCGAGCTGTTGCACTATCACCATCGTGCCATCACTTTGTCCATTTGTCGAGCTGTTGCACTATCACCATCGTGCCATCACTTTGTCCATTTGTCGAGCTGTTGCACTATCACCATCGTGCCATCACTTTGTCCATTTGTCGAGCTGTTGTACTATCACCATCGTGCCATCGCTTTGTCCATTTGTCAAGCTGTTGCACTATCACCATCGTGCCATCGCTTTGTGCATTTGTTAAGCTGTTGCACTATCACCACCATGCCATCGCTTTGTCCATTTCTCGAGCTGTTGTACTATCACCATCGTGCCATAGCTTTGCCCCTTTGTCGAGCTGTTGCACTATCATGATCGTGCCATCGTTTTGTCCCTTTGTCGACCTGTTGTACTATCACCATCGTATCATCGCTATGCCTATTTGTCGAGCTGTTGTACTATCACAATCGTGCCATCACTTTGTCGAGCTGTTGTATTATCACCATCGTGCCATCGCTTTGTCCCTTTGTCGAGCTGTTGCACTATCACCATCATGCCATGGCTTTGTCCATTTGTCGAGCTGTTGCACTATCATCATCGTGCCATCGTTTTGTCCCTTTGTCGAGCTGTTGTACTATCACCATCGTGTCATTGCTATGCCTATTTGTCGAGCTGTTGTACTATCACAATCGTGCCATCACTTTGTCGAGCTGTTGTATTATCACCATCGTGCCATCGCTTTGTCCCTTTGTCGAGCTGTTGCACTATCACCATCATGCCAAGGCTTTGTCCATTTGTCGAGCTGTTGCACTATCACCATCGTGCCATCGCTTTGTCCATTTGTCGAGCTGTTGTGCTATCATCATCGTGCCATTGCGTTGTCCCTTTGTCCCATTGTCGAGGTGTTGCACTATCACCATCGTGCCATCGCTTTGTCCATTTGTCGAGCTGTTGCACTATCAACATCGTGCCATTGTTTTGTCCCTTTGTCAAGCTGTTGTACTATCACCATCATGCCATCGCTTTGTCCATTTGTCGAGCTGTTGCACTATCACCATCGTGCCATCGCTTTGTCTCATTGTTAAGCTGTTGCACTATAACCACCATGCCATCGCTTTGTCCATTTGTCGAGCTGTTGTACTATCGCCATCGTGCCATCGCTTTGCCCCTTTGTCGAGCTGTTGCACTATCATGATCGTGCCATCGTTTTGTCCCTTTGTCGAGCTGTTGAACTATCACCATCGCGTCATCGCTATGCCTATTTGTCGAGCTGTTGTACTATCACAATCGTGCCATCAGTTTGTCGAGCTGTTTTATTATCACAATAGTGCCATCGCTTTGCCACTTTGTTGAGCTGTTGCACTATCGCCATCATGCCATGCCTTTGTCCATTAGTCGAGCTGTTGCACTATCACCATCGTGCCATCGCTTTGCCCATTTGTCAAGCTGTTGTACTATCATCATCGTGCCATCACTTTGTCCATTTGTCGAGTTGTTGTACTATCACCATCGTGCCATCGCTTTGTTCCTTTGTTGAGCTGTTGTACTATCACCATCATGCAATCGCTTGCCCCTTTGTAGAGCTGTTGTACTATCACCATCGTGCCATCACTCTGTCCATTTGTGGAGCTGTTGTACTATCACCATCGTGCCATCGCTTTGTCCCTATGTCGAGCTGTTGCACTATCACCATCATGCCACCGCTTTGTCCATTTGTCGAGCTGTTGCACTATCATCATCGTGCCATCGGTTTGTCCATTTGTCGAGCTGTTGTGCTATCATCATCGTGCCATTGCGTTGTCCCTTTGTCCCATTGTCGAGCTGTTGCACTATCACCATCATGCCATCGTTTTGTCCATTTGTCGAGCAGTTGCACTATCACCATCATGCCATCACTTTGCCCCTTTGTCAAGCTGTTGCACTATCACCATCGTGCCATCGCTTTGTCCATTTCTCGAGCTGTTGCACTACCACCATCGTGCTATCGCTTTGCCCCTTTGTCGAGCTGTTGCACTATCATCATCGTGTCATCGGTTTGTCCATTTGTCGATCTGTTGTACTATCCCCATCGTGCCATCACTTTGTCCATTTGCTGAGCTGTTGTACTATCACCTCCGTGCCATCGCTTTGTTCATCTGTCGAGCTATTGCACTATCACCATCGTGCCATCGCTTTGCCCCTTTGTCGAGCTGTTGTACTATCACCATCGTGCCATCGCTTTGTCCATTTGTTGAGCTGTTGCACTTTCACCATCATGCTGTCGCTTTGCCCCTGTGTCGAGCTGTTGTACTTTCACCATCGTGCTATCGCTTTGTCCCTTTGTCGAGCTGTTGCACTATCACCATCGTGCCATCGCTTTGTCCATTTGTTGAGCTGTTGCACTATCACCAACGTGCCATTGCTTTGTCCTTTTTTCGAGCTGTTGCACTTTCACCATCGTGCCATCGCTTTGGCCTTTTTTCGAGCTGTTGCACTATCACCATCGTGCCATCGATTTGTCCCTTTGTCCATTTGTCAAGCTGTTGCACTATCACGATCGTGCCATCGCTTTGTCCCTTTGTCGAGCTGTTGTACTATCACCATCGTGTCATCGCTATGTCCATTTGTCGAGCTGTTGTACTACCACAATCGTGCCATCAGTTTGTCGAGCTGTTGTACTATCACCATAGTGCCATCGCTTTGTCCATTTGTTGTGATGTTGTACTATCACAATCGTGCCATCGCTTTGCCCCTTTGTCGAGCTGTTGCACTATCACCATCATGCCATCGCTTTGTCCCTTTTACGAGCTGTTGCACTATCACCATCATGCCATCGCTTTGTCCATTTGTCGAGCTGTTGTACTATTAACATCATGCCATCGCTCTGTCCATTTGTCGATCTGTTGCGCTATCACCCCCCATCGTGCCAGCGCTTTGTCCCTTTGTTGAGCTGTTGCACTATCACCATCATGCCATCGTTTTGTCCATTTGTCGAGCTGTTGCACTATCACCATCATGCCATCGGTTTGTCCATTTGTCGAGCTGTTGTGCTATCACCATCGTGCCATCGCTTTGTCCCTTTGTCCTTTTGTCGAGCTGTTGTACTATCACCATCGTGCCATCGCTTTGTCCCTTTGTCAAGCTGTTGTACTATCACCATCGTGCCATCTCTTTGCCCCTTTGTCGAGCTGTTGTACTATCACCATCGTAACATCACTTTGTCCCTTTGTCGAGCTGTTGTACTATTACCATCGTGCCATCGCTTTGTCCCTTTGTCCTTTTGTCGAGCTGTTGAACTATCATGATCGTGCCATCGTTTTGTCCCTTTGTCGAGCTGTTGTATTATTACCATCGTGCCATCGATTTATCCCTTTTTCCATTTGTCAAGCTTTATTTTTCGAGCTCCATTTGTCGAGCTGTTGAACTATCACGATCGTGCCATCGTTTTGTCCCTTTATCCTTTTGTCGAGCTGTTGTACTATCACCATCGTGCCATCGCTTTGTCCCTTTGTCGAGCTGATGTACTATCACCATCGTGCCATCGCTTTGCCCCTTTGTCGAGCTGTTGTACTATCACCATCGTTACATCGCTTTGTCCCTTTGTCGAGCTGTTGTACTATTACCATCGTGCCATCGATTTTATCCCTTTTTCCATTTGTCGAGCTTTATTTTTCGAGCTCCATTTGTCGAGCTGTTGAACTATCACGATCGTGCCATCGTTTTGTCCCTTTGTCATCTGTTGTATTATTACCATCGTGCCATCGATTTATCCCTTTTTCCATTTGTTGCGCTTTATTTTTCGAGCTCCATTTGTCGAGCTGTTGAACTATCATGATCGTGCCATCGCTTTGTCCATTTGTCGAGCTGTTGCACTACCACAATCATGCCATCACTTTGTCGAGCTGTTGTACTTTCACCATAGTGCCATCGCTTTGTCCATTTGTTGTGATGTTGTACTATCACAATCGTGCCATCGCTTTGCCCCTTTGTCGAGCTGTTGCACTATATCCATCGTGCCATGGCTTTGTCCATTTGTCGAGCTGTTGCACTATCACCATTGTGCCATCCCTTTGCCCCTTTATTGAGCTGTTGTACTGTCACCATCGTGCCATCACTTTGTCCCTTTGTCGAGCTGTTGCACTATCATTATCGCTCCATCACTTTGCCCCTTTGTCGAGGTGTTGCACTATCACCATCGTGCCATCGCTTTGTCCCTTTGTCGAGCTGTTGCACTATCACCATCGTGCCATCGATTTGCCCCTTTGTCGAGCTGTTGTACTATCACCATCGTGCCATCACTTTGTCCATTTGTCGAGCTGTTGCACTACCACCATCGTGCCATCGATTTGCCCCTTTGTCGAGCTGTTGCACTATCACCATCATGCCATCACTTTGTCCCTCTGTCGAGCTGTTGCACTATCGCCTTTGTGCCATCGGTTTGTCACTACGATGATACATACAATAATGTAATCATATAAGTAGACTTTGTGACCAATAGCTGTGACTTCAACAATGTTGTGTTAATTCGTAGGATAGGAGTAATAAATACAATCACCAAAAATTGATATGTTGATAAACACTCGTTACAATAACCCTTTTAAGCTCACCTGAGCCAAATGCTTAAGTTATATATTCTGATCGCTTTTGTCGGTCGTCCGTGTGTTTATCTGTCTATCAATCGGTTTATCTACGGTCTGTCTGCCTGCTCTTTTAAGATTGTTCGTGTCATGACACTTTGGTAAATTTCTCAGCCACATGTTGCTTATCAGATTGTTGTTTTCAAAAAATTCATTCTTTCCCAAAAGTACAAGGCCTGGGTTTTAATATTTTGCATGAAGTATCATCTTGTCAAGCCACGAACCTAGGGTCAAAGTTGGTTCATCCCCGGTGGCTTTTAATTATCAATCTTCTTCTCAAGAACCGACCAGTAAGATCTGTTCATATGTAATATGACCCCCATAATTAGTATTTTCAAGCTTTTATAATAAAGGCGTTGGATTCCAGTGAGGCCGAGTCAAGTGACTTTTACTTATATAGGTTAACTATAAGAAACAGAGCATTCTGTTTTACCCCCATTCATTTATGCTAAGTATTGTTTAAATCTTCTTGATTTCTGGAGTTTTATTTAGTTATAATAGTTGAGACGATACTGGTTCCCTGTAAGAGAATTTATTATCCACAAGGGACCACCTTATGTATAGCAGTATCAAATTTGCTCAAAGGGGTTACCGTTTATTGAGGTGTAGTAAGAATACTGGACAGGACATTCTATATGGTATTTTAAGCACAACTGTTGCAATTTGGTCCTTAACATGTGGATATAATATCAATACCTAGCCAGCAGTGATCCACAATGTGGATGAAATTGTGGAATCCTCTTCTCAAGAACCAGTCATATTTATTCGTATTTGGTATAAATGATCCCTGTAAAGTATGGGTTGATTTTTACATAATGATACTATGGAAACACAGAAAATGTTCTATTGATAACATATTTTAGACATTAATTTTGATATCTAGAGTATCATTTAGTTTTAATAGACTGGATCCTTTTAATATCCAAAAGAGACAAGCAGAATCACAAAATGGGATAAAATTGTGAAATACCAAAAAATCTTCTTCTCAAGAATTAAGCCGAATTTGGTCATATTTGGTGTAACTAATCCATTATGATGTTTTGACATTTGTTTAAATAAATGCGCTATGTTCCATAAGGGGTCAAGTGAAGGTACCTTGATATATACACATGGGAATGCTATGGGAAACACATCTTATTCTCATGTTTATCATCTTTAAATTCTTCATTACTCTATCAAAAATTTGAAAAGAAGTGACAGGATAAATTAGGTCGAGGTTTTGATCTGTTGCCAGTACTTCCATTCATGCTGACTTTTTATGCGAAGAAATGTCCCTTTAATAAGTCATGGTGAAACTAGCTGATATCAGTAAATGTTTAGTGAACTCTGATAAATGTTTAGTGGTCTAGTTGCACATCGCACTGTCCTAAGTGCCTATTTATATCCGCTACGTTTGGTTATCGCATACTTAATTTTACTTGACGATCAATATGTGATCTATAACCAAATTGTAGTTAAACAGACCCATTTTATTTGACATTGTACCCCTTAATGATTCAGTGGGTCTTTTTGCCAGTTTAGGAAACATTATAAAAAATCATTCGCTTGTCATTGGTTATCATGTGCCACACTACTTCTAAAATGAGATTCGGCTCTGCCTATTTAATTCAATAAACACAAATTCATTGATTTGCTTGTTTGTATGTTTTTGGCGCTTTTTTTAAACAGTATGTCATTGATTCAACAGTGATCCGCATACGTAACCATCGTCCCTATTATCAGCTAGGTTGTCAACCGGCACTAGACACTCCTTATCACAGAAAGTCAGCGACTACCTATAACCGTAAAGAACGGGTCATTACTAATCATCACAGAGTCTGTTTAATTTATAAAGCAGGTAAAACTGGTGAATTTATATGTAACATATGTGTACACATTTGAGGACATATGGGTAGGTAAAAATGAGTTTAATAGACAAGTTGAAATTAATATATGTACAGTTTGTTTGCGATATTTGAACTTTAATTAAATAGTGTGACTAAAGAAATTTAAGAGAGGACCAATCTTGTTGTATTGTTTTAATCAAACATTGCCTTCTCTTATGTTTACTGGGCTAAAGAGTGATTTTGGAGCTTTATATAATCCCTGTCTTGCGCAGATAGGACCGGGGTTGGTATGAACTACATCTGTCGTGTACCGTCGCTGAAGAACTGACGTAGAAACTTCCTTGACTTAGATAGGAGCTCTCCTTTACACTGTCTTCTGCCAAACAAGTATGAAGGTCTGTCAATAAGTAGATATATTTATATAAAAGTAGGAATATGTTATGTGATATGGTTATTAAAGTTGTCGAAAACACATAAAAGAAAAGAATATTCTAAAATGAGAGCGGGTGCGAGTAGAGGATTTGAGTAATTGAAAGAAGACAGTACAGATAGAATGAGAAACCCAAGAATATATTTAATTGACGAATATGTATCGAGCAAGAAAAATGGCAGACAGACGACGAATCTACCAAAGTATTGCTCATAATTGACAAAACACGTTCAAACAGTGACACACTGCATTGTAGAATAACAGACGCTCAAACGAGGTTTTTTATTTAAACCATTTTATACACATGTTTAGTTAATTATCAATACTTGTTTCTAACTCTATATAAGTCACAAACTAACACTTGGCGTAACCAACGTCTGTCTCTAGGTGACATCTTACCCTAAACAAGGTCTTTCTCTAGCTGACATCTTACTCTAAAAAACGTCTGTCTCTAGTTGACATCTTACTGTAAACAAGGTCTGTCTCTAGCTGACACCTTACTCTAAACAAGGTCTTTCTCTAGCTGACATCTTACTCTAAACAAGGTATTTCTCTAGCTGACATTTTACTCTAAACAAAGTCTTTCTCTAGCTGACATCTTACTCTAAACAAGGTCTGTCTCTAGCTGACATCTTACTCTGAACAAGGTCTTTCTCTAGCTGACATCTTACTCTAAACAAGGTCTGTCTCTAGCTGACACCTTACTCTAAACAAAGGTCTTTCTCTAGCTGATATATACTCTAAACAAGGTCTTTCTCTAGTTGACATCTTACTCTAAAAAACATCTGTCTCTAGTTGACATCTTACTCTAAAAAACGTCTGTCTCTAGTTGACATCTTACTCTAAACAAGGTCTGTCTCTAGCTGACATCTTACTCTGAACAAGGTCTTTCTCTAGCTGACATCTTACTCTTAACAAGGTCTTTCTCTAGCTGACATCTTATTATAACCAAGGTCTGTCTCTAACTGATATCAACTCTAAACAAGGTCTGTCTCTAGCTGACATCTTACTTTAAACAAAGTCTTTCTCTAGCTGACATCTTATTCTAAACAAGGCCTGTCTCTAGCTGATATCTACTCTAAACAAGGTCTGTCTCTGGCTGACATCTTACTCTAAACAAGGTATTTCTCTAGCTGACATCTTACTCTAAACAAGGTCTGTCTCTAACTGATAACTACTCTAAACAAGGTCTGTCTCTAGCAGACATCTTACTTTTAACAAAGTCTTTCTCTAGCTGACATCTTATTCTAAACAAGGTCTGTCTCTAGCTGATATCTACTCTAAACAAGGTCTTTCGTCAGCTGACATCTTACTCTAAACAAGATATTTCTCTAGCTGTCATCTTACTCTAAACAAGGTCTTTCTCTAGCTAATATCTACTCTAAACAAGGTCTTTAGATGACATCTTACTCTAAACAAGGTCTCTCTCTAGCTGACATCTTACTCTAAACAAGGTCTGTCTCTAGCTTCATCTAACTTTAAACAAGGTCTGTCTCTAGCTGACATCTTACTCCAAACATTGTCTGTCTCTAGCTTCATCTAACTCTAAACAATGTCTATCTCTAGCTGACATCTTACTCCAAACAAGGTCTGTCTCTAGTTTCATCTAACTCTAAACAATGTGTGTCTCTAGCTGATATCTTACTCTAAACAAGGTCTGTCTCTAGCTTCATCTAACTCTAAACAAGGTCTGTCTCTAGCTGACATCTTACTCTTACCAAGGACTGTCTCTAGCTAACATCTTACTCTAAACAAGGTCTGTCTCTAGCTGACATCTTACTCTAAACAAGGTCTTTCTCTAGCTGACATCTTACTCTAAACAAGGGCTTTCTCTAGCTGACACCTTACTCTAAACAAGGTCTTTCTCTAGCTGACATCTTACTCTTAACAAGGTCTTTCTCTAGCTGACATCTTATTATAACCAAGGTCTGTCTCTAACTGATATCAACTCTAAACAAGGTCTGTCTCTAGCTGACATCTTACTTTAAACAAAGTCTTTCTCTAGCTGACATCTTATTCTAAACAAGGTCTGTCTCTAGCTGATATCTACTCTAAACAAGGTCTGTCTCTGGCTGACATCTTACTCTAAACAAGGTCTTTCTCTAGCTGACATCTTACTCTAAACAAGGTCTGTCTCTAACTGATAACTACTCTAAACAAGGTCTGTCTCTAGCAGACATCTTACTTTAAACAAAGTCTTTCTCTAGCTGACATCTTATTCTAAACAAGGTCTGTCTCTAGCTGATATCTACTCTAAACAAGGTCTTTCGTCAGCTGACATCTTACTCTAAACAAGATATTTCTCTAGCTGTCATCTTACTCTAAACAAGGTCTTTCTCAAGCTAATATCTACTCTAAACAAGGTCTTTAGATGACATCTTACTCTAAACAAGGTCTCTCTCTAGCTGACATCTTACTCTAAACAAGGTCTGTCTCTAGCTTCATCTAACTCTAAACAAGGTCTGTCTCTAGCTGACATCTTACTCCAAACATTGTCTGTCTCTAGCTTCATCTAACTCTAAGCAATGTTTAACTCTAGCTGACATCTTACTCCAAACAAGGTCTGTCTCTAGTTTCATCTAACTCTAAACAATGTCTGTCTCTAGCTGATATCTTACTCTAAACAAGGTCTGTCTCTAGCTTCATCTAACTCTAAACAAGGTCTGTCTCTAGCTGACATCTTACTCTTACCAAGGACTGTCTCTAGCTGACATCTTACTCTAAACAAGGTCTGTCTCTAGCTTCATCTAACTCTAAACAATGTCTAACTCTAGCTGACATCTTACTCCAAACAAGGTCTGTCTCTAGTTTCATCTAACTCTAAACAAGGTCTGTCTCTAGCTGACATCTTACTCTCATCAAGGTCTGTCTCTAGCTGATATCTTACTCTAAACAAGGTCTGTCTCTAGCTGACATCTTACTCTAACCAAGGTCTGTCTCTAGCTGACACCTTATTCTAAACAAGGTCTTTCTCTAGCTGACATCTTACTCTCAACAAGGTCTGTCTCTGGCTGACATTTTACTCTTACCAAGTTCTTTCTCTAGCTGACACCTTACTCTAAACAAGGTCTGTCTCTAGGTGATATCTTACTCTCACCAAGGTCTGTCTCTAGCTGACATCTTACTCTAAACAAGGTCTGTCTCTAGCTGACATCTTGCTCTAACCAAGGTCTGTCTCTAGCTGACATCTTACTCTAAACAAGGTATTTCTCTTGTGACATCTTATTCTAAACAAGGTTTTTCTCTAGCTGACATCTTACTCTAACCAAGGTCTGTCTCTAGCTGACATCTTACTCTAACCAAGTCTGTCTCTAGCTGACATCTTACTGTAACCAAGGTCTGTTTCTAGCTGACATCTTACTCTAACCAAGGTCTGTTTCTAGCTGACATCTTACTCTCACCAAGGTCTGTTTCTAGCTGACATCTTACTCTAACCAAGGTCTGTTTCTAGCTGACATCTTACTCTCACCAAGGTCTGTTTCTAGCTGACATCTTATCTCACCAAGGTCTGTTTCTAGCTGACATCTTACTCTTACCAAGGTCTTTCTCTAGCTGACACCTTACTCTAAACAAGGTCTGTCTCTAGCTGATATCTTACTCTCACCAAGGCCTGTCTCTAGCTGACATCTTACTCTAAACAAGGTCTGTCTCTAGCTGATATCTTGCTCTAACCAAGGTCTGTATCTAGCTGACATCTTACTCTAAACAACGTCTTTCTCTTGTGACATCTTATTCTAAACAAGGTTTTTCTCTAGCTGACATCTTACTCTAACCAAGGTCTGTTTCTAGCTGACATCTTACTCTCACCAAGGTCTGTCTCTAGCTGACATCTTACTCTAACCAAGGTCTGTTTCTAGCTGACATCTTACTCTCACCAAAGTCTGTCTCTAGCTGACATCTTACTCTAACCAAGGTATGTCTCTTGCTGACATCTTACTCTAACCAAGGTCTGTTTCTAGCTGACATCTTATTCTAAACAAGGTTTTTCTCTAGCTGACATCTTACTCTAACCAAGGTCTGTTTCTAGCTGACATCTTACTCTCACCAAGGTCTGTCTCTAGCTGACATCTTACTCTAACCAAGGTCTGTTTCTAGCTGACATCTTACTCTCACCAAGGTCTGTCTCTAGCTGACATCTTACTCTAACCAAGGTATGTCTCTTGCTGACATCTTACTCTAACCAAGGTCTGTTTCTAGCTGACATCTTACTCTCACCAAGGTCTGTATCAAGCTGACATCTTACTCTTACCAAGGTATAGAATAGTCTGTCTCTAACAACTTATCCAGCTATCTTTCCACCCTAGAAAAATACCTCGAGCCTTATTCCCTCATCGGCCAACTCATTAATACTTTGCTATTGGTTAGTTTCCAAACTACTAAGTCCTTATAAAAACACACCTTAATCTTATCCCTGTCATCTCTAAATTATGATCAGCTAAAGGCTATATCTGCTTGTCATATACTCTCGTTAAACAGTGACTTTTTATGTTAATGACCTTGTATACAAAATTGAATCTTAAACATTTGAAGTGGCCCATGATTTTTTTTATGTTATAAGAATTCCAAAAACACTCAATAATATAACAATATTTCTCATAGATAACTCAATTGCCTTTAATATATACTTTCACTGGAAATGACAACTTGGAATAGGACACATGGTGGTATGTCACTGTAACGAAATGGCCACCGCTTCGAAGATTGGACAGTGTGTTCAGTGAACCATTGTTAGTTATCGGGCTTGTCCAGTCACGAAATCATGCACGTAATTACTGTTTGGCTGCTAGTTGGGATGGTTGTTGGTTATCGGGCTTGTCCAATCACGAGATCAGGCTCATACTCACTATTTGGATGGTACTCGGGATGGTTGTTGGTTATCGGACTTGTCCAATCACGAGATCAAGCTCGTACTCACTGTTCGGCTGGTACTAGGGATGGCAGTTGTTGGTAATCGGACTTGTCCAACCACAAGATCAGGCTCGTACTCACTGTTTGGCTTGTACTAGGGATGGCAGTTGTTGGTAATCGGACTTGTCCAATCACAAGATCAGGCTCGTACTCACTGTTTGGCTTGTACTAGGGATGGCAGTTGTTGGTAATCGGACTTGTCCAATCACAAGATCAGGCTCGTACTCACTGTTCGGCTTGTACTAGGGATGGCAGTTGTTGGTAATCGGACTTGTCCAATCACAAGATCAGGCTCGTACTCACTGTTCGGCTTGTACTAGGGATGGCAGTTGTTGGTAATCGGACTTGTCCAATCACAAGATCAGGCTCGTACTCACTGTTTGGCTTGTACTAGGGATGGCAGTTGTTGGTAATCGGACTTGTCCAATCACAAGATCAGGCTCGTACTCACTGTTTGGCTTGTACTAGGGATGGCAGTTGTTGGTAATCGGACTTGTCCAATCACAAGATCAGGCTCGTACTCACTGTTCGGCTGGTACTAGGGATGGCAGTTGTTGGTAATCGGACTTGTCCAATCACAAGATCAGGCTCGTACTCACTGTTCGGCTTGTACTAGGGATGGCAGTTGTTGGTAATCGGACTTGTCCAATCACAAGATCAGGCTCGTACTCACTGTTTGGCTTGTACTAGGGATGGCAGTTGTTGGTAATCGGACTTGTCCAATCACAAGATCAGGCTCGTACTCACTGTTTGGCTTGTACTAGGGATGGCAGTTGTTGGTAATCGGACTTGTCCAATCACAAGACCAGGCTCGTACTCACTGTTTGGCTTGTACTAGGGATGGCAGTTGTTGGTAATCGGACTTGTCCAATCACAAGATCAGGCTCGTACTCACTGTTCGGCTTGTACTAGGGATGGCAGTTGTTGGTAATCGGACTTGTCCAATCACAAGATCAGGCTCGTACTCACTGTTCGGCTTGTACTAGGGATGGCAGTTGTTGGTAATCGGACTTGTCCAATCACAAGATCAGGCTCGTACTCACTGTTTGGCTTGTACTAGGGATGGCAGTTGTTGGTAATCGGACTTGTCCAATCACAAGACCAGGCTCGTACTCACTGTTTGGCTTGTACTAGGGATGGCAGTTGTTGGTAATCGGACTTGTCCAATCACAAGATCAGGCTCGTACTCACTGTTCGGCTTGTACTAGGGATGGCAGTTGTTGGTAATCGGACTTGTCCAATCACAAGACCAGGCTCGTACTCACTGTTTGGCTTGTACTAGGGATGGCAGTTGTTGGTAATCGGACTTGTCCAATCACAAGATCAGGCTCGTACTCACTGTTCGGCTTGTACTAGGGATGGCAGTTGTTGGTAATCGGACTTGTCCAATCACAAGATCAGGCTCGTACTCACTGTTCGGCTTGTACTAGGGATGGCAGTTGTTGGTAATCGGACTTGTCCAATCACAAGATCAGGCTCGTACTCACTGTTCGGCTTGTACTAGGGATGGCAGTTGTTGGTAATCGGACTTGTCCAATCACAAGATCAGGCTCGTACTCACTGTTCGGCTTGTACTAGGGATGGCAGTTGTTGGTAATCGGACTTGTCCAATCACAAGATCAGGCTCGTACTCACTGTTTGGCTTGTACTAGGGATGGCAGTTGTTGGTAATCGGACTTGTCCAATCACAAGACCAGGCTCGTACTCACTGTTCGGCTTGTACTAGGGATGGCAGTTGTTGGTAATCGGACTTGTCAAATCACAAGATCAGGCTCGTACTCACTGTTCGGCTTGTACTAGGGATGGCAGTTGTTGGTAATCGGACTTGTCAAATCACAAGATCAGGCTCGTACTCACTGTTTGGCTTGTACTAGGGATGGCAGTTGTTGGTAATCGGACGTGTCAAATCACAAGATCAGGCTCGTACTCACTGTTTGGCTTGTACTAGGGATGGCAGTTGTTGGTAATCGGACTTGTCCAATCACAAGATCAGGCTCGTACTCACTGTTTGGCTTGTACTAGGGATGGCAGTTGTTGGTAATCGGACTTGTCCAATCACAAGATCAGGCTCGTACTCACTGTTCGGCTGGTACTAGGGATGGCAGTTGTTGGTAATCGGACTTGTCCAACCACAAGATCAGGCTCGTACTCACTGTTCGGCTGGTACTCGGGATGGCAGTTGTTGGTAATCGGACTTGTCCAATCACAAGATCAGGCTCGTACTCACTGTTCGGCTGGTACTCGGGATGGCAGTTGTTGGTAATCGGACTTGTCCAATCACAAGATCAGGCTCGTACTCACTGTTCGGCTTGTACTAGGGATGGCAGTTGTTGGTAATCGGACTTGTCCAATCACAAGATCAGGCTCGTACTCTATGTTTCCCTGGTACTCGGGATAGTTGTTGATTATCGGGCTTGTCCAAACACGAGATCAGGCTCGTACTCTATGTTTCCCTGGTACTCGGGATAGTTGTTGATTATCGGACTTGTCCAAACACGAGATCAGATTGGTACTCACTGTTGGGCTGGTACTCGGGATGGCAGTTGTTGGTAATCGGACTTGTCCAATCACAAGATCAGGCTCGTACTCACTGTTTGGCTGGTTCTCGGGATGGATTTTGGTTATCGGACTTGTCCAATAACGAGATCAGGCTCGTACTCACTGTTCGGCTGGTACTCGGGATGGCAGTTGTTGGTAATCGGACTTGTCCAATCAGAAGATCAGGCTCGTACTCACTGTTTGGCTTGTATTAGGGATGGCAGTTGTTGGTAATCGGACTTGTCCAATCACAAGATCAGGCTCGTACTCACTGTTCGGCTTGTACTAGGGATGGCAGTTGTTGGTAATCGGACTTGTCCAATCACAAGATCAGGCTCGTACTCACTGTTCGGCTTGTACTAGGGATGGCAGTTGTTGGTAATCGGACTTGTCCAATCACAAGATCAGGCTCGTACCCACTGTTTGGCTGGTACTCGGGATGGCAGTTGTTGGTAATCGGACTTGTCCAATCACAAGATCAGGCTCGTACTCACTGTTCGGCTGGTACTAGGGATGGCAGTTGTTGGTAATCGGACTTGTCCAATCACAAGATCAGGCTCGTACTCTATGTTTCCCTGGTACTCGGGATGGTTGTTGATTATCGGGCTTGTCCAATCACGAGATCAGGCTGGTACTCACTGTTCGGCTGGTTCCCGGGATGGATTTTGGTTATCGGGCTTGTCCAATAACGAGATCAGGCTCGTACCATCTGTTCGGCTGGTATTCGGGATGGATTTTGGTAATCGGGCTTGTCCAATAACGAGATCAGGCTCGTACTCACTGTATCGCTGGTACTCGCGATGGTTGTTGATTATCGGGCTTGTCCATTCACGAGATCAGGCTCGTACTCACTGTTCGGCTGGTTCTCGGGATGGTTGTTGGTTATCGGGCTTGTCCAATCACGAGATTAGGCTCATACTCACTGTTCGGCTGGTACTCGCGATGGTTGTTTGTTATCGGGCTTGTCCAATAACGAGATCAGGCCCGTACCCTCTGTTGGGCTGGTAGTCGGGATGGATTTTGGTTATCAGGCTTGTCCCATCACGAGATCAGGCTCGTACTCACTGTTCGGCTGGTTCTCGGGATGGTTGTTGGTTATCGGGCTTGTCCAATCACAATTTCACGCTCGTACTCACTATTTTGCTGGTACTCGGGATGGTTGTTGATTATCGGGTTTGTCCAATCACGAGATCAGGCTGGTACTCACTGTTCGGCTGGTTCTCGGGATGGATTTTGGTTATCGGGCTTGTCCAATAACGAGATCAGGCTCGTAATCACTGTTCGGCTGGTACTCGGGATGGTTGTTGATTACCGGGCTTGTCCAATCACGAGATCAGGCTCGTACTCACTGTTCGGCTGGTTCTCGGGATGAATTTTGGTTATCGGGCTTGTCCAATCACGAGATCAGGCTCGTACTCACTGTTCGGCTGGTTCTCGGTATGGATTTTGGTTATCAGGCTTGTCCAATCACGAGATCAGGCTCGTACTCACTGTTCGGCTGGTACTCGGGATGGTTGTTGATTACCGGGCTTGTCCAATCACGAGATCAGGCTCGTACTCACTGTTCGGCTGGTTCTCGGGATGGATTTTGGTTATCAGGCTTGTCCAATCACGAGATCAGGCTCGTCACTGTTCGGCTGGTACTTGGGATGGTTGTTGGTTATCGGGTTTGTCCAACAACGAAATCAGGCTCGTACTCACTGTTCGGTTGGTACTCGGGATGGATTTTGGTTATCGGGCTTGTCCAATCACGAGATCAGGCTCGTACTCACTGTTTCTCTGGTACTCGGGATGGTAGTTGTTGGTTATCGGGCTTGTCCAATCACGAGATCAGGCTCGTACTCACTGTTTGGCTGGTACTCGGGATGGTTGTTGGTTATCGGGCTTGTGCAATCACGAGATCAGGCTCATACTCACTGTTCGGCTGGTACTCGGTATGGTTATTAGTTATCGGGCTTGTCCAATCTCGAGATCAGGCTCATACTCACTGTTTGGCTGGTACTCGGTATGGTTGTTGGTTATCGGGCTTGTCCAATAACGAGATCAGAATCGTACTCACTGTTTGGCTTGTGCTCGTGATGGTTGTTGGTTATCGGGCTTGTCAAATCACGAGATCAGGCTGGTACTCACTGTTCGGCTGGTACTCGGGATGGATGGATTTAGGTTATCGAGCTTGTCCAATAACGAGATCAGGATCGTACTCTCTGTTTGGCTTGTTCTCGGGATGGTTGTTGGTTATCGGGCTTGTCCAATCACGAGATCAGGCTCGTACTCACTGTTCGGCTGGTACTCGGGATTGTTGTTGGTTATTGGGCTTGTCCAATCACGAGATCAGGCTCGTACTCACTGTTCGGCTGGTACTTGAGATGGTTGTTGGTTATCGGACTTGTACAATCATGAGATCAGGCTCGAACTCACTGTTTGGCTGGTACTCGGTAAGGTTGTTGGTTATCGGTTTGTCCAATCACGAGATCAGACTGGTACTCACTGTTCGGCTGGTAATCGGGATGGTTGTTGATTATCGGGCTTGTCCAATCACGAGATCAGGCTCGTACTCACTGTTTGGCTGGTATTCGGGATGATTGTTGATTATCGGGCTTGTCCAATCACGAGAGTTATCGGGCTTGTCCAATCACGAGATCAGGCTCGTACCCACTGTTTGGCTGGTACTCGGTATGGTTGTTGATTATCGGGCTCGTCCAATCACGAGAGCAGGCTCGTACCCTCTGTTTGGCTGGTACTCGGGATGGATTTTGGTTATCGGGCTTGTCCAATCACGAGATCAGGCTCGTACTCATTTTTCGGCTGGTGCTCGGGATTGTTGAGGAAGCATGAATATTTGATACCGATAAATATGATATTTTATAGAATATAATGAAGAGATGAAAAACCAAGGAAGCAGGTCGCTATGCTTCACAGTAACGGCGCCTGTATGTTAATCAAAAACTTTAACATTGAATAAAAGAACATTTTATACTTATAGTTACATTGATGTAGATGCCGTATACTTACAGTTACGTTGACGACGAAATATATGCGATATATAACTTTATTGTTACACTTAACTCGTTATCAGAAATATCATTACTGAAATGAGTCTATGACATAACCTAGCGGTATCCCTGCAGAATTGAATTTGAACTCGGCAAAGCTAGAACCTTTAAAAACGATTTGCTTACGCTCTGTTAGATAGATATCATTATATATTACCGCTCAAGTCGTTTTGTTTCAATCTAAAATTCAGTCCCTTATATCAAACACGATTGAAAGCTTTTGATACGTCGTAAAAGATTATACACGTGATTGACTGCATGACTGGGTAGTCTTAAGTGCTGCTTTTTCGTGGGTTTAAATCCTGGTTGGGCAAACTTATGTGAGAAAGTTACTTTCGGAGGACGTTGGTTCTTGTCAAATTCACTCTAATATCGTCCTCCACCAATAACACTGGTTGCCCTTTAAACATTTTTCGTGATAAAAACAGTGTTAAAACCATATAAAACAAAGATAGATTCAATATTTATTCGGCAATGTTATTTATGTGCACCTTTGCTTATCCCGTCGTGAATAGTTTAATACATTTACATGAAATATATGGGGCCAATGTTAATGTAAATGATATTCGATCATCATTGATAAAGTAGTTTCATTAGGAACGGACAAAAAAATATGTATTAAAATGCACTTAAGAAACATAACAAAATTTATTCAATTATGTTTAATTAAATAAATGCAAGACGACGTCTCACGACGACGGAAAACTGACAACAAAGGACATGTAATCAAGAGCTTACATTCAACTAACTACACTAATATTCATTGAGTCTTGATTATGTCAAAATGCACTTATATCCATTCAGTCTTGATTACGTCAAACTGCACTAATATCCATTCAGTCTTGATTAGGTCAAAATGCACTAATATCCATTCAGTCTTGATTAGGTCAAAATGCACTAATATCCATTCAGTCTTGATTAGGTCAAAATGCACTTATATCCATTCAGTCTTGATGAGGTCAAAATGCATTAATATCCATTCAGTCTTGATTAGGTCAAAATGAACTAATATCCATTCAGTCTTGATTAGGTCAAAATGCACTTATATCCATTCAGTCTTGATTAGGTCAAAATGCACTAATATCCATTCAGTCTTGATTAGGTCAAAACGCACTAATATCCAATCAGTCTTGATGAGGCCAAAATGAACTAATATCCATTCAGTCTTGATTAGATCAAAATGCACTAATATCCATTCAGTTTTGATTAGGTCAAAATGCACTAATTGCACTAATATCCATTCAGTCTTGATTAGGTCAAAATGCACTAATATCCATTCAGTCTTGATGAGGTCAAAATGCACTAATATCCATTCAGTCTTGACTTAAATGCACTTATAGAATATAATACAAATGTGTTTCCATCTTGTATATATTCCTGCTGATTTGGGGAAATATCACTTTATTTCACAATAAATATTTACTATGTCTCTTCAATGTAAATGTGGTCAGGGTTCTCTTTCCGCAACTTTGCAATAAAATGGCTTTGGGTGAAAAAAGAAACCGACTTCAAACTGTTCCGAACGGGGATCGCATGAACCACATTTGTCCGGGGATGGGACGAAGTTCCAACGCTGGAGAAGAGTCGTAACTATCAGAAATATCCTCGACCTTGCTAGCGTTTCTCCTACACACTGTCGTCTGCCTACACCAAATGGCATCCAACTGGAAAAGGAAAACGTTAAACGTGTTGACTTCTTGAAGATTAATAGAAAAGGGGGACAGAATCTTGCGCAGACAGTATAAAATTGGATTGATGTATTTGAAGCGCTCACTACAGTGTTTAAATATTGAATCCATTCCGAAAAAATGGAAATAAAAATGCTTCCCGTATTACGTCATCATGAACTGGTTCTTATAATATCAATTGTGATAACGTCAGTAATTGACGAAACTTTTTTCTTAGAAATAGTTTATTAATATAAAACCAGGGTTTAAACATCACTACTGACGAAACTGTCTCGCATTTTCACAAAGACAGAGTTGTTTGTGGTTCATATCAAATGGGGAAAAACGTATTTAGTGTCAGAACATGTCGTTTCCAAAATATGTTACGAGTGAATTAATTAAAATTAGTAAATGATCAAGTAAATCAAAGGAAACTGAGGAAGCTCGCGTGACTTAAAATGTTCAAATCGAGTCACATACTTGTCGAATTCACGAATTACTTTATGGTCGAAGTATCAAAATTGCTGCATTTCTTAGTAAATTGCTATTTCAGAATTGCAGTTTGTGTCATTAAATAATGTCCATTGGCTGATTTAAAATCTAAATAAACTTCGTGGTTTAATAAAATACAATATATGGAGGGAAGTCATAAACGTATTTTAAATAAAATTCGCCTTTAATGCAAATTAATAAAAAAAGAAAAACAATAATGGAACCGCATTTAGCTTTCGTTTCAATTCTTTATTGTTATGATATGTATGGTTTTATTAAAACTAATTTTGAAATAAAATATGTTTGAACAAAGTCACTGTTACATTATGGTTAAACAATACTCAAAACTACTTCAAACCTCGCCATTGTAATGAATGAATGAATGAATGAATGAATGAATGAATGAATGAATTGAATGAATGAATGAATGAATTAATGAATGGATAGGGTTTTACGGCGTACCAACACCTTACATGTTATTCGACGCCAACAGGAAGGAAGATTCCAGATTCACTCTACATGTACAAAAAACAACAAATTAACATACATATTAAAAAAAATACATCAACAAATGAATATGCAGAATGAACCTAAAACCTTAATACCTGCAGAGTTTCAGCAAATTCTATCGTATTACTCAAATTGTTACAGTGATTCTATCGACATTGTAAAGAAAGATATCATGATATGTTGATGCAAGCGATGTATTAATACGTACTTGGATATTTCAAAATTGTTTTTCAATATAATTGCTTAGTATATATCGGTGTCCCGTTGGGGCTATCGCGATATATTTTTTACATTAAGTCAAGTCGAAATAACGAAACTACTATGGTGAAAAGTTGTTTCTTTGTTTCGAATTTACTTAATTTGATAAATATGCCGCGATGGCCCACAACGAGACACCGTAGTATATGCATACAGATTATCGGAAACTAAAAAGAAAAAAAAGTGTTTTTTTAATAAAAAAAATGTTGTGTATTCCTTTAAAAATACGATACTATAGTAAGGTATTTTTCTGAAGATCTAATGCTATTATTACTTTTTCAGGAAAGGATGACTGCGTGATAGAAGTTGTCCGTGTTCATCCAGGAAGCGTTCAGGTCGAAAAGTCCAGGGATCACCCCATACTTTCTCGTTGTGGTGCACGAAGTATATATTCGGAAATATCTGGAATAAAGCAAACACGAGTAATAATTATACAATGTTTTATTTATAGAAGCAAACATACATTTATTAATATCCTTGCAATGCAAATTCTATAGGAAATATAATATATCGTATCCATTATAGGATTCGCATATGTGGCTTACACATATCATACGATCAGCTTTACTTTTAAAGGGATTATATTGGCATATAACCGTCAATTACACACGCCCAGCATGAAGATACACTTATAACTTAGAGATATAAGCGTCTAAAGTGTCTTATTGCATAACCTCTTTATTACAAACATCGGGTTTCTGAAGCCACGTTTTTGTTTTTGTTTACATTTGCCTTTTTCAACGAACCGCTTTCGGGTTTACGATCAATCATCGGATAACATCGTGAAGACTCGTTCCCGATCTCGTTTTCGAGGCTTTGTTCGGGAAGTTTACGCAATACTTTATTGCAGAACGTATTAAACTTTTTGCCAGTATTCAATTACTGTTAATTTGATAACGTTCAAGTAAATAAAGGTTATACGCCAATACATAAGCATTATTTTGTGCACACAGCATAGAGGAAAAGTCTGGATTAACAACATGTTTGTGTTACTGGTCAGCTACCACCATTGCGTTTTCCATAGACTTACATTATAACGTTTGACCAACTTTTCACTATTTCTATCATTGCCGGACCAAAAAGCCCTATATCATATTAAATACTGTCCTAGACTCAAATTAAAATGTCCCAAAATGGGGTCAAAAGTACCACTTTTTGCCCCCTGAAGTTGGGTACCCCCACTTTCAACATGAAAAAAAGTAAATTTCACCAATTTTACTTTCCATGCAGTTTCCTTGATAAAATGAATTTAGTCAGTCACAGAAACATAATTCTAATTTTTTATTGACACAAACATAATAAACTTATATTTTATTGTGATCATTTGCCAGTTTAACATTTTCATCCCTCCAGAATTAAGCTTACTATAAAAATATCTGCCCTGAACATCCCTATACTTTTTTCAGCTATTCAGAGAGCTCGTCTCAATGGTGGTAGCTGACCAACTTGCCAATATAATCCCTTTAACATGGAGTAATAAAGATAGTAATATAAGCTTTTACTGAAGCCGATATATATGCGTATATATAAGTAGTTATGAAACGACCGATATAAATAGATTCAAGGAAACTATTATACAACGAATTTATTTCAGGGGAATCAGTGATGTGTTCCGAATGTGGATTTACCTCGAGATGATATACGTTTATGATATCATTTGACGAACTTGGATCTGAATTCGTTACGGGAAAAATGACGAAATACCTTTGTCATTAAAATTTGTATTTTATTGACACGTCGTTGGTGCGAACCCAGCTAGCTCCAAACACTTAATGTGAGAGAGTTCGCAGTTTTTTTGGTTCTACTCAAATTAATTCTGAGATGCACCTAACTAGTATAACCTGTTTTGTGTTTAAAATAAGGTTAGACAACATTCATTCCTTTGCCGCTTCTACTTTTCTCTAAAACCGTTGTAAATAATCTACTTTTTCAAAATTGTGAACATATTACACATACGATATTGAATATACTTACAGCTGTATTTGTCTTAATATCATACCCTTCAAATGCCACATTGGGGCGACAGAGATGTGGAACTAACAACGGAGTTACAGTAATATAGCGTTGTGATTCGAGCGTCACCGCCTCAAAGAACGGACAGTTCTCTCTGTCGTCTAGTGTTGGCAATCTATCACGACCGATCACGTCATCCAGTTCCTTTTGAATTTTCGTCTGATATTCCGGGTGGTTAAGTAAACATAATAACAGACTGGTAATGGTCGACAAAGATGTCATTACGCCTGTATGGAATTGACAATTAAATATTAATTAGAATATTAATTAATAGTCATAATGATTAGAAAACCTTATAGATCTACTGCATGATTTATTGTTTTTTTGTAATGAAAGTAAAAAGAACAAGTTGATTCTCTCTTTAACATATATGCATTGTGAGGATGTTTCTAGGTGCTGTTTGTACATTTTGGCACTTTATCATTTAATAATTCAATGAATGCTGTCTGGGTATTTAAATATACCTGCTAAAACCGTTTCCAGGGCAACCCCGATGATACGTTCGTCGTTGTAGAGAACTTCGCGTCCACTTTGAGCAGATTGTGCTTGTTCGTCGATTAGAAAGTCAATTATACCCCGAACCTTACCGGGCGTGTGAGTTTCCTTTAAAAGACACATCGAACCTGAGTTATTTATAATGAGAGATAATCAAAGTTTTTCGTAAAACAATTGTTTCTGTATTACATACTCCATAATAAATAAATAAATATATTAAGATTATAAATATATTAATAAATAAATTAAGATTTTTCAAATTCATATCATCAAACAAAGGTTAATAGTAACTATAATATAGGTAGTATTTAAGTTATAATATTAACATAATGATTAATAATACATGTCAATAATAAAGAAGTTAACCAATGAGAGAACTGAACGCAGGAATAAATTAATATAACATAGGACTACCATACAAACTCGGTCAATGACGACATTCTTCGACATAATACCTCTTTGGTATCATTCATACACCGCATTGGAAATGTAATTCGACTTACCCATCAGCAACATATTTGTGTCTCAAAAGGATGGTTTGTTTGTTTTCGTCTGAATAAGGATAATCGGTGAGGTGTTCCGATTGATAATGTGGTCCTCAACATACATACTATGTGCAACTTTAATTTGAAGATTTGAAAAGTGTCTACTTTATTTTAACTAAAAAGCTTTGAATTTATTGGTGGCATATGATTATATATACGGGATAACGAAACAATACAGAGTGTAAGCTAACATTGCAGTATTTATTATCTATCTAAATAATTCCCCCCAAAAAGGCAAATTAAATAGTCCCACCAACATCATACAAATATTTTGCTGCATGTGATCTTTGTTTTATAACAGTTGTTTCAAACATTTAAGGCGGGATTTTGACCTGGTGCTGTTATTTTTCCTCTCATAAATACGGATTGAACATGTCTGCAAGCAATATTCACTGAGTGTGGACACCAAGAAATCAATACCACATGACCAGCCAATCTCGATTGTTTAACTTTCGAAATTAAAATAATTCTCTATTTTTTTACAAACCTTTATATTTTGAAAATATCTTCTTGCAATTTTGTCCTTTGTCCTAACCAGCTTTAAGTACGGTTGTCTGTAAGCCCCAGGTAGGTGGCGCAGGAAAGGAAATGCCAGCAGCAGAATATTTCTTTTGGGGTCGATGACATAGTCTACACTGCGATCATACTCCCAAAATATATTTAAATCACCATCGTCATCTGAAAGCGTCTCTCCACTCAGCTGCAACAGACAAGTTGTATTTATAGTGGATAAATTATGTAATATTTGATTCTTCTTTGTTTATAAGAATGCCATTCTGGTTGATATAATAACAATAATAATGAAACCAAAATTTTACGAAAATGATTCATAAAGCAGTCTTGTAAATATAAAATTAAACATTCATTTAAATATCTAGAAATAAAGTTTCCATAGATAGTTAAAGCCTTTGTCTGGGCATGCGCATTCGCTAGACTGTCCTGGCTTCCTATACACATTTGCTTTAACTTAACATCAAACCACATACCATAATTATAAAGGTAAACGTTAAAATGACATATGAATTGTGGGACATTTATAGAACATCATTGAATCTGAAGATGTTGGGAAATTGTGAAGGCTGTACAATAAACATGGACTGATTCCTGTAAGATTTATATGTGTCACAACATCGACTGGAAGAAGTTCAATTCGATGACTGTGTATTAAGAATACGTCCACTATGGAGGTATTATCTGCCATAATTCAGATTATTTTATTGTAATTTTTTTAACAAATAGGTTATAACAAATTTTATTAATTTGAATCACAATTTTTAACTTCCATGTATGTAAATTGTAAGTTGCAACTGGATACTTATAAATAAATTCCATTTACTCAAATGCCAATTTTTTACTATATGTGTAAATTTGATATTGCAACGTGTAATTTACAATTGCATTCAATGAAATGAAATGTCACCTTTGTTCGAAAGTGTAAGAAAAATATTCACGTTACTCGTTTTGTCATCTTAATTTCATGAAATAAAACAAAATTGTGAAATAATGTAAAAATTAGAGACAGTCATGATTTGAAACTTAAAATTTGAAACTTGCAATTTAAAACTTAAAATATACAAATAAGTAATATTGACACTTCTGAAATAATTCTCTAGGTGACTATGTCTGAGCATGCTCATTCGCTAGGCTGTATAAACGACCATATCTGTCCTGACTTCCTATGCAAATTTGCTTTAACTTAACGCAAAACCATATACAATAACAATAAATGTAAACGCTGTAATGACCTATGAATTGTGGGTCATTAAAAGAACAGCCGTGAATCTGAAGATGTCAGGGAATTGTGAAGCCTGTACAATCAACATAAATATAGACTGATTCCTGTAAGATTTATATGTGTCACAACATCGAATGGAAGAAGTTCAATCAGATGACTGAGTATAAAGAATACATCCGCTGGTTGCAAGATCAATGGCAATGATACAAAGCCTTTAAAATAAACAGGAAGTGTAAATACTTATTGTGAAAGGAAAATACATTTTTGTTTGTTTTAGTACCTCTGACATAAGTGACTTTTTCATAAATTTCAATCAACTTTATATTTATTTTCAATTGTACATTTTCTGTAAAACCATTTTGATCAGGAAAAGTACTTACCAAAATTGCTATTATATTCGACAGTAACGTTTTGATTTTTTCAGTGATTTCAAACTCTGCTCCGCTGTGTTTATCTATATTCAGCACAAGCCGTTCTATTTCTGACATAACGCTCTTTTCAAATTGCTTATTCCCTTCCCCGTACACGTGCATACTTCTGACAAATCCTTTTCGCAGATCGTTGTATGTGTTATCGAAACCATTTGTATATGTAGCTACTGTTTGATTTCCGTACAAAATATATTTACCAAGAAATGTATCTTCTCTGTCGTTAAAATATTTCTTGTATGGATCTTCACAGAACGCTTTCCGTATCATTTCCGCAGAATTTAGAGCGACCACATTTTGTCCGAACAGTTTTAGTCCGACAATATCACCATACTTTTCTGCATATTCATTTAACTTTATATGAAGATTTGTAGGAGTGACGCCAAATGCTGATCCCACAAGTGGTAGACCTCCTGGTCCCGGTATAACTTTTCCCTTAAGACTGCTAGGTTTAAATATAAGGTAGAGTAGTAATATTGCGAGAACGATATATAACAAGATCACCATGGTGTCGATTCTTTACTGTGAGCGTCGTCTGGTCACCCTGCGGTATTATTCGAATTATTTGAATCTAAGGACGTCTCCGAGGTAGTCCGATTACTTGAACTGACAGACTGAATGTATGTCAAGTATTCATTGCTGCTAAATGTTGACACTTATGGTAATAAAAGGTATATACCCATCAGCTGCCTATGTTGAAGTTGAGGTTTGGATTGCGATGATCCTGTACACCGTATCTACATTTGTTGAGGTTGAGGTTTCGATTGTCGCATTCCTGTCGAGTCAGTAAAATATAGCTATTAATCATTAGTATATGTAAATCCGCCATCTTGTTTGGAGGAGGGAATCTTTTTAGAGTATAGAGGCGTGACCCATTGATCCATTTGATAACAGATCATAGTTATGTTATACGGTTACTGCAGACGATTTACGTAGGTTCGGTGTATCTGAGACTTTTGTATACAACAGCAGACGATATTCGGCAGATTTACAAAATGAGTTTTGTTAAAGTGTATCACTTAAATGTCCGGGTTTATTCATTACAATAAAAGATGCACAAGAACAAGCATTATACTCACTAACATGAACTTTAAACTTTCAACAATGTGAATCTGTTAACACTATATATATACGGCGTAAATGAAGCGTTAACGAAAGGGAGATATATGTTGACAGATAAAAGAGTACACGTATTGAGATATATAACTAAGGCGCTCTGCGATTTATTTTAGATGCTCTCTAACAGGAATAATTAACGCATGCGCATATACATAGTATATATATACATAGTTTAGATAATTCATAATACTTATAGAACAAATTGCAGTATGCAACATGCAAGATGATACAACTGTAAGAGTTTATTTCAATAAAAATGCAAAGTAAGTTTGAGGGAGTACATATCCAATGAGACACTCACTCCTAAATTAATTGAGGGAACACAACCGCACTCCTAAAGTAAGTTTTGTAATCTGCATACACATTAACAATAGCGAAACATAATCACATCAGTCATTTTGTAAGCATAAAGATTAAATAAAGTTTCTTACATTGCATAAACATCACATATTTTTGTTGTTAAGATATTCACAAAACCACGTCAGCCACCAACTTTAAAATATGTAGGTGTGTATGACAAATAAATCACTGAACCATTTCACAGATTGCCGTAGTTAACCGAGTCCGTATGTTTATAGGTCACTGATAGGTCATGTGATAGTTTGGATAGTGAAGCGGTCATTTTGAGCTCTAATATTTATTTAGTTGTATATATGATATATGTACGCTGGATGTTATCGTACTTGATGTGCAATTCACATTTCTGAATGGGTAAACGTAAACAGAACACTAAACAGAAAAAACAGTATAAATGTTTTAATTTTTATCGTAAAAAGATGCAGTTGGGGTATAGTCGTTTATATTATTGAATGCATCCAGGATGGTATTAAAAATGTAAGAAATCATCATGATAACGTTGTTTGGTTAAAACTAGATAAAGTCTTTTTCAATTTAGAAAATGATGTTTTTATTACATGTGTTTATGTATGGGTAAAAAACTTTCCAGCATACAATAATGTTGATGTAGATTTTTTATTACTATTGTTACAAAATGATATTTATTACTTCCAACTTCATGGTACTGTCATTTTATGTGGCGAATTTAATGCTCGCGTTGGTAACGGTTCTAAGAGTGATTACGTCGTGTGTGACCGAGAAGTTGATTTTTATTGATAAGTGTGACTATTTACCAGATGTGCCTATACCCCGGCGGTCCACAGACTCGATATGCAATTCTCATGGGGTCAAGTTATTAGACCTATGTAGGTCAACTGGATTACGTATAGCCAATGGCAGGTTAGGCGGTGATCACTCAATCGGAACATCTAAATTGGGGCTAGCATTATCGATTACGTAATTTTGAGTGACCGTGATTTTCATTGTATTGACAATTTTCACGTGCAAGAGTTTTGAGAATGGTCAGATCACGCCCCTCTTTCCTTTAATTTAGTCAATACAAATGTGAATTTGCAGTTGTCCTACTATCGGTACACGAGTACTAGTATTAAGTCGGGATGATTTTCGCAGCGGTATAATTGCCAGGCTTGTGGATTTCAATTCGATTGTAAATGACATAGCTATAAATAATATTTATACTATCGACACAAGTATTACGAAATTTTCAAATACTTTAAAAGATGTTGCAAACCCATTGTTTGTCAAAAAGATAACATATAAAAATACCAACGCCTCTAATATGTACGTTAATAAAGTGTGTAAGAAAGCAGATTGGTTTGAGATGAATGCACTGCTGCGCAGACAGTATGTAAGAATGCTCTGAGAGTTTTTAATAGTTATGAATCGGACGAGAATAGAATTTTTATGTGTACTGTTAAATCTACATATAGGAGTATGACAAGAAAAAAAAATAGGAATTTTGAGTATAACAAAATTAAACAAATAGAGAAATTAAGACACTCGCAACCTAAGGAATTCTGGAAACTGTTTTCTAAAAAGAAGAAATCTAATGGTAATATATCTGTTGATGAATTTTTTAATTATTTTTCTAAAATGCATAATGACTTACCTAATATTTAAAATGAGCAATCTGAGCAGTTCTGCTCAGTTTATGATTTTGTTCTATCTGATTGTAATTTTGATGAATTAGACTAACCTATTTGTATTACAGAGGTAAAAAAAGTCATTCGTTCTTTGAAAAGAAACAAATCATGTAGTACTACTTGCTTTTATACAAGTACTTACAGAATCTATGGATATTTTATCTGCTCATACTGTAGATATTTTTAATGGTATTTTAAATTCCGGAAACTTTCCGATCACGTGGTCTGAGGGTAAAATGATTCCACTATTTAAGAAGAATAATCCGAATGACGTTAACAATTATAGGGGCATAACTTTGGTTAGCTGCTTTTCCAAGATTTTCACTGGGGTTTTGAATAACAGAATAAATGAGTGGTCCGAAAATAACTAAATAGAGAGTGACGCGCAATTTGTATTCAGAAAAGGCCGTTCTACAACAGATGCAATATTTATATAAAATGCTTTTATTCAAAAGATATTCAACGAAAAGGGGAGATTGTTTTGTGCTTTTGTTGATCTAAAAAAAGGCATTTGATAGCATATATCTCAACGGACTTTGGTACAAATTATATAATCTGGAAAATTGTTAAGAATTATGAAAGATATGTACAGCAATGTTAAAACGTGTGTTAAGGGATGTAACTCATATTCTGACTTTTTTGAGTGCGCAGTGGGATTAAAACAAGGGAAGATAATATCGCCGGTTGTATTTTCTCTTTTTTGCAAGACTTGGAGCAATTTTTGCAAGGTGATCAACGTTGCGGACTCACTCTTTATGATATAACTTTTATTTTGATGCTTTTTGCACACGACATGGTCATTCGGGGTAAGTGTGAGTGAATTACAAAACAGTATTGATCGTTTAAAAGTTTATTGTGACACGTGGGGTCTAGAAGTCAATACTGAAAAAAAAATACTCTTTAGAAAACGTGACAATATGCGTCCTGATGAAAAGTGGACATATGGTAATGTTTCTTTAGAGACGGTTAATGATTTCAATTATCTCGGAACAGTTTTTAACCACACTGGAAATTTCACTCTCAACCAAGAAAGCTAGTGAGTAAAGGTCTTAAAGCATTAAATTATCTGTTATATAATACAAAGAGATATACAATAAAAACAAAAGTTACGTGTCAACTGTTTGATGCTTTTGTAGGCTCAATTCTTAATTACTGAAGCGAAATATGGGGTTTCGGTAAATCGAAAGCTATTGAGAAAATTCATCTTAAATATTGCAAATCATAATTAAATATTAAATCTTCTACTTGTAATGTTGGTATTTACGGGGAACTTGGAAGATATTCTTTATTTGTTACACGATATACACGGATCATAAAGTTTTGGAGTAAAATAATTTGTTCTAATAATATATTAATTATTCACTTATATAATTTCTTGTTAGAGGATTGCAAACTTGGGCTCATGGTGTCAAATCATTCTTAGATAACTACAGATTTTCTTATGTATAGATTAATCCAGCAGCGGTGGAATTTAAACGTTTTCACTTAATGTTTAAGCAAAGAGTTATTGATGTATTCAAGCAAAGCAGGTTTAATGACATATCTACCAGCGGTAAACTTATTTTATACAAACTTTTTAAACAGTCGTTTGAATTTGAAATTTACCTTAACGGATTACCTTCTAAATTTAGAATACCTTTAACGAGGTTAAGATTGTCCTCACATCAGCTGCGCATCGAAACGGGGCGCTACATGCCAAATAGGGTCGACAGAAATATGAGATATTGTACTTTATGTAATTGTTCAGATATTGAAGATGAGTATCATTTTGTACTTGTTTGTCCTGTATATAGGCAAATCCGTAAACATACATTAGTTTTTTTTCTTTAAGGAACCAAGTGTTTATAAACATATCTTATTGATCCAAACAAATAAAGTCAAGGAACTCAGAGACCTAGGTAACAATGTTTAAGAATCTTTTGCCCTACGCAAAAATTTACTTAATCAACATATAATACAAATATAGAATAGCATAAAAATATCAATCGTTAAGTTTAAACTCATTAGAAAGTTTATATTTATAGTTTGAATTTGCTATATTTTTTATAAGATACAATGTAACTTTTATAAATGCTAAAATAAATTATGATTTGTATGTTAGATCTCGAAATGCTAAGAATTGAATGTATATTCCATTCCATGTGTTATATAATGTATCTTTCATGTGACATTTTGAATATTAATTACGTGTGTTAGACAAAAAACTGTATAGTTTATGTCTCAATAAAATCTGTTATCTGTGTTTATATAAACATTACGGAGCATCGCATTACATCGGGTAAAGGTACACGTTAACACTCAGATCAGAAAAAAGCGGCATATCTCTATCAATGAACCAACCGTGAATGCCAGTGAAATTGTAGATACAGGTATAAGTAAGTAGGAATATTGTGAGATCTAGAGAATTATTTAGTCTTAAAAGTTTAAACTGGATCCTTAAAAGTGATTACATATCCAAAATCAGACAAGCCTTGACACAAAAGTGATACAAGTGTGAAATTTCAAAAATCTTTTGCCATTAACTGATAAGCCAACTTTGTTTATATTTTGTATGAATGATCCATATAAACAAGGGTTTTACATTTGTTGAAATAAAGGGGCTAAGTTCCATTGTGGTACGCTTCCCTTGATTTGCACATGGAAATGCTATGAGAAAACATATAATTCTCTAATTCCCTTGAAATTCTTCATCAGCATAGTCTATTCAAAATTTGGAAAGAAATGACAGGTTAAATCTTGTCGAGACTTTATTCCATCAATATTTACCTTTCATGCCGACTTTTTATGCGATGAAATGCGCCTTTTAGTCATGGATGCACAGTGTATGTAACCTTACTGATAACGGTTTTGTAAGTTACACTGAACTCTGATAAATGTTAAGTGGCCTAGTTGCACACCACATTGTCCCAATTTACTGATCGTTTGCCTATCTTGGGCTAAATATAGGTAATGGATCATATATATCCACTACGTTGTGGTGTTCTTATTAATACATTTTCGTTTTATATGAATATAAGTATTATACATATGTCAAATTGGTGGAGCCACAATTCTTCTCAAATGAGATACGTTAACACGAACCAATTGATTTGTTTGTTTGTTTGTTTTTGTACATTTTTTAAACAGTATTTCATTTATTCAACAGCGATCGGTATATATGCCATCGTCCTAATAACCCTATCTGCTAAGTTATTAACCGGCACTTGATATTCATAATTACAGCGAGTCACCGACAAATTATAGTCATAGAATACAGGTCACCAGAGAGACTTTGTCCGGGCGTGAATTCGAATTGATTGACAGCAAAACGTGTTACCGACTGAACTAGCCGTGTCGCCTGGAATAAATGGCAAATTTCTATATAATCTAAAAGTATCATGAAAAATTAAATATACTTTTATTAGTCTACAAAACTGCAGATTTACAAATATTACATGAAAACTTTATTATTCTCAGTCAGAAAATGATGTTAATTTGCTGCTGTGCTATGCAACTGGACGTTTATGTCATTCACAAGGAAATCAAGCGTTTTTTTCACAAGAAAAAGGTAAAACAAATTCTAAAGGCACATTATTACTTGATATAGATAAATAAAAACATTAACGAATTTACATCAAACAGAACATATAAATAGAATGGTTAGGTTAAAGAATTAAATTATCGGTAGAAAGAATGATTGGCAGACGGACGGGTTATTTGTTTGTTTATGTAACTTCGGATTTTATAAATGATGAACAATGAATAGAATGGACAGAAGTCGCTTGTATGGTAAAGATGTAACAACAAAACACGATGTAAGTTGAAATAGGTATTTCAATTAAATATCTTATATAATTCCTGAAGAGATACATTAATTGTCAATACGTATATACATCAAAACATATCTGGGCATACAAAACCGCCGGATACAAAGTAATGAGCATAAAAAGAAGAAAAGAGGTAGTATGTTCTAATCTGACTAGATATATTTAAACTAAGGCTAGAATAAAAATAATCAGGGGCCCATGAGGAATTAGGGTGATGGTAGTGGGTAAAATTTGAAATGGTGACTCGAAAAAATGCCACGTCAAGTATCCTTGAGTATCCGGTCAGAACTGAAAAACTGACTGGTTACCGCGTACTGTAATTATATTGGTCGAGCGCACACCGCATGAGAACCAATATATTAACGGTGACGCCGAATAATATTTCAGTAAACTATACCAGTAAGATTACAACATACATGCTCAAACATCAAATACTTTATCTTACATATACACTTCATTTCAAATTTCTACTCAAATTTCAATCCAATGGATAATACACGTAGCTCATAAACAGATATAACTGAGGCCCTCCCGGGGGTTTTGGAGATCTGGAGAACATTGGCCATTATTTGCAGAGATCCAGGGATTAAAGGCCTAATTTTAGAGATCTATGGATATTGTCCTTAATGAAAAAAGTACCCAATTTGATCAATTTTATCAGAAACTTATAAACAGAGGCAACTGGAGGCACTTGTATAAATTTCAGGTGGCACATTTTGGCTTTTTCTAGTTTAGTTTGAACTTATTTTTTTTCTTACGACTTAGAAAAATCACGTTTGAAGTCTTCCTGGGTATAACCAGTACTAAGCACATGTGGAAAAAGTGTCTCGCTCAAGGACACCACACATAGTCGTGGCGAAGGATTGATATACTAACGAGCCTCCGATCACGGGTTCGGTGCTTTACCACTAGATCACGTGGCGTTTTCTTAATCATGGAAACACACATCCTCCAGAATGAAACAACATAATTTTGTGATTATGGTATCAAAAGAAAGGGTTTGATTTGGGAGATTATTTTTTTTTCTTTTTTAAATTTAAAGAAATGTAGAATTTTACGCTTAAGGTTTTTGTGTGTGATAGTTTTCTCTTTTTAAGCCCATTTTTGAAATAAGAAATAAGAAAAACGACTTCAATAAATATCAATATGAAACTTTCGCCACCGATGGAAAACTAACTGCTTCATCTTTCTGCCTAATATTTCTATTTTATTGTGTTTTGTTTAAACGTACATGGTATTTGTTAAATCAAGACTACCGTTTTTTTGTTTAAAAATCTTTTTTCGAAATTTCGATTTCTCTCCGTAATAATTTAAATTAATAAGAAAAGTATTAAATAATTGATAATTGGAATTGGTCATCATTTTTATCAGCTTTACTTTAGCACCAGAATAGTTAAATTCAGACCAAGATTCGAAGAGTTATTATAGAAATACTATAAGTGCCGTGGACTTTATATTGCTATTGCCTGCCAGTTTCTGTAATTAAGTTACTGATTTAATGTTTAATTTTTATACTTGATCATATTTTATTTTTAAAATGAGATGTCATTGGTGGTTAATAGACCTGATTCGGGAGATATCAGGTTCTGGGATAGACTAGCAAAACATTGATTTGAATCTACAAGTGATTCCTAATTGAAACTGATGGGAAGCGAGGTTACGTGAAATACATATGTCGTGTGACGGTGTCACTTTAGACTGACACGCACTACGGAAAGTATAGTGTACAATAATGCTGATTTATCTTGTTCTTCTTTAACCTATGTATTAATATTTGTATAATTTATATCATAATATCTTAACTTTAAACTGGTAAAGATGAGAAAAAAATATAACGTCCAATAAAAGGTTTAAAAACGCATTCAAAATCTATCAATTTTGACCAATATTTTATCGTCAAGAGATTCCTTTTAAAGCATTAATTCACGAAATACATGTATTTAACAAGTAGGAATATAATATTTTTTTTATGTTATATGATTATAAACGTGGTCGAAAGCGTAGAAAAGAAAATTATACTCTAAAATAATTGAGGGGTAGAGGATTTGAGCAGGTAACGAAGTTGAAATTGGACACTACTTGTGACAGTACAGATGTAAATGTATACTTTAACCTTGTCAACAAACAACGCACCGCAGATGTTAAAATAATGAAAAAAAAATAATTAATTGATGTATGCGAACTAAACGTTATCTAACGAATCTGGTATCCGTTTCAATAACACATACATAATCAAAAACTTAAATCTACGAAAAGCAGCCAGGTGACCATGATACTAGACAAGATCAATAAAAAATGCATATTATTTTATTGATATTAATTATATAAAAGATAAATAAACAATCGAAACTTAGTTAAGGTTTTAAGCATTTAAGTAAAATGACAGAAGCCATGTGTGTAAATAGCTGCCAAACGTCTATTTGAACAATATTAAAAGCTGGTGTGTGTGTGTGTGTGTGTGTGTGTGTTAAACTAAGTCATAAAGGTTCTATGATTTTCTCTGGAGTCGAGTAGTCTGAGGCGTTATAGGCGGGTTCAAATCCTGGTTTGTCAAAAATCTTAGTTTGTCAGTTATTGACCGAGAGCGATGGTTCTTATCTATTTCACTCTGAGGTCGATTTATTCCATTAAAGCTGGTTGTCCTATAAGCACGTTTTGTGCTGAAAACGGCGTAAAAATCCTTTATAACAAAGATTGATTGAATGCTTATTCGGCCTACTTATTTCTGTGCACATTTGCGTCTCTCATCGTGAAAACATGAAGTTAAACACACTGTCTTGAAATATATTGAGAGAAGGATAAGTTATATGATATTCAATCATAATTGAAAACGCCGTTTCTCTAGCAACATCAAAGACAACAAAATACCAGCATTCATTATGAAATATGACAAAATTTCATTAAAGTCTATTTATTTAAAGACACGCAGGGCGACGTCTCAAGATGACGGAAAATTTGCAACTAAATGACAGCCTATAAAAATTATATTCATTATATCAGAGATGTTATCAAGGTATGAAGAGATTACTTTAAACTACCAAAACAACATATATTCAGTCTTGATCTAATGGTACTTCTAGAATTTTTTTTTTTTTTTTTTTAATTTCAATCACTGAAAAATGATCCATTTAATCACCCCGTAATAGGTCTGTGAGGGTCGGGGTGGGCCATCCCTCAACAAACCGTACAAATATATGTATCAGTCAAGTTGTAACATACATTCATATATATATACACTGAAAGGAAAAAGAAAGCATACATTTTGGTTTCAAAATTATTTCATTATCGGCTAAGTTTATTCATGTGATGGAAAATGAACTGATTTTTCTTATTGTTTGGCTTTGAAATTAATTAAATGTTTTGTTTTTTTTATTCAACAATATGATGAAATATAAATATACAAAATTTATATGCAATACATTTATTGTTCCTTGACCTGTCGACGTTTATAGTACTTCTAGAATATAATAAACATGTAAATCCATCTTGTATATATACTGCAGATTTGGAGAAGAAAAAGGCACTTCATTTCATAATAAATATTTCATTTGTCTCTTCAATGTAACTGTAGTCAGTTTTCTCTTTCAACAACTATGCAATAAAATGGCTTTGTGCTACATAAGATCCCAACCTCAAATGTTCCGAACGGGGGTCGCAGGAACCACACTTGTCTGGGGATGGTACGAAGTTCCAACGCTGGAGAAGTGCAGTAACTATCAGAAATATCCTCGACCTTGCCAGCGTTTCTCTGGGACACTGTCATCTGCATGTACCAAACGGCATCTAACTGGAAAAGAAAAAAACACATTAAACACGTTGACTTCTTAAAGAGGAAGAAAAAGAGGACAGAATCTCGCGAAGACAATTTTAAATTTGCTTGGTGCATTTGAATCAGTGTTTAAATATTCTATTCTTTCTGAAAAAAGTAAAGTAAAATGATTCCCGTATTGCGTCGTCATGAACATCTTGTAATGATATCAATTACGATAATCATACATACTCGGTCAATGACGTCATCCTTCGGCATTGACTTCTTTGGTAACCTTGATACACCATATTGGAAATATAATTCGGCTTGCCCGGCTAATTACCCATCATTAACGTATTTGTGTCTCATTAGGATTGTTGTGTTTCTTTTCTTCTGAATTAGGAAAATCGACGAGGTGTTCCGATTGATAATGTTTTCCTCAACATACGCACAAACTTTAATAACTTTATAATAACTTAAAAGCCTTGCATTGATTGATGGCATATGATTCTATATATCGGGTAAAGAAACAATAAAGATTGTTAGCAAACATTGCAGTATTTGGTACCTTTCTAAATAATTTCAAAGTTATCATTAAACAAGCTGTGATCTTTATATTTTATTACATTTGTTTAAAACATTTTGTTGTTGTTGTTTTTATTTTGTCTCCGTAGATATGGATGTATTTTCTATCGTACGTACTCTCTAACAATGATGCGATTTATGTGTACTTTAAAGTCAGAGTGGGCCGTAAAATTACTAGTAGTCAATATATGTGTGATGGAGTCACCAGCTATGAATGCTAACATTCTCCTTACCTCACTATTACTTCTGGGTACATGTCTGTTGTTGAGGTTGTTTTTTCACTGCTGACATTATTGCACTAATCGTTATTGGTGATCTTTGATTGGTTTAAACAAACTTTTATTTAATATAACCATTTCTCATACTTAATATAGCGATCATTATATTAGAAGTTTATTGGTGATTGAGCCATTTTTTTTAAGTCATACATTTCATCATTTGACATTTCAATACGTTAAGTTCAGTAACTAGTACAGTCTTGCGATCAGTAACTTTATTTTCTATTCTAGTTTCTACTCTTTTTTTGTCTTTGAATCTATTTTTGAATCTATCTTATATTTTGACGCCGTTGCTTTCATTAATTCATCAATTAAAATTGACTTCTCTTGTAATATTAGTCCTCTTTGTTTCTTCAATTTAGCACTGTTTTCTTCATATACAAAACATTCAGCTATTGCTTTTGAAAATTTGGATTTGTCATGTACTAATATATTTCGTATTTCATCTCCCTTCTCAGTTTTATTCTTCAGTTATGATTTTAAAGCTTTATTTTTCATTGTTTCACTGTTTTCAACACGTATAATAACTTTTTTCAAAGTTCTTTGAGTGAACGTTGTACATGTAGTACATTGATGTTATTCTTCTACTGATCTGTTGTTATTATTTATGTTGTGACGCACCAAAACATTGATAACCATATGATGACGTCAATATAGTTTTTACCATATGGTGACGTCAATATATTGTTTACCATATGGTGAGTCAGCATCTTCACATAGTGAGCTGTTTAATTGCAATATAAAAATGCGTTTTTTGCATGTTTGATATATACAACTACAGATCCATCATAACCGGCTTTGTTGTTTTGTTCTTTGTTCTTAGATGAAAATGACTGGTTTGATATCTCATTTTGTTTAGAAACATTGGATGTTGGTACTAATGCATATGTATGCTTGAACGGTTTCTTAGCCGATGTTATTTAAATATTCAATTTCATTCACATGACTGAATGTTTGCTTGACTAGTGTTAAAACTTCGTCAATTTGGCAACTGATATTTGTTGTTGCGGTATGTGTATTCGCAAGCTAGTAATAAGGCTCCTAGTTGATTGTTTAGACGTAGATCGATTTGTATAGCAATAAGAAGGAGTTGGTTAACTTTATTGTGCTTACATTAATCAGTCCGTTGGTCAGATGCCATAGTAATTCGTTCAGTTATAACACTCAAAGCATTTGCTTTCTATTCCCAACATACCTTACTTTGTGTGAACAGCTATCAAATAATGTATGTACAACTTTCTTTTCACTTTCAGATATATCCGCCACCATTCTATTTTCGTTTGTAATTGCATCAAATGTATATTGATAATTTAATACACGTTTCACTTCATCACATGTTAAAATAATGTTATGACATTAGCTTTTTGTAGCGCATTTTACATGGCACATGTACAATATGCCTGCAGTTAGTTGATATCTTCCATCGTTTTTGTATATTGCATACATGTATAACCCATGCGACGTCATAAATTTGTTTAAAATTTTACCGCTAAATCAACGACGAATGGTCTGTTTTCTCGTCGAGAATACCGAAAGTCGCTGCATTTTGTAGTAAATAACTCTGTAAGAATTGTAGCATATGTCAGAAGATAATATTAATCAACTGATTTAGGACAGATATAATCTACTGTGTTTAAAAAAATATAATAATTTATTGAGGGACGTCAAAATAAAAACAAAACGTCGTATGTGCAAATATCTAAAACTATAGATCTGCACAACACTTTAAAAACATGTGTTTCATCCAACTGATAATATTTGTTATGTTTTACGGAATCTGGACGCCTCTGCAAGTCACTATTACAAGATAATACATACTCAAAACTACTTTAAATTTCGCTATTGTAACCAATATACTATTTTATGTTATTTGAGTATATGAGCATAATATGAGACTTGAAATAAAGTATATTCAAGGTCACCTTTACAATAAGGACAATATTTACGTTTATAACCACATGAAGATATCACTACGGGGAATCGACTCTAGTCACGTGGTTTTTTATGATAGGTACCACGGTTTTTTACGGTGTTTTGGCCTCGCTTCAGGTAAGAAAAATCTTAATTACTCATTCCATAGTGCGTTAATTTTGATTTGGAAAACGGCACGGAACCCAGAAAAATATGCTGAATTCACGACTATAAAGTTCATAACCGAGACTTATGCCGTTTTGAAGATTACCTCAAAAACATTTTCAAAACAACGCAATAATTCAGTGATAACAACCACGCTCTAATGCCAAAGTATCTCCGTTTTCCATTGTTTCAAGTTTTCTTGTGTTCATAGCTTTTATTTAGATATAGCCTTTCAATATTAAACGAGTTATACATCGATTTAAAACAAAAGCAGATAATTTGAGATGAAAAGAAGGAAAACGAAAGATGATATCGCCCACGCATAATAATTTATATGATATCGCCCACACCAAGTTTATTTTATGTTTTAAGCATGGTTTCTGAAAAGTATTTATTATATGCAATGGTTCTTAATTGTTTATTTGTAATGTAGTTTATCATACACTTAGGAAATAGAGGTTATTTCCCTTATATCGGGACCCTCCATTTGCATATATAAAAAGAAGAACAGACGATTTTTAAACGTAAATATTTCCGACTTCTTCAGTTTATTAATTTTAAATCGTAATTGGTGTGAAACGAGGGCAAGTGGCTTTGTACTTGCATTAATTACAGTAATTTTCTATCTTTCTGTCGTTTAAATGTCACGTTATTTTATATATTTATAACATTCAGATACTAATACAGTCAACTATACAAACAATAAGAGTGACATGTAATTTATTTATATATTTTAGATGAATAAGACCAAGTGTGCACTCGTTTGTAGGCACTGTGGTATCTCCTTGACTAGCAAAGGAGGGCTTCGTACACACGAGCTTCGGCATGTGGGTCAAGGAACGTATACCTGCTGTGACAAGACGTTCTATAGTGCAGCAAACTTACAACGCCACCAGTAAGTAAAGCTATTAGTTGAGTCTACCTTTTGTTTTGTATAAACACATAACGTTTTGACATAGTTTACGAGTACCTCATTTGATACGGCGAAAAAAGGAACGCCAAATCAATGTTAGGCGCGCCAGTCTCCTGGATAATATTGAGGGTCCGACAAATCCTGAATTTTCGTGGTAGCTACCAGAAATTGAACTAGGTGGCCCGGGATGCGTGCGGCGGTCTCAATCTTTATTGGGTTAGTGTCGAGTGGGGTATTTTGAGTTTTTAAATTATTATTCGAGTTATCTGGGTAATGAAACCATTATTCCATTTGTGAACGCGTGGATTGAAATCTCATCTTGATTAATTTGCTGTAAAAACAGTGTTGACTAGAGCACTACACATGCAAATTTGTAGTAGCCCAACTGACTCTCAATATAAATCGCCGTACGGGCAGAAGGATCGCAAAACCTTTTGGTCTGGGATTGCAAAATTTATTGATGATTCTGCAGGGCAATATTTCCCCTTCTCTGTCAAACCCTGCACAACATCTGAATCATTTTTATAACCCCCAAGAAAATTAACAAATCGGCCTCCAAATAAGCGCCATCCTAACTTCCAGAATTTCTTTGTTTCTTCCGAGTATCTCAGTTGTGTAGTATTCTTCAAATTAAACCAGCGTATAACATCAGTCCAAAGGAGAAACGAGATATTGTTTAATGGAAATTGTCCAGATACAACCTGTTTGAAGAATACGTACATAGCATCTTCGACCCCATCCACTTCTGCCAATTTTTTCATTACTTCCGGCAACAGACGTTGCATTTCTTCTATCATTTTATTTTTCATTTCATTGTCGCTATTTTCAGACGTCTTCAAGCATGCCTCGTCGGCTTCGGCTTTTTGCTTAACGGCTGGCATTTCTAACTGTCCACATCCATTTGTCTCTATATCCTGTTCAATTGAAATAAGGTCATCAAATTCATTTTTACCTTTATTCTTTTTCGTATTGGAGAACTTATGAATGCGGAAGAGTGAAAGTTTCTAATAGTCGGGGATTTGAATGGTGTTATTTTTCTTTTCTTTGGTTTGTACTTTGAAGGTGTTACTGTCGCTGGAGATGTACCTGATGTTGGTGGCTGCAATAACTCTTCCGTTTGAAACCAATGTACTCGTTCTTGTATGCATCGTGCTGGGTTCTTGTTTCTTTTGGGGCGATGTAGCCATAGAGAACGCTTCCTTCTTGCCATTGGTTGTGTTAATTATCATATGGCCTGCATAAAAGAAAAAATCAAAATGTGTCTTGAGCAACTACAAACTCTTTATAGAAAATATCGCCTGACCTTGTATGAAATTTAATGATCTAATGTGGACGTACTAGGGCTTAAGAAAAATAATAGTGTATGTGTCTGTTATTTGCTGTGATCTTAATGCGTGGACGACATCATGCAAATTATAGACCGTGAGCGATATCATGTAAATATTATTGTGCGTGGGCGATACCTTATAAATTACTCCGCGTGGGCGATGTCATATTTCCATTTGCTTTTTTTTCATCTCAAATTATCTGCTTTTGTTTAAAATCAATGTATAAATCGTTTAATATTGAATTACTATATCTAAATAAAAAGCTACAAACACAAGAAAACTTGGAACAATGGAAGACGGAGATACTTTGGCATTAGAGCGTGGTTGTTATCACTGAATTATTGCGTTGTTTTGAAAATGTTTTTGAGGTAATCTTCAAAACGGCATAAGTCTCGGTTATGAACTTTATAGTCGTGAATTCAGCATATTTTTCTGGGTTCCGTGCCGTTTTCCAAATCAAAATTAACGCACTATGGAATGAGTAATTAAGATTTTTCTTACCTGAAGCGAGGCCAAAACACCGTAAAAAAACCGTGGTACCTATCATAAAAAACCACGTGACTAGAGTCGATTCCCCGTAGTGATCCATGCTTCCCCAAGTATCATTATCCGAATAGCAAGTATCCAAACTACAAAATTAGGTGACACGCTTGTTTAGAATAAATGATTGATCTCGATGATCTTTAAAATATATTTGTTTTACTGTTCTCAATCATACCACTAGAGATTGGCGAAATTAAAATACATTTGACAAATTTTGTCATACACGATCAGAAATGTGCGCAATGTGATGCTTCTCGACCATTTATCAAAGCTATGCACTTGTTCTAAGATGAAAACATTACTAAGAACATGCATACATACTGGGGTATTTAAATATATGATGATTTTAATACAGTTGCATGGTATGTAAATATATCGGAACGTAAAAATAAATTGCATGTCCCTTTGAAATTACAGTGCTACAGTCAAATACGTTTTCTTATCAACATGCTACTGTTACTTTTTACGGAGAGGATGATTGCGTGGTAGAAGTTGTCCTTGTTCATCCAGGAAACGTTCAGGTCAGAAAGTCCAGAGGTCACCCCATTTTTTTCACGTTGTGATGCATGAAGTACATATTTGGAAATATCTGAAATAAAATACAACATCGACTAGTAATTATACAATGTCTCATTTACAGTAGCGGAAATACATACATTGTTCAATTCATGAAAATCCAATACAAATTATATTGCGTATCAATTATAGATTTCGTGCTTGGGACTTATGCATATAAATCGATCAGCTTTCCTTTCCCTAAGTGTCCGTCGTGGCCGAGTGGACGTTGTTGGTTCGAATCCGCCTCGACCCATAAACTTAATGTGAGAAAGTTTGGCAGTAACTTACGGAATGACGAGGGTTCTACTCAGATTCATAATGTGGTCTCCATATGCCATATATAACTGAAATGTGTTGTTTAAAAGGGCAGTAAAAACCCATTACATTAAGATATGTAATAACCATCGTCTCTTAAACTTAAGCGCTCCAAAAACTTTATGTGAGAAAGTTTCTAGTTATTTGCGGAAGGACGGTGGTTCTAAATAGTCTGACTCAGTCTGAGGTATTCCTCCACCAGTAAAGCTGGGTATATAACCTGAAATGTGTTGAAAATTATTGCGTTAAATCCCTTTCATAAAAAAAAGCTTTTACTGAGACCGAGATACACCATAAAATCGGAATGAAAATGATTAGTAAGTATCAAAAGTGCAATAAAACAATATGTCTGGTATGAGTTTAAAGGAAATCGGCGATGTGTTCAAAATATGGATTTCATACGAGTAACACCAGCTTTTTTCGCCATTTCACAAACCTATATTTGAAATATTTCGGTCATTTGAAAGTGTATTTCACTAACACATCTTGGTTCGAGATCAGCTTCGTCCAAACACTCTATATGATAAAGTTTGCCATTTGCGATTCTACTCAATATCTTTGTGAGAGACACCACCAACAATAGAGCTGGGTGCTAATTAACCTGTTCCGTCTTTATAATGAACAATATCCATTCCTTTTACGCATGTTATAAGTAATGTACTTTTTCAAGATTGTGAAAATATCACAGTCACGATAAGTAAATACTTATAAACGATTTTTTCCTAACATCAAACCCTTCAAAGGCAATGTTTGGACGACAGAGATGTGGAAATGACTCAGGACATATAGTACAATATCGTTGTGATTCTAGGGCCACAGCCTCAAAGAACGGACAGTTATCTCTGTCGTCTAGTGTTGGTAATCTATCCCGACCGATCACGTCATCCAGTTTTTGTTGAATTTTCGTCTGGTATTCCGGGTGGTTTAGTAAACACAACAGCAGACTACTGATGGCCGACAAAGATGTCAAAATGCCTGTATGGAATTGCCAAAAAATGTATACTGCTTACAGGTAGAATACGTTTTTATTGGTATCTTCGGAGTGATTAAACATACTTAAAATAACAGTAAAATACAATTGTTCTGTTTAAAATATTTTATGATTCATTATTAATGTTCTGAGAACAAAAACAGTGTACGTGGAACATTTTTCAGTTAAACTACTTTTGCTTTAGTGAATGCAATTTTCGGCGAAGAAAAGTAACAAGCAATCAGTCAATTTTTAGGTGGTAAAAAAACATGTACTTTATTTCGGTTGAATACTTTTTGAAATGTCAAAAAATATCATTTTTATTGTCAACTGTAAATTTTGATTGACGAAAATTGTTATATTTTCATCGATTTATATCAGAATTTGATTTGTTTAATTTGACTTTGGGTTGCATATTTTTGTTGTTGACGACTATTCTGTAGAGTAATAACGTTCTCCCCTGCTTATGTATGTTTATAACAAACATATATCGCAATTAATCTAAGAAATAATACTTGTGAAAAGTTATCATATGGAGACGACCAGACGTTAATGGAGTGACCCTGTTTCATGTTTAAAACCAACACGTGACTGTCGATTTCTATATATTGTTCTTAAGAGTTATAGTTTATCTACATCTTATCATTCATAACGTCAATTTTAAATATCTCCAGATAGGAGAAAATTCACAAGTTATTTTTATGATATAAAGCACAAGATGCCAAAAGAACCTTGTTATCTTATTCACAATTCCGTTTTTGGATGACAGGCATGTTGATGCTAATAATAAAGTTATTTATTTTTCAAATGACGCGTTGTTTGTACAGTATGCTCTCCGAATGAGCTGTTGTCTGGATATAATCTTACCTGCAGCTACCGTTTCCACAGCAACACAGATGATACGCTTGTCGTTGAAGAGAACTTCACTTTGGACATATTCTGCCTTCTTGTTGATCAAATAGTCAACGATGACCCGAATCTTACCGGGCGTGTGAGTTTCCTAATAAAAGCATATAGAGTCTGAGTAACTTATAGTGAAAGATGGAAGATAATCACAGAATTTCGTATTAATTACATTTCTGTTCCATCCGAATATATTAGTCACTGATTAAATAAATTTAATTAAGCACAGTATCAATTGTGTTAATTAAGCATAATAAGCATGATAAACTATGATGAAAGACAATAATAAAACGAAGAAGTTTATTTAAGAGAACATTTTGCATTACTTCAGTCTTTCATGATGTCCTGACCATAGATGTAAAATACAGTTTCCATGTATTGAAGTTTCTACTATGTTTTATCTTTATAAGGTAGAGAAATAATAAAGAGTGTAATCAAACATTGCTGTATCGTTTACCTTTCCATCTTCAAGAAGACCCACATAAGCTTACCAACATCATATACAAGCCTAAATTTATGTATCATACTATGATCTTTATGTGTGATTACAATTGTTTCAAGCCTTTTTGGGAGAGGGTAGGGGAATTTGACTTAATGTTTTTTTCCTCAAGTTCAGAATACACACTAAACTAATAGTCATTGAGTGTTGACTCCAAGAAATGCATAGCTCAGGGCCAGTCAAACTACGATTCTCAACTTTCCCAATTGAACGAATTCTGTATTGCAAATCTTTTGAAAATATCACCTTGTTGTTCTTTGCCATAACCAGCTCCAAGTAAGCCCCAGGACAGGTAGCGCAGGAAAGGAAATGCCAACAAGAGACTGTTTCTTTTGGCATTGAGAACATAGTCTGCACTGCTATCAAACTCCCAAAACATGTTTAAATCATCATCTATAAGAGTCTCTCCACTCAACTGCAAAATAGACAAGTTAGACCATTTAAAACAAGTTGAACCATTTGAACAAACGTATTTAAACGTATTCAAAGGAAAGACCAGTTAATTACAGATGGTAACTCAAGATTAAATATGTGTATTTAATTGATAAATTCTGTAACGAGTATTATATCTTTTGTTATAAAAGTGCCTAAATTACGTTATTCTGGACTGGTTGAATTAATATCAATAATCATTACACTAAATGTTTATAAAAATGGTTCCAAGATTGCACTTGTAGACAAAAGACAATCATTAAAACATATTTTCACTTCTACTGGTCAAAGTATTGTGATAAACCGACATAATATTATTGACATGTCCACATGCCAGTCTGTAACAAGGTTTATATACTATTTCTTCTAGGTTTACAAATGTTTTAACAATACATATAAATAACCAAGAAGACTAAAATTGATTTCACACTTTTAATTCAAACGTAGTTTGTGACGTATCAAGTAGGACACACATACTATTCACGTAGAAGCGAATATTTAATCCGTCGCACATCCAATCAGAATTGTGCATTAAAAGTTAAGATCAAAGAGGAACTCGAACGCATGGAGCAAGAAAAATAATCGTTCGTTGTGCCTAGTCTGTAATGCGAACCCAGCTCTCCCGATTGAGTCCGTTAAATAGCAATGTTGAAAAAGCCGTATTTGAGCAGGTTGATTGGTCAGTTGCTTCAACTAAAAGTCTGAATGACGTCACAGTTTACTTAGTGTTTTCTATGGCATAAAATTCCCTGCTTTTTCATTGGGGTTATAATACCTAATTCAGGAGATATCCAGTTCTGGTATACACTCATTGGGTTAATAGTTCTTTTTGTACAGTATGAAACTCAATGAAAATATTATGCTGTAACAGCATTTCTCGGTACGAACAATTGACGATGTCGTTTCCAGAATACCGAATGGAAAACACTCAGGATGCAACATCATCGGTTTTGAAAAACAAGTTTGAAACCCTGCACGTTTAGCTCGTCATTTAGATGCTATGTGTTGTTGTTGTATGGTGTTTAGCGTCGCTTTCAACAATGTTTCAGTCAAATCGCGAGTATTCTAAGCGCTGTCACAGCCGCAGACATACGGTATGATACCCCACCGAGTCACATTATACTGACACCGATCCGACCAGACCTAGAAATCAACTCTAAATGCTGAGCGTCAAGCGAGGAAGCTTCTAGTACCCTTTTTAAAGTCTTTGGTATGACCCGGCCGGGGATTGAACCCACGACCTTCCGCATGCGAGGCGGACGCTCTACCACTAGACCACGCCGCGGTTATTGATGCTATGTGAATAATGGATAGAGTTTACATTAGAAAGCTTTAAATGTGCCACGTATTGACATTTTAGGCGTAGATATCATCATGAACGACATACTAGTCACTGGATATACGCGCAAAGAACATGACAATCGATTGGAAGCACTTCAGCGTGAAAGAAGATATGAAAGTGTAGGTCAATTATTGACAAGTGTGGGACTCAAACCTGATTCAGAAAATATTGAGAGCTGCAGTAAACACTAATCCTTCAGAAAATAAGAAATATGTAATAATTTTGTACAATACCCATGTAAGTTAATATCGTGGGGATATTTAATTATAATTGTGTTTATAATTATAACTTAGTTACTTGACATTCAAACATGAATTAGGTGAAGATAGGTAACTCGTTGTGTATTAAAGTCGGTTCCGCGTCTGACTATCAATCCAGGGGTCGTGAATTCGAATCCCAGCCCGGCAACAGTCTTCGTGATGATTGATATACGACATTATGTCTCATTATCATTCGTCTCCCACCGCTGATTCAAGTGGGGGAGTTATCAGTAACTTACGGATATGGGGTGTGTTCGATTACTGGTTAACCTTTCAAGTACCAGTAAACAGTGATTAGGTTAACAGATCGTCTGTTAGCCCTCGATGGCATAAATACAACGCTAAATATTCCGATTCCGATTCCGTGTATTTGAGCATATACCGCTAATGTGAGAACACAAGAGCAAATATACGGGCCAGTGATATACAACAGATGTATATTTCAAAAGAATAATTGGTTTCTATGTACGTTGCCAAACGATTATATCATAATGCTTAAATGTGGGGAAATTAAGTCAGTATCAGAGTGTGAGATTGGGTTTGATTAAACTGAAGTGAAAAGGTATTAATGTGTCGGACAGACAGGTACCACTGTAGCAAAGAAAAGCGAGTAGCTATTCCCTAAAAACGGAGCTTGTTAAAATGCTAAGTAAAATGATCTTTAATATTTCTGACAAACGTGTCGAGTTATTCAGAAAATCAAAATATATTTCTAAAGAAAGACTCATTATTAAATATGGGACCAAAGCAGATAGAAAGATTTTTAAAACCCCCCAGAAAATACTGGTTAAGAGTGTACCCTTTTTCCAAATTCTACCTTTAATACAGGTCATGCAAAACAAGGCGATATGAGTTATATGTAGTTCTTATAACCATCCCCTCCCCTCCCCCACCATATTTCTAGTAGATTTTATAGTCAACTTAATATACTCAATGTGGCGTATTCGGTTGAGCAAATAAAGTTGAGCCATATGTTTTTAACAAAACATGTTCTAGTTCCTTGAGTGAAAATTTCACCCCTGTTCAAGATTTAAGTGCTTATAATTGTGTATAAGACAAGGTCAAGGTCGTACAATTTTGTATAACCATGATATAAATGCAATGCTGGTATTAACACTTTTCACTACAGTGGTTTTAATGACTGTAGCTCATAAACTGATAATTTTATAGCATTACTTATTTATACAGGTACAAACCTGAATGATGTTAAAAACATCTATTGCAAGATTTAACAAACAACAAAAATATGCATGTTTATTACTAACTAAATGCTATATTTGCTGTGATTGAATGTAAATTACTGTGATACAGTTGAGTTGACCGCATAGTGCATGTAACAATGAGCCTATTTCTTATCTAGTCATGTTATGCTCTGATTTTAATTATCGATTGTACATATTCAACTACTCTTGTACCTCATTATACTGAATAGGCTATCCTTTAGTACCATTCTTCAACTTTTTATCAACTCTTATTGTTTTATTATCTATAAATCAGTAGTGTATGTATGATATGCCCACTTTCACTTATAAGGAATTATAGGTTTAAACATGTAACCTCCATTCCACACTACTCAATGTTTTATTGACAAGTAAAAAGGACAGTCAGAATTGCGAATCTTGTGAGACAGTCTAAAATCCATATTCTGTTAGATTCTGTTAGATCACACACACACGCACGTACGCAAGCACACACACACGCAAGCGCGCGTACACGTGTATACATATATATATGTATAAATATCGCCAGGGCAGATGACGATTTGTGGTATGTTAAGAAGAAAGTTTTTAAAATAACGAAATTACTGAGATCTCAGAATGCACATCTCTAAAAAATGATTGATTGACAATCAAATTACATAGTGAAATTTGATAAACACGCCCTTAAGCTGGACCACAAACCAATGAAAGATTGGGGATCGGTGATGTTAAGAATATAAATACATGTAATGCGTAGATTAATGGTTCGGTAAAATAAAATCATGGTCAACCGAATCCATTAGAGTTGAAATATTGGAGCAACTAAAAGACAACGGATAAACAAGGTTATATGGAACGATTAAAATGCATCATCATCAACAACAACAACAACAACAACAACAACAACAACAACAACAACAACAACAACAACAACAACAACAACAACAACAACAACAACAACAACAACAACAACAACAACAACAACAACAACAACAACAGCATCAGTATCAACCATACTTAGACAGATCAATGGAAAAATGCAATCAGTAATCCAAAACAAAACTTGTTACGCGTTCAGGACGACATGTTTCACCCTTGAACGGTATGGAGGTAGCATATTAAATACCATCTGGTTGAATGACTGTTTTAAATAAGTATGTATTGTGTAGGTAGAAAGACGGATTTCAACATTACAATCTCAATTTAAATTATAACTCCGCCCTCACTCCGCCCACTTCAGAACGCAATGAGTTGAGCAGTATGACTACCTCACCGAAGTACATAGAATCCAATATTACCGAAGGATTAACTTCGTAAAAAGAACGCTCACGGCATATAGTAGTATTAACATGGAGATATTGTTGTATATCGTTCTCGGGATATTACTTCTCTACCTTATATTTAAACCTAGCAGTCTTAAGGGTAAAGTTATACCGGGACCAGGAGGTCTACCATTTGTGGGTTCAGCATTTGACGTCACTCCTACAAATCTTCACATAAAGTTATATGAGTATGCAGAAAAGTATGGTGATATTGTCAGACTAAAACTATTCGGTAGAAATGTTGTCGTTTTAAATTCCGAGGAATTGATACGGAAAGCGTTCTGTGAAGATCCATACAAGCAACATTTTAACGACAGAGAAGAGACGTTTTTTGGTAAATATATATATTTTGGAAACCAATCAGTAACTACATATACGAATGGTTTCGATAACACCCACAACAAGCTACGGAAAGAATATATCAAAAGTATGCACGTGTACGGAGAAGGGATCAAAGATTTTGAGAGGAACGTGATGTCAGAAATAGAAAGGCTCATGGTGAATATCGATAAACTCAACGGTGCAGAGTTTGAAATGACTGAAAAAATCAAAACGTTACTATCGAATATAGTAGCAATTTTGGTAAGTCATTTTCCTGATCAATAATATGATGTAACAGGTGCGTCGCTTGTCTCTTTTTGAAATACGCAAAACTAATTAAGTACAGTAGAGGGTATGGGAGGGGGAATGCCCTCCAGCATGTTAGGGATCAAGGCCTCTCCCGAAGATAATATATTACTTCAAACGTCAAATGCTGCGTTAATATTCAAGCCTTGTCAAGATATTTTTACTGGCTCCTATGGTGATACATTTTCTGATGTTTTTTTTTATTACCATTTTCCCCAACTCGCTTAAATGTACGACAGGTTTAATGAAGAAACTAATATATCTTTATAACTCGATATATGTTTTAAGAAAATACACTACAATACCTATATAATACCAACTTTTTACAAATCTTTCTTTGATTTATGATATACTCACTCATCCAGAATCAATGCGCCTTTAGTGCTTGTACAATGCAGTTATTGAATAAACAAAAGAGGTGAATGCTTTAACATAAGCGGGCCATGGCATACCTATTAGGGGCACCGAATGGGTATAATGAATGGTTATTAAATGATATTATTTGAACACATTCAATAGCTAAGCACACGAACGATGCAAATTTAAATGGATGTATATCATTCAAGTTCAAAAGTTCTATATGATAGTCATGCCGACGTTGAATAAATTTGCTTATGTTCAATTTGAAATTTAAAAAATACGAAATGTCTTTATAAATGTCATGTGTTTATTATACAGAAGTAATATGTGAGGTTTTGATAATTGATCTCGATATACATGCATGTTTCATGGCTAGTCTTCATGAAAAGTATCAAAGAGGATGCACAGGCTTTAATAGCAGTCAATTACTACCATTTATCTTATTATAAGTTATATTTTATAATAAGATGTATTTGTAATACGTGTTGCTCAGTTCCAATAACAAGTACAGATGCATTGTATTAGCACTTAAACTGTCTAAGTAATGGGGTATGGTAGCGCTTTACGTGTACATGCGAATAGAATGGGGTTTGACGCCATTTTCAACACATTTCGGGTTATATATGGCATACCCAGTTTTACTGGTGGAGGAAGACCTCAGACTGAGTCAGACTGAGTAGGACCACCGTCTTTCCGCAAGTAACTGGCAAACTTTCTCACATAAAATTTTTGGAGAGAGTAGGACTTGAACCTACGACCTTAGCGGTGACCTTAGAGATAAGTGATCTTGAGACGACGCCTTAGACCACTCGAACACGAAGAACGCACACATGCGAATATAATAATTTCTCTGTTGTATATACAAGTCAAACCTCATAAACAATAATCATCCAGCTTAGATGAATACAAGAAACAAACATAAACACGATTATGATATTAGTTTAGTTTATACTAATTCATTTTTTATCGATTAAGGAAAAAACCCAATGTTTATATGAACCTCTCGGGAGTAAGCATTCTGTGTAAAACCAGTACTGAGTACTGTTTTTAAAGGCATTGGGACGAGTTCCGGATCGAACATGATACGCAACATCTGGCGTGAGCTGCCACATTGTATCCACGACACTACCACTCCTTCTTTAGAATGATATTACATATATGCTTTTAAAAGTAAGATTATGGACAATATTGATTGCATGTAACACAAAGAGTCATTGCTACTTAAATCGAGTGATTGATATAGAATTCACAGTAAAATCCGATTGGTTGATATAGAATTCAAAGTAAAATCCGATTGGTTGATATAGAATTCACAGTAAAATCCGATTGGTTAATGAAACTTTATATTATTTAATACCTTTTTATTGTAGTCATTTACTTTTTTTATGCTTCTCAACAAATAATGAGGAAACGCATTTTCAGCACTTCGTCCGTGCATGCGTGTGTGTTTGCATGTGTCCATCCGTCCGTCTCCAAATCATTTTCCGGGCCATTTCTCCTTTCATTGGAATATTACGAAACTTGCTAGAGTATTGTCTTCATGTTAAGGTTCGGGTTCGGTGATTTTCATAAAGTTGTAACTATTTGAAAACATCTATTATCAAGTCATTATGTTTGAATTGTTCCCCGCATAACTTCTCTAAAACCCTGGTTGGGACGTTATGAAACTTGTTAGGATGCCTCACTAGGAAACGAAGATATTGCGTGTTGTCGTTTTCTTTTGGTTTGATGAATTTTCACACAGAGTTGATTCCGTCATTTTCCAAAGCCTTGTCCACGCTACATCTATCGATAATCTAAATGTGTATTTCTGTAATCTAACATAGACAAATATGGATCTTTTGACATTTTAACAAGATCCTAACAGTTTTGACTGTCCCCTGTCTGGTGTAATCACTGACATTTTATGACTTTGTACTTGATTATGGGCACAATAACAATAACAGTTACAATAACAATAACAGTAACAATAACAGTAACAATAACAGTAATGTTCTTCAAATTATCTTCTCAAAAATCATCTCAGGTCCTATGTTGAATGCTGATTATATCTACAGAAGTATTCTTAGGTTTTTTATTAACTCGACACGTTTGGCAGAATATTACGGAGCATTTTACTCAGCATTTTAAATGGCTCCGTTTGTTAGGGAATAGCCACTCGCTTTCTTTGTTACAGAGGTACCCACGTCTGTCAGACACATTAACACTTACCATTTCACTTTAAAGTTAATAAAACTCTATCTCGCACTCTGATACTGACTGAGATTTCCGCCTTCCTAGCGCATTATTATATTATCACTTGGCAACGTGAATAGTAACCTGTTCTGCCTTTGAAAATTAATTACATATGCTGTATGCTATCCGGATATTCACACACTGTATCATACTTGTGACCTAGAATATCAATGACCTGTGTTCTTCTCTGGAGATCTTATAATATTATCAGTATATGCTCAAATACACAACCGTGACGAGTGATCTACATTAATAAAAAACATAGTCTTCAAGCATGAAGTTAGTAAATTATGAATATAAACACAATTTCAAGATGCCGCTTCAAACTAGTCAGTTCAGTCGCGCACGATTTTATTTTCTAACTCCATGCGTTTGAGTTCCCAATTGACTTTTGACCTTTACTTTACAAGTATAATTCTGGCTGGATGTTGACATATTGAACATTCGTATCTAAGTGATGCACAATGTGAAGGTATTCGTTCCCATTAAATAGGATTTCAATAAAATTAGTTTTAATTTGGACAATAGCTTCTTGTTGTTTGTACGTCGTGTTAATATATTTTAAGGCTATATTTGTCCATATTATGTTGCAACCATGAGTCAACCATTAGACGTATTCGTATATAACTTAGTCATCCGTTTTAAAGGTAGTATGTCAGAAATAAAAAAACACGCTTTAAATGTATTAAACAACAAAACTATTTCTAAAATGGATACAAAGCATCTCATTATAAAAATGAAACACGATTGGTTTGGTACATCATATCCTCCAAAAAATGACTTAATTCATTTTAATCGTTGAAATGAAATTTCCATTCTAAACTTACTAGTAGGCGGTACATAAATACTGATCGACGACCTTCACATCGTCATTCGGACTCTTTCTAAGATGATAAAAATTCTACATAATGTAAACCAACGTGATGGATCATATCGAAATTAAAACGAAATCACGTAGTACGTGTAACTCATATGATGCTTCGCAAAATTCGTTTCAATTTTAAGCGAGAAATCTATTTTAGTTTAACCTTGGCGCGAAGGTCATGTTTAGACGGAGTGAGTGGGTAAATATTGGAAAAAACTTTTTTAGCCAATTTCAACATTTTGAAAACTCCTGATGTACTTCCTTTTATATTTTTACCATTCTGTGTTGTAATCTTTTCAAAGACATTATTGAAACTTTTTTAAATAAATAAGTGTTTTAATTGATAAACTTTAAGATAATTTTTGAAATGTTAAGCGCCTGTCATGCATATAACACGACAGGTCTCGAACCCGGTTTAGGGGATTATTGATATTCAAAGCAGACCTCGGAAAGCCGAGAGATCTCCGACGTATCAGTAGTTCAAAGAGGTCAACAGTTGATTGTTCAGAAACGATTGTAAATTTCATAATAAATGGCCACATGTTATTTCAAATATATAACTAAATCTGAGTATTTGATTTTCAAATTGATGCATTGTTAGTTACAGTTAATAGTGTTATTACTAAATGAGTTTCCTTATTGAAAACTGAGATCCGACTTCTGGCGCTTGTTAGTCGAACCGTTTAAGACATAAATAATATAATATGTTGTTTATCTAAATATAATTTATGTAATTTCGTTTTTATTGCACATACTTCATATTGTACAACATCGTATGGCAAAGGTCATATATAATGTTGTTTGGAAGAACTTGTGACCCGAATCCATTTCACATACAAATATGAAATAAAATATGTTTAAACTAAACAATTTACTACTTGTTGTAAGTTGGGATTAAGTTTCGTTCTTTGTTTTTGTTGTTCAAGCAAAGAGATACACGTGGCGTCTTAATTCCATTGAAACAAATTTTAGAAAAAAGCTGGAAAAAAAACACAATATTTTGAACTTAAATTTCATTAAAAGTTTAATATATACATCTGCCTTCACACACGACAGTTTTCACATCGCAACATGGGGGTAAACATAAATAGAGGTGTCAAGTAGTCGGCGCCTAAATAGACAATGACCGCGTATTAAATCGTTAAAATACTTATTTGGTCCCGGGCTATTTCTATGAAAAAGAAGAAGAAGATGTATACACTGTATGATTTTGAACAACACTTGGCTCGAACAACCCTTAGTTCGAACAACCCTTAGTTCGAACTATTTTGTCCAGTCCCGTCGGGTTCGAACCATCGAGGTTCTACTGTACTTCTGTATTTCTTTGTATGATTAATTAACCGTTAGGGTTTACGTTAACAACGTTTTAATTGACTTTTAATTGAAAGTTTTAAAACACTATTGCATCAAAATATTTGAACAAAATTAAATTATTCTATGGCTTTGTTGTAATTGAAAATTATTTTTTCCGTCTAATAACATTGATTACATTACTAATTAATTACATTGGTTTTACAAACGCGTGCATTTTAAAAAGTATACGTGTGTAATTTACATGTAACACAGAAGTAAATATTAGGGGTGTATGTTTTAAACGATCCAAGTACGCCATTACTCAATAATTTTGGTGACCGGCAGTTAACATATATGGTTATAATACCACAGAGATTTGGCACTAGAGACCCTCTCTATCAAAAGTTACTAAAAGTTTTTAAAACATCCTCTTTATTGTTACTTACTTACGCCCGCCATATTGAATCGGTCCATTGCTCTAACTATTTTCAGCATGTACCTGACCTAAACTGTTGATTTGTAAATAAAGAAACTCTAAGTGGGTCAGTGAACAAGACTACATGTCCCTTCGACGGCTCCTAAAAACACCGTAAAATGAATGCGAATACTGTGTTATCCACAATGTGATGTTAATCTTTTATTGTATGGTCTGACGTTCAAAGTAACTAGAGTGTAAGAACGTTCTAGTAACCTTGCTGTAACGTTATTCGAGATGTGCTACCAGTTTCATTTGGGGTGAAATACACATACATGTACAATGAACGACCTTGAACGATTATATCAAGTAAAATTACCTTAAGTAGGTTATGTGTTAAAGTCACTCATAAATTATCATTTTTTAATAGTTAAATCGCATATTATTGTATCAATGAAGTTAATACATTACGTTAGTAAATTTGAAAATATAATAATAAAATTTACATTGATGTAATTAGGCGAAAGGCCCGCATTCACGAGAGTTTAGAGGTCATATAAGATGAGTGGCGGCCTCTCCAAAAATATAGCGTAAAAATAGTCTGAACATAGAGATGTAAACTTAGTTTATGAATATCTGTTCAGCACATTCATGAGAAACATGACCTGTATATGAATTAACTGTCACTTTTATAATAATTAGCGGGTAGAGAGATGGTCATACATGATAGAAGAGGGGTTTTGGAGGGGAAAACAAATAGTTGGAGTTTTGGGATGGGAAAGGTTTGATCTAGCAGGCCAGCAGTTATGTTGGGATGGGAGAGGCAGATAGTTTAAGTTTTAGTTTAGTTCTGGAAGCTAGATATTAAGTCTGGGGTTTTAGGTTGAGGGTATTTGAGACACCGGAGGATGTGTGGATTGGGGGGCAAGATGGGAATATTGTCTGAACTATGTTTTGAAACGTATATCGTGTTTAAGTATTGGCCATCACAGTTTAAATGAAAGATGTTATTACGCAGACTAAATATATATCAAAAAGGAATTGCGTTTTATGTGAGTCTGTGTGATATGTTAGAACAGTTACTCGTATAGTACACATTCAAGCACTGGAAATTTACTTTATCCTACATGAGAATACCACAAATATCGAGTGTGTATTTAAGGTCACATGTGCACTGGCACCAGATCCAAGTCATTTCATTTCACTCTGACTGGAGTATACAAAACTAAGCTGGCGAACATAATCAAAATGGCGGGCGAAATAACGTCTTTTTATACTTAATTAACAGTAGAAACCAATTTTGATAATGTTTCATGAGTTTTGTTTAGACAAATATGTTATATATTGGAAAATGGGCGATCTGAAAAAAGAAATATATATAAAATCAAATATGTCAAAATGGCCAATGTTCAAGATGGTCGCCAAAATATTGAATAAACTGCGTCTCAAGATCAATATTATTGTTAGTACATGTAACTATTATTAGTGATATTTAAGTTACTGACATTAGTGTAGTAAGCAGGATCTAATTCGTTACTTGGTCAATTTAATAAATTCATCTTCTTGAATATTATGTAAAAATGTGAAACAGACTTATTTTAAAATAAACTGTCTAATTTAACATTAATATGGTATTAAAACAATGATTATTGTTTAATGACTCAGGTGTGTTTACTTTCATATTAGCGTATACAATGTCAATATGGCCGATATTCAAGATGGTCGCTATTCTCTAAACAATCATTACACAAAACGCCCAAAATAACATTTTAAACTTGCTAAATATACTTTTTTTAAAACATCTGTGATCGTTTTGTACATATTTAAAGAACTGAGTATGTATTCTCCCGGCCATATTTATCAAGGAGACTACATTATCTAATCAGGCTACGCGCATAATAACCTTTTATTCTTTTGAAGTTTAATTACATCCGTTGTATTTATCCGCACACGTGTATTCACACACTTCATGATACGCGTAACCGAGAACATCACTGACCTGTGTTCTTCTCCTGTGACCTCTGGAGGTGTTATCACATTAGCGGTATATGCTAAAGTACACAACCCTGACGAGTTATCCACATTCATCAAAAACATATTCTTTACGTATGAAGCTATTGAATTTATACTATAAACACAATTTCAAGATGCCGCGTCAAACCAGGCAGTTCAGTCACGCACGATTTTATTTTCTAACCCCATACGGTCGAGTTCCCATTTGACTTTTGACCTTAACTTTACAGGCACATATCTAAGTGACGGCCAATGGGAAGGCATGCTATACATGTATTAAACAAAAAACTATTTTTAGAATGAATATAAAGCATCTCGTGATAATAAATGAAATCCGAATTGTTTGGTATATCAAATCCATCAACACGTGACAAAATCAATAATTTAATCGGAGTTGTAAGCTTGAAAAGAAATTCTCATTTTAAAATAGTCGTAGACAGGACTTAAATACTGATTGACGGCCTTCACGTCGGCATTCGGACTCTTGAAACAAATTCTACAAAATGTAAACCAACATGGTAGGTCATATGAAAATCAAAACGAAACCGCGTACATGTAACTCATTATATGAAATATATTTTAGTTTAACCTTGGCGCGTTGGTCGGTGTTAGATAGTCCCTTTCAATACACTGTTTTAGAATGTTTATATAGACGGAGTAAGTGTGTCTATGTGCTTTAATACGATGTAGGACTTTTCGGTCCGCGAATGGTAGACATAGTGAAATTGAATTCAAACATTATAATGTAATGGTGGTAGCTGACCATATGAAATGTATAAGTAATAGTGTTAGTGGGGGGTCCATTAAAGTCGGAGTTCATTGGGCTACTCTACACTTAATAACTGTTGTATACTGCGATTACTCACATGTGTATTTCTTTTACGCCTTGCTGTGTGATATTACTATTACTACAAAGTTATACAAATCCAGCCAGAATGTGTATTGGTCCCGTTATCGCCTAATAGCCATTACTTAGATAATGTTCCTCCCGATTTGTTTGGATAAATAGCATCATTTTTATGTCATCGAGGGCTAACAGACGAACAGTTAACCTAACCACTCTTTTCTAGGATCCTGAAAGTAACAGAGAAATTAAGCACTTGAATCAGAGTTCAAAGACGATTCACAATGAGTTGCAATGTCGTATATCAATCATCATGGAGACTGTCGCCAGTTGAGAATTCGAATAAACGACCCCTGGATTGAAAATCGGACGCGTTGCCGACTTGGCTAATCGGACCGGCTACCGAAACTCTGGTTTCTCTATATACGGGTAAAATTTTCACCTTTTACTCAAGAAGAAACTTATCACAAATGAAATGTCAACTTTAAGGTGATGATATAATAGCATCACAACCACTGTCACCACTACAACATCATTATCATCATCATACTCACCACCATCATCATCACAATCATCATCACCATCACCATCATCATCATCATACTCACCACCATCATTTTCACCATCACCATCACCATCACCATCATCACCATCATCATTATCACCATCATCATCATCATACTCACCACCATCATTTTCACCATCACCATCACCATCATCATCACCATCATCATCAACATCATCATCATAATGCTGTCCAACTTGCCTTTTCTTGCAGCTGAGTGGAGAGACGCTTTTAGATGAGGACGATGATTTAAACATATTTTGGGAGTTTAGTCGCAGTGCAGACTATGTCCTCAATCCCAAAATAAACAGCATCTTGTTGGCATTTCCGTTCCTACGTCACGTACCTGGAGCTTACAAACAGCCGTATTTGGAGCTGGTTAGGGCAAAGGATAACATCGCAAAAAGATATTTTCAAAAGATAAAGGTTTGCAATGCAGATTTTTCAAAGTTAAATAATCGGATATTTAGATATTGACTTGGTATGTGCTATTTACTTCTCAGAATACTCGGACAAACAATGCCACTTGGCAAGTGGGCGGAGCGATTGTAGTTTTCGTGTCAGAACAATATATAGCCTAATGCTTATTACGGAGTAGATACTATTCAAATTTTAAAATTGAAGTTTTACTTTGTATCTATACTGAGGTCGTCATGATAGATTGAATTCATGCAAATCTTTCTTTGTCATCATTATTTATACTTCATTAATATTTACTACACGATTATTATTATAATAATTATTATCATTATTTATGCTACTTTAATATTATCATAATGTTAATAATTGTGCTCATTTTTATTTATTAATTTATTTATGAAATTAATACATAGGCGTATGAGCCGGGGGAGGGGGCAATTTACAGCATATACTTTGGAGCCTGAAAGTACATCCTCATACACTCTCTGCTCAGGTTGCCCCGCCACCCCCTCCAAAAAAAAAAGCAAACCCCCCCCCCCCCAAAAAAAACAACAAAAAACAACAACACAATACGCTCCAACACCCATGTAAAAGGAAATACTGAGATTAACTTTCACTATAAGTTACCCCTGTTCGATTTGCTGGTTTATAGGAAACTCACACGCCCGGTAAGATTCGAGGCATCATTGACTATCTGATCCAAGGACAAGCACAAGATATTCAAAGTGGAGGTGAAGTTCTCTTCAACGACGAACGTATCATCTGTGTTGCCGTGGAAACGATAGCTGCAGGTGAGGTTGTTTAATTCATTTAAAGCATGCTTTATGTTAAAGGGGCATATCTCTACAAAAAGTTCCTAGAAACATTCCTTTAAAAAGTAAATATTTTTACTTCACTGAACGACATTTAAACCCGCAAAACTCCAATTGAACATGTCTGGAATGCGTTGGGTGGGCGCATTAACGCTCGTCTGCTACCACCGAGAAACGTTAATGATAATAACTTTTATCCTACCTAGAATTATAAACGAGTGTCATTAGTTGTATATAGAAATGGACAAGTCACGTGTTTGTATTAAATGTTTGGAACAAGGTTAAAGTGTTATTTCTCAAATTAATTACAATATAAAAATGTTGGTAAGAGACATCCATATGCAGTGAGAAAGTTTAAAGGCTTCAACAACAATAATACGCTGCTCAAACTCTTGAAATTAACAACAAAAATGATACCTTTTCTTTCCATTGGAAATTTAGCTAAAACTTGTGCCTCATACAATACATTTTGTCAAAACATCAATAATGATTGAATAAGCTATTTTAAACAGACAAGTAGTATTTTACTATCATTTTACAATTAATCACGCCGAAGATATGGATTTAAACGTTTGCTAACCGTTGGCTGTATAATATATAAATATTTTAATTGCAAATTCCATACATGCATTTAGGTATCTTTGACGGACATTAATTACTAGACATTCATAAGTTCTATTTTTACTGTCTTTTTACAACACAATTAATCACGCCGAAAATACCAGTTTAAAGGTTTGCTAATCATTAGTAGTTTATATGAATATTCTAATTGTCAATTCTATACAGGTATTTTGACATCTTTGGCGACGATTAATAGTCTGCTGTTATGTTTACTAAACCACCCGGAAGTCCAGACGAAAATTCAACAAGAACTGGATTACGTGATCGGCCATGATAGATCCCCAACACTAGACGACAGAGATAACTGTCCGTTCTTCGAGGCTGTTGCCCTCGAATCACAACGATATTGTACAGTGTTTCCGGAGTCATTTCCGCATCTATGTCGCCAACACATTGCCTTTGAAGGATATGATGTTGAGAAAAAATCATTTGTAAGTATATTAAATATATGTATTAATTCACAATATTGAAAAGGTAAAATGGCGTCCAAAGGTGTATATCAGCATGGTATTGAATAGAACATATAATAACAAACTTTCTCAAATAAAGTATATGGAAGGAGCTAGTACCGAACCCAAGATGCACCAGTGAAGTACACCGAAACATTTTGTCGTTTTCTCATTAACAATTTTTGTCGAATTGACAAAAACATGTGTCACCTCGTAGGAAATCCACATTCAGGACAATTCGCTAATTTCCATTAAAGTCATACCAGCCATTTCGTGTATATGTGTACGTTTGTTCACTACTCGTCATTTCAATTCACTTTTAATGTAAGTGTATTTCGGCCCTTGTGAAAGCTTGAACTTCTGTCTTTTAATGTAAATGTATCTCGGCCCTAGTGAAAGCTTGAGCTTCTCGCTTTTATTGCCTTCCTCCATCAAGTCGTAGAATTAAAACTGACCGTGTGATATGTGCATGCGCTAATCCCGAGGTCATATTCTATAATTAATACGCAATATCATTTTGTTAAGAATCTATATTTTAACGGGGTTTCTAGTGTTGAACATTACATGCATTTTCGCTTGCTGTTAATTGCACATTGCATAATTACTATTTTGTGCTTTATTTCAGATATTTCCGAACTTGTATTTCATGCACCACAACGAGAAAGTATGGGGTGACCCCTGGACTTTCCGACCTGAACGCTTCCTGGATGAACAAGGTCAACTACTACCACGCAGTCATCCTCTCCGTAAAAAGTAATAGTTACATGTCGATCTATTTCCTGGAAAATATTTTTCTGTAGGACAGTTACTTTAAAGGGACACACAGCATTTGTTTTCACGTTCCGAATATCTATGTACATATATATAAATATATATGTGAATACTATATGTGAATACTATATATGAATACTATATGCAACTATAATAAAATAATCAGATATTTGTGGCCGATGGTCGTTAGAAGAAGAACTAAGATCGGTGAATTTTTTAGGTTTTAATGCAGTTGTCACACGCAGTCTATACTATCATTAAAAAACCAGGCTGATTTAGTAAGTAGCCGACAAGAAATTTATATATTAGAAAATCTTCTATTCGTTGCTTATGGTTGTACTGTCAGAAAAAGTGTATAGATGGGGAAATGGTTAATTTACCCATCATGCAACAAAATTGCTCACTCATCACTCATTCATTCGCTCAGTTACTTCGTACAAAACATACATGTATATAAACAGATACACTGACATCACAACACAAACAATTGAAACTGACTTTAAATCTATTTACACATGCCAGAGTACTTGAGACCAGGAGGCTCGCATACCTAATGTGGCCAAAAGCAAGCCCTGGTCACATATTTAAATACCCCATTTTGTATGTAGGCGATTGGAAATGCTTTTATTATAAAAAAGGGAGCCTTACACTGATAATTGTGTGTAAAACATCACTTTTCCCACACTTGTGGTCGCGAATTTGATTTTTTAAATATTTGGCAAATAAACTCTCACCTCAATTTTTAAAGGCAATAGGCTACACCAGTGCCGCTAGCAGTGTGACCGGGAAAACAAAAACATTTTAAAAATATTTCAAAGACAAGTTTTTGCGACAGAAGAATAAAAAAATATATTTCAAGCAGAACAAAATAATTACAATGGTCCTGTTAAAGAAGTATTTCAACAGTTTTCAAAATTTTAAAATTGGTTAAAACATATTTTGTTCAACAGATCATACCTACATATACTCACTGACCCCATATTACCATAAGAATATATATTTAAACATGAATAAATAATATATTAAAATAGTATTTTCTAACTTGGGCTACGCACCAAGGTTGGACTAGAATAGATGTCTCGATTAAAACCACAATGTATTGTGTGATGCATCAAACGAGATTTCACGTGATTTCAATTTGATTTCGATGATTCCAGTTTGGTCCGTCAGTCAATGTTTACTGAAGTGATGTTTATATTTAGATTGGGATTTCGATTCAAGTTTAAGCTCAAATCAAACTAATATTTATTACACGTTTTAGTGGATTGAATCTTCCAAACAATTTTGATTTGATTTATTTATGATTTGGAGATGCTTTGTGTTCATCTTTTTCTTACTTTTGAATACGGAGAAGTTGATGAATTCATAGCAATTCCAAATTACAGCGATAGCACCCTTTATTTGTTGAAAATCAACTAACATAGAACAATCTGCAGGATCAGACGGCCTAAGTGCCAAGTTTGTTTAAATTTCAGCCTCTGTTATGGTTTCCTCCACACTTATAAAACAACAGTGTGGACACCACACCAATACATTTCCTAAATTATTTAAAGGACAAAACATGTGCCAATTCACAAAAATGGACCAGAAACAATCAATCATATTAAAAGACTCTATCAATTATTCCCATTGTATCAATACTTCGAAAAACATCATGCTAGTATGCATCTTGAAAATACATAGAAGAGAATGAAATGTTTTATTTTCCTCAATCAACTCATGGTGACGTAATAGCGGAAACTTTTTTTGCTCAAAGGATACATTAATACTATATCGAGTCAATCAAATACACCCATCCATTTTTAAATTGACTGTACTGTACTCTCTCTCTCTTTCTCTCTCCTTTTACAGAAGTCAACATATTTTTTTTTATTCCAGTTGGCTGCCTTTCGGTGTAGGCAGACGACAGTGTATCGGAGAAACGCTAGCAAGGTCGAGGATATTTCTTGTACTCTCATCATTTCTTCAGCGTTGGAATTTAGTACCATCTCCAGACAAATGTGGTTCCTGCGACCCCCGTTCAGACCAGTTTGAAGTCGATTTCTTATGTAGCCCAAAGCCATTTTATTGTAAAGTTGTGAAAAGAGAAAACTGACGAATGTTTACAGACAAATAAAATAATGATGAATTTTGATAACACAATTAAGTGATATATTAGTATACAAGATGGGGACACGTTGTAATTAGATAGTAGCAGTATGTTAAGATAAAGACAATGACGTTATTTTATAGACTAAATATACATGTTTCTCTTCCATTTAGTTTCCAAGTTTCGCGATGTGCGCTTTATCGTCTCACTATACAGGTACGCCCATTTTTTGTCGCGGTAACAAGATAATTGCAATTAAAAAAAGTCCTATGCAATCTGGTCTGAACTATTTTCAAAATTATTCACAGTGACAGGGGCTGTGGTTTCTTGCTGCAGATGAGTAAAACAAAAGCTGACATATCATACGAAGGCTGTTCCTTAAACATGCAAGTGTTATTATTACTAGAATACTAGTTATTTTCTTGGATACCAGACAAGAATTTTACCAGATACGGAATTTCATCCTACAACTCCTCCACGCGTTTATCCTATCGTAATTCGTGGCGGATCGTGGTGAGTGGTGGCGCAGTAGTGTAACGTCAACTTGCTTCCATTCCAGTTGTATTTCATTTGGTGGTGGCAGACGACAGTGTGTCGGAGAAAAGCTAGCAATGTCGAGGATATTTCTTTTAATGACGTCACTTCTTCAGCGTTGGAACCTCGTACAGTCCCAAGACAAATGTGGTATCTGCGATCCCCGATCAGACCACTTTGAAGTCGGTACCATATGCCAGACAAAGCCATTTTATTGCAAAGTTATGAAAAGAGAAGACTTAACAGAATTTGTAATGAAGAAATAGACAAATAATATTTTGAATTTGTGAAATAGTAAATTTTGATAATACCATAAAGGGACTGTTTTCAAATATATCAGTTTATACATTAAAACTTTGATGGCTCGGACCGACAAGACTGGACAAAGCAGTTAAGGGTTGTTAAAGCCAAATATTGATCAACAGCATACCATACATTACCATAGATGTACAGGTATATACATCGAAATAGAAATTCTACCGGGACCAGATATGTGGTTCGTGCTATATGTGGTGTTCCAGCCATCCTTGTTCGAGCCAACGAAGTTCTAGTGTATGTACAACATGTGTGAAATATATCAAGACTGAGTGCATATTATTTTGGTTATTTTGATGTCAACTTTGTGTGATAACTATTGAATAAACATTTTCTGAAACCGCTAAACAGACGCTAAAAAACTTCTTAAATGCCTTTTATTTCCTCGTATTAGATGTAGTGGGGTCAAAGCCACCACTAAACGGTACAAAGTATGATACTTATCTTACAACAAATCATTACATGTACCAACTACAGACGACAGAGAGAACTGTCCGGTTTTTTTTTTCAGGCTTATGACCCTAGAATCACAACAATGTATTACTGCATTTCCGTGGTCATTTTCAAATCTCTGTCGCCCAAATGTGGCATTTGAATGGTATGCTGTTAAGATAAATTCATTTGTAAGTATTTCAAATACCAGTATCTCATATGTAATACTAGCTATGTGTTATACTAGTATCTTATGTGTTATACTAGTATCTTATGTGTAATACTAGTATCTTATATGTTATACTGGTATCTTATATGTAATACTAGTATCTTATATGTTATACTAGTATCTTATATGTACTACTAGTATCTTATATGTAATACTAGTATCTTATATGTTATACTAGTATCTTATATGTACTACTAGTATCTTATATGTAATACTAGTATCTTATAGGTTATACTAGTATCTTATATGTAATACTTGTATCTTATGTGTTATACTAGTATCTTATGTGTAATACTAGTATCTTATATGTTATACTGGTATCTTATATGTAATACTAGTATCTTATATGTTATACTAGTATCTTACATGTACTACTAGTATCTTATATGTAATACTAGTATCTTATATGTTATACTAGTATCTTATATGTACTACTAGTATCTTATATGTAATACTAGTATCTTATAGGTTATACTAGTATCTTATATGTAATACTTGTATCTTATATGTTATACTGGTATCTTATATGTAATACTAGTATCTTATATGTTATACTAGTATCTTATATGTTATACTGGTATCTTATATGTAATACTAGTATCTTATATGTTATACTAGTATCTTATATGTACTACTAGTATCTTATATGTACTACTAGTATCTTATATGTTATACTAGTATCTTATATGTAATACTTGTATCTTATATGTTATACTGGTATCTTATATGTAATACTAGTATCTTATATGTTATACTTGTATCTTATATGTTATATGTTATACTAGTATCTTATATGTAATACTTTTACTATCTTGAAAAGGCAGCTTAGATATCGTAGAGCTTTTAAAGAAGAAATACATGCGGCAAAGGAATGCATGTGGTTTAACATCATTTTAAACACGGAACCGGTTATGTTTTTAGCCAATCATTGATTTGTGTTCTTTATTCTATTGTAAATGAAACATATTTGCATACTTGTCAATCATAGAGAGAGAGAGAGAGACCAAAATAAAATAAATGAAACTTACTCTGACAACTAAAACATGATGAGTAAGTAGGGCAATTGTATTGTATTAATTATTTTATTACTGATTGCCATAATGAAAGTAGTAACGAAAACACATAAATTTATGAAAATTATTTCATTAAAACTTTTTGTCAGGACGAAGTTCAAATGGTTAAGTTGATGAATGATTAGCTGAGTTCAAGCATTGTTGCTCCAACGTTGGTGTCATCTGTTCCCGATGGACGATTAAGGACTCACTACACAGTTGCACCCTTTTTCTGTCACGGTACCGAGATTCCTGCACTTAAAAAATGTCCTATGTAATTTGGTTTGTAATATTTTCAAAATGGTCCTTAGGGGCTGTGAACTCTTACTGCAGAGGAGTAAAGCAAACGCTGGCATATCTCACATACGTAACAAAACACCACAAGAGAACAAACTGGTCCGTTTACCAGCTATTCGTTCATGCTATGGAAAAAATAAGAATCTGTGTAGATTTGTTTAACGTAGAATTCTAGACCTTATTTTCTTTCTATGGAACAAAGAACAAAACGAACTGTGTAATGAGACCTGGGTAGCAATGCTAATCTTAATTAAAGTAACCGTATAACTACATGCCGACGTTGGTCCAACTATGATAATCCATCCTGTAAATATATTGTTTATCTAGACAATTTCTTGGCTTGTGTTACATGTGACGCATAACCGTTCGTACATATGTGCATGACTTTAACTATACAACAAATGTAATCGAGAGGCTCACTTATTAAACCAGAACCTCAAAAGTATTTGTTATGTTTTGTCACCAAACCAGCCTCGGATTTGCAGGTTTGCCATGGACTGAAGCAATATGGAGAAATGATGATGATGCTGATGATAAATGATGATGATGATATAATTTTAAGGAACACGTGGCAATATTAATTATCATTGTTTTTAAAGATTATATATCTAATTGATACAAATATGAAATTGATGTACTCAACATACGTATTGGAAATTTCAATTTCATACCTATTTTTTGAAAGGGGCATAACTGTAATAAATGTTTCCTATTGTCAGTTGCAGACAAATAGTTCTAAATACAATCACTGTTTATGGTATGCTATTAAGACTGACTATTTGCCTTTTTGTAAGTGCGGTGTCATTGACTGCACCTACTTAGTTAAGCTTCTGATATCTTATTTAAATGTGCAATTAGTGTACCTTTTTATACTTTTAGGTTTATTAGCACGATTGACAATGACAATAATTAATCTGCAATATTTCTTTTAACAACTCAATCTACCAAAAAAAACAAACAAACAAAACCAGCTCAGGTTGATTACTCATATTGTCTGTCTCACATTTACCAATCGCATGACTTTCATTTGGCTAAGTGCTAGAATCATTTTTCTTAACTCTACCTGTGCATGATAAAATTGACTGTGGTTTCGAAGTTACTTTTTTTCTAATTATATAACCGCCGCCACGTGTTTATCATTATCTTGTGGTACCATTACCATCCCAATATGTAGACATCTAACGTAACCCCATTATTATACAGAAGGTTCTGTACTTTTATCATGTTTATATCCACGAGTGATAATACATAAAATGTGTGCTCTTTAATTACATTTAAAACATTCAATGCGTTCTGCCTACTAGGGTTAACTGATTGTACACTTGCAACTTTTTTTCTATTCTTAAAATAATTTTAATTCTTTATATAATTTGAAATTATTCAAATTTAGTATTGCACCGGAGTCTACTTAAAGTGTACCCTTTTCTTCCCTACGCCAATTAAAAAAAATGCGTTCCCAGACAATGGTGTTTTATAAATGTGGGCGTTTTTCATAATTTTCACTGGAGGCATATAGCCCCTTTCGTGAATTGGGCGTCTTAGTTTTACTACTGTCAGTTATAAGTATGTCCATAATGTGTACTGTAATATCTACGTACAGTGTCCTTATAATAAACTCTGTTATTGTTGAGAAGATTATATCTCTTTTTTTTTGTTCGAACAACAACATATCAATGTGACCTTGTCGTTCCTTGAATTACTGAAAACTACATTTAATATGTCGCGTGCGTAGATACGTGCGTCATGTAATATCTAATTGTGTGATTTTGGCTTTTTTACATATTATGTCCCACTACACAGTAACAGTAACTGTTATGCCATTTTTTTACATGGTAATTGATTCTTACGCTTAAAAAGGCGTATGTAATAAGGTTTTGAAATATTTTCAAAATGGTTTATAGTGGTTGTGATTTCTTGCTGCAGATGAGTAGAGCAAAAGTTCGCATAGCATATATTGCAATAGGACATCACTGGTGTTAAAAAAGTGACTTCAGGATTTCGACATATGCATGTATTTATGAGCATTTGAAGACTTTTTTTTTTTAAAAAAATCTCAGGGTGTCACAGCACCAACGTGGTCAACCACATTTTGTGCATTTTTATGTGGTATACATTCCTGCTATGAAAAAAAAATACTTTAAAAACAATTCTATGTGTAATTCTTTTTTTACTATGGAACGCCTACACCTTATTTTATATAGAGAATAGAACAAAATTCAACTGTGTCGTGAGGCCTATATGGTCTGTAATGTTCTATCTGCATAGGTGTATGATCCCCTTTTCTGTTGGTATCTTTATATTCTAAACTTAAATCAGCGCGTTTTCTAAATTATGTTCCTGTTTAGCAATGTTTATCGCTTCTTCTATATTTATAGGACTTTATCTCATTAACTTTATCTTTAAAAATCATTTATTAGACCTTCAATGAAAACTACAAGTTGTTTTTGTACAACCTTTTGATTTCCGTCTCTTCGCGGCGTGGTCTAGTGGTAGAGCGTCCGCCTCGCATGCGGAAGGTCTTGGGTTCGATCCCCGGCCAGATCATACCAAAGACTTTAAAAATGGTACTAGAAGATTCCTCGCTTGACGCTCAGTATTTAGAGGAGAGTTCTAGGTCTGGTCGGCCCGGTGTCAGTATAATGTGACTTGGTGGGGTATCATACCATGTGTCTACGGCATGATACTCCAGTGTGACAGCGCTCCGAATACTGTCTCAAGTAGACACCGTCGCGATATGACTGAAAAATTGTTGAAAGCGACGCTAAACACCATACAACAACAACTCTTCGAGCCTCCGCCTCCTCTACAAAGCTTTTCATTCTCACCGTAAGAAAACTGAATGAACATTTTCTTCATGATTCTGTTTCATTTCCATTACCGAAATGCGTGTAATGTATCTAATATATCGCTTAAGCACGATTCTAATTCTCTAGTTATATAAAAGCAGGTTTATATTGTCCCTTCTGATCCCTTGTTCGTCTTTTATTCTATTCATAACTTTTTGTCATTTCCGAATTTATTTAAAAAAGCAAACATTTCTATTTCATTTCAAAATTGTAAATGTTCACGACTTGTGGTGCAATTCTTCGATTAAGAATCACATATGATGCTAAATATTTTCGCGCTATTTACTTGTACTATTGTTTTATTTGATATTACAATATATAAGTAAAGAAAATATATTAAAGATATAGAACTCGGTACTTAATAAGCAATAAAACCACTTACTTGTTATTAAATATTCGCGGTGGTTTCCCTGGGTCTAAAACCTGGTTTCACGGTTCACAATTTTTAGCTATTCCATGTATATGTAAGAATGTCAGAAGCATATACACGGTTATATGTTTATAGTTTATTAACTACTATTGTACATCTATCCAAGGACTTGTATCTCTCTATATAATTCCTTGATCTATCCAAGTTTGGTCAGGATACAGTCTACCTCTCTCACCCGTATACATTATACCACCAAATGTATCAAACACGTGCCACCTCATTAACCTAAGTTTCATTATCTAACAACACGTGGGAACCTTACACTTTATAGAAGAATATTGAAGAAGTTTAATATAATATCGAATAGGTTGAAATTTCAGCACTATTTCACAAAGCAAAACGTGTTTATAAAATTAGAAAGTCAGAGCCCCATTTTAGATGAGAGGGCTTTTCGCTCATTATGAGGTAATTGATATTACGCGCGAATTCGTCGATATCTTAAAGTAAGTACCGACTGCTTCACAGTACTGGATACGGCGTTCTATTTGTGGCACAGTTAAGAACTTGGTGTATATAAGAAGCACAGACTGCAACTGACACATAAAAAGTCCAATAAACCAAGTATTTTTCAAAGGGTAATATTTGGACCGAAAAGAAGAGACATTTGACTAATCTTCGTCGAAACCACAACAGACTTCTTTATAATACTGAGGCGTTCTATTTGTGACACGGTTAAAAACTTGGGTGTTTGTAAGAACCACAGACTGTGTACATGACAAAGGATGTGTAAACCGCAAGTATTTTCCAAGGGCTAACATTTGAGCCGAGAATAACAGCCATTTCACTTTCGTCAATATCCCAACACAAACATTACATAAAAAGTACGCACTATTTCACAGTACTGGGGACGGCGTTCTTTTTGTGGCACAGTTAACAACGTGTTGTTTATAAGAACCACAGTCTGAGTACATGACACAGAAAGTGTCCGAAAAAAATATTTTTTTCAAAGGGGTGATATTTGGGCTGAGAAGAAGTCATTTTACTAATTTCCGTCGAATACCAAAAGCAGTATTAAAAACAGAGCGCCGACTTCTTCACAGTACTTGGGGTGGCGTTCTACATGTGACACAGTTAAAAACTTATTCAAACTGTGCACATGACGCAGGAAGTATCCAACAAAAAAAGCATTTTCCAAAATGTAACATTTGGGCCGAGAAGAAGAGACATTTGACATAATGTAGTTATATAAAACACAAGTATATGTAAACACAATGTCATGTAATTGCCATTTTCAGGTATTTTCTGCAGCAGAAAGAGCTGGAAATTCATGCTGGCCTATGCAGTTCACTTAAATCAGAGTGTAGCACTGTAGTCATGCGTTTTCCTTTTTCTTGCATACTGATCACTTGAAATTAAATCACATATTGATTAAATATAACATGTAGCACATACTAAACACATACAATGTACTTCATTTTGAAAGAAAAAAGCAGAATAAGATTAAGAAATAATTTGTTTCCTAACAGTTAAGTTAGTCATATTTCGTGTTTGCCATAGAACACCATCAAATTCAAAATAACGACAGTTGGAATGGTCTGTTAGGCTTGCTCAAAGACCAATAGACCTCAGATTCCATTTCCGGTTAATGTCTCTCTGAATTCTATACTGAACCAAAAAAAGAAACTATTGCTAAGGTTGAGTTATTTATGTCAGCCTGTGGGATATGATCATTTTTTTATCCCACAGGCCGATATAAACAAGCTTGTGCTCTCAATAGGGTTTTACGGCGTACCAACACATTATAGGTTATTCGACGCCAACAGGAAAGAAGATTCCAGGTTCACTCTTCATGTACAAAAATAACAAATTAGCATACAGATTAAAACAAGAGGCCCAAGAGGGCCTGAGGACGCTCTACTGACTCATGAACCCTCGGGGCGGGGTCATTTTTAACCCTAGGGACACCATTTGAACAAATCTAACAATACTATAGTTGGTCATCATTACTACATAAACATTTTGAAAAATATATTGGGCCGTTCATGAGAAGAAGATTTTAAGTTTTGGACTATTTTTAGTAACGGCGGCAATCTTGAATTTCAGATCGAAAAAAAATCTTCTGTATTGTCTCCTATGCAACAGAAACAAGCATGTGAAGTTTCAGTTTAATTGGAAGAAAGAAAAAAAGAATTTTCTGTTTTCCCATAGTATCCCTATGTAACATTCTAAGTCCCCTTACAGGGCCCCTATAAATTTTAGCCCCTTAATTATTATCTGCAATCAAACCCCTACACATAGGGATAATTTATGCCAAATATGAACAAATCTGACATACCGGTTCTCAAGAAAACGATTTTAGTAATTCCCCATTTTTACCCTTTTGAGGCCCCTCCTGACCCCTTAAGACAGTGGAACCCATTCATTTTTACAAATCTGAACCTCCTTCACCAAACAATGATTCTGTGAAGATAAAGGCAAAATCATTTCCATTTCTAAAAAAAAAATTTTTTTAATGACATGTGTCCCCTAATTGAACCCTCGGGGCGGGGTCATATTTAACCCTAGGGACACCATTTGAACAAATCTAACAATACTATAGTTGGTCATCATTACTACATAAACACTTTGAAAATCTGTTGGGCCGTTCATGAGAAGAAGATTTTTTAAGTCTTGGACTATTTTTAGAAACGGCTGCCATCTTGAATTTCAGATCGAAAAAAAAAAATCTTCTGTATAGTCTCCTATGCAACAGAAACATGCATGTGAAGTTTCAGTTTAATTGGCCTAGTGGTTTCAGAGAAAGTGCTGCTAAGAGACGACAAACGACGGACGACAGACAACGCGCCATCGCATAAGCACTTCTGGCCTTTGGCCAGTAGAGCTAAAAATACATCAACAAATGAATATGCAGAATTAACCTAAAACCATGATACCTGCAGAACTGTAGAGTTTCAGCAAATTCTATCGTTTTACTCAATTTGTCGCTTCTTATGACATGCATAAGCCACAGTGATCCTATTCTTGCCATCACTCATGGCTCCCTGGAACAACACAGGGGTTGATAATTTAACCACAGTAGTGAACACGACAAAAAATGATAAAATGACGCGACACCCATTCGGACGATTCCTACCCCTCTACAGTGATCGACAGTTATTCTATTCTTAGCCGGAACCACACTGGCTTCAACAGTAGTTAAAAGTAGTTACAAAATTGTAAACAAGAATTGGTTAAAATGAAATTATAATATAACAGCATTGCTTTCAGTATTATTTTATTCAGAGTCAAAACTAGACACTTTATCTAATAATAGCACAATTGATAATACTGAACACCTGGGGTGTTCTCTGGAATAATTAGCTATTTCTTCAGTTTTCTTGAATTGTTAAAATATGTTTAACTTATAAACAACCCTATGGTGCATACATTACGTAGAGATAAAGAGGACATGGTGATTAATTTCTTTGTTATAGCATTTGTGTGAATACATACATATGCCTTGATATTTTGTCTATGGTTTGCATTGCAGCTGGGCGCGCTCTCTGTAGTCTGGTCTGACATCTATATCTGTTTCCAATTCACATATAATCATCTTCGTACATGTATATATCAAAAACAGTAAACTGCTTTAAAAATATTAATTCATGAAACAAGTCCTGCTAACTCTGGTACATTTTTTGGTGGCCACACAAGCTGATATACAATTGAAATAGTAACAGATAAAAAACATTATCAAGTTTTAAATAAAAAAAAAGACAAGCCTTCCACCTAAATCTGAAACTCACTTAAACACCCGATTTAAACAATGAATTAAACTAATGTATTTGATAAATTCTTGCTATCCTCCTACAGTTGTTTGTAGAATAAAAATGTGGCAAAACAAAAAAAAAGGTTATCAAACAAAATAAAATATATCTTTTGAAACAATTTTCAGTCGGAAGCCAAAACTTAGTTAAACAAAGTTCCAATGAAAAAGTTGCTAAAACACAACTGCTATCAGAACACAAATTTAAAAAAAGAATACAATGTATGTTTTTTGTCATACTGATTGAAGTATAATACTTACTAATACTTTTTATGGATGATCAACATGTAAAAAATATCATATATATTTGTAAGTAATATTAATCGTTTGTAAGGGCTATTCCAGTAATATATATATCGGGTGGGCGGACGGCACATCTTTCTTTAATAGGTCCAAGGTTGGTGCTTGAAGAAAAAAAAATTGGGGCAGGTGGGGTCATTGAATTTTTGTAGTTTCTTGCAGGTTATATTGCATCAAAACAAATAAATTTATGCTGTATGTTGTCTGATTTTCAACCAAGTAAAAATAATTTCCTATTTCTTAAGTTTGATTTGAGGATCAATTAAATATTCCAAACTCAAAATTGTCTGCTGTAGACGTAGCATCGTGTGTCAGACCTGATGCTAGAAGCGGATATAGTTATAGTCAAAAGTCCTGGCTTTTAGTTGTGTCAGTAAGAGCAAAGAAGCTGAAGCCGAACCGAGTACGATAAAACATAAAAAAGTCCTAATTCCCCACAGTCAGCATATCAAGTATATGTTAATCCCTTTAATTCACACTAGTTCCAACCATCAAGAAGCCAATTAATCAGTATCAGCTGAGAGAATACCCCCGTGGCGATGGAGTAACTATGCGGCACACAATCATAATTGTAAAGATAAAATCCGCCTTTATTAATTGTAAGCCAATCAGATCAGAAATTGTTTTTTTATTATGATTTTACACTTAATGGTCTGCTCTCAGATATAGAAGCAAATAAAACTATGTAAAAGTATGTGTCTCAAAAACAAAAAAATTCTCTATATCAATTTTACAAATTTCAAACTATTCGCTGCGGTTACAAATTTTCGGCATCTTTTGCATTTGGCTTTTTTGGTTTACATGGGAGTTAAACATTTTGAACTAAAAAAGAAGAACACGTAGAAATCCAGCAGGTCTGTTTATTATCATATTTTACACCGACAAAATAGATTTTCAGGCCAAATTTAGCGAGACCTTTTGTACATATATTGAATTTGTGCACATGCATTGTTTAGAAAAAGTTTAGATCCTCAAAGTACCACCAATTGGCGCGACACTTTATTTAAACCAAGCACTTGAAAAGAGAGATCAAGTCCCCACTACAGTTAGCTCTGGCATTTTTAGTGGGTTTTTTTGCCTGCAGCATGCTATAAAAATGTTAAAGATCTGTTTCTTTATAAAAAGCAAAATCTTTCTATTGTGTGTGTGTTGTTTTTTTTAATTATTAGATTGTCACAGCCGCGAGCAATTAATATCTTTCTTCTGGCAGTTGTTTTTTTAAAAAAAACAAAAAAAACAACCAATGACCATAGGTTGCATGCTTAGAGCGACAAGTTACCCATGAAAAAAAGTGCTGCCCACCCCTATAGATTTTATTGGAATAGCCCTAATATTAATCATTAATTAGTAATATTCATACACTTTGAAGTAATATTAATCAAAGTAGGTCATATTCATATATTTGTAATATTTATACACTTGTAAATAATATTAATCATTTTAAGTAATATTCATACATTTAATCAATCCATATACTTAGCATGTTACTGTGATTAAAATAAATTAAACTTTTTTTTTATATTTTATTTCAGACTCTCAATTTAAAACGTACTTAATCACCGTAACTATCAATCAATACGAGACCCTTTTCATGGATTGGAAAATAAATAGGATTGCTCATTTTAATAACATACTTTATAAGAAGCAAAAGCATTTCAAATCAAGTAATGACAAAACAACACTGAATCACAGCATCATGCTGCAGATACATGTAATTCCCTCTACACTTTTTGCTTTGTAATACAAAAATAGTATAAAACTGACATTTGTGAAATCTGATTTCATTTTAATTACAGACAACACACTCAACATAAAATGTAGAAAAAGTGTGTATAAAGAAAAATGTTTATGTGTACATTTCTCAAATATTTTAATTTTTGGGCAAATTTTAAACATTTGCAACTTTATTTATTTCTGTAGCATAAATATGATGTTAAGAGAATAAGTATCAAACTTATTAAGAGTTTTGATAACATCACAAGTACAATACACGCAGATTTATTCTTTTTATTTATTTAAACATATTAAATAATGCCTTCTTGTACTTGTACAATTATGCCTAGCTGCATATCACTAAATATTAACATCTAAAAAAAATCTCATATACAAAGAAGCATACAATGAACGTTTTAAATGTACATGTATATTCAGAAACTTACTGGCTGACTGCCCAGTCCCAGATTTCAAGTGAGAAGGTACTATTGGAAAGTTGTTGGTGGCTCTATTCAGATTATGTAAATATTTTGCCACCAATTAAACTGGATGCAATCTATTTATTTAACTGTTTAAAGCCGGGCCTGATTAGCTCAGTTGGCAGCCGTCTGTCTATCAATCCGGGGGTCACTAGTTCAAACCCCCACTCTGCAATAGTCTGTGATAACTGATATAAAACCTTTCGTCTCATTATCGTTTGTTTCTCACTGCTGATACAAGTGAGAAAGTTATCAGTTACTTGCGGAAATGTGTGTGCTTGCGTACTGGTCAACCTTTCAGGATCCCAGGAAACAATGGTTAGGTTACCTGATCATCTGTTAGCATTTGATGGCATTAACATGATGCTAAATTTTCAATCAATCCATTGTTTAAATATTTAGTGTCATTTTTATGCCATCCAAGACCTTTAGTTACCCGAATCACTATTTCCTGGGATTCTGGAACGTTTACTATTACTCGAGCACAGTCATCTGTGCAAGTAACTATTTTTCAGTTGAAGCAGTGGTAAGAAATAAATAACAATGAGAAATAATATTGTATATCAATCATCACAGAAGTAATGGCCAGGCCTGGCATGTATTGCCCAATGAAAAAAATTATTTTCAATACCAAAAGGCACACAGTGTATACAGAAATTACAAAGACATTTGGTCAATTTCATTTTTAACGATTATATGACTCTTGCGACTCCTAACCAGCGAGTTATATTAAACAAATAAATCCATTATAAAGAACTTGCATCATCTGCAAAACAATGAACAGAATGGGGTAGTAATTTCAATAAGAAATCGCCATAATGTACAAGTGTAAAATCCTTATGTCTTAAGCACTGAACTCTACAATAAGTTTTGAAACATTTCAATATATGGCACAATAGACTGGAGAGTTTCATCTGAAAATTCATTTCCACTGACAATCTATACAGAAAACTACAAAGCTGTACTTCCCTGAATGTAATTTTCTGAGGTACTACATTATAAATCAAATAATCTGAATGTTCATTTTTGCCTTTGACAAAGACTCAATTTGTTAAATGTAACTGTGAATATGGCTGAAGGGGCAGATGCTATTTGGAGCATTTGATCGCCAAGTAGACAGTGGCAGTTGTATTGACCCCAAAATCCAATGTTAAAGTCAATCTTTCCAAAGCCGAGATTGCAAAGTTCACGAGCGAGGTAGGCGACAGGTACAACTTACCATCATGATGACACGATTTTAAAGTATGTTGACCTTGACGTATATCCAATCTACGCGTTACACTTTGTGAGTGAATACCTCCAAGCGAATTGTTGGTAACAAGCTTTTCCGTGAACTTAATATCAACATTCATTGATCTTAAATAACTGACTTTTTTAGAATCCAAGAGAGAACTCGTAGCCCACACTGCAGTGTAGCAGAGTTATAATCCTCTGATAACTGTAAATGCTCTTTTAAAGCAATTACAAAAAGCACTTCAATGCTGGTCTGGTAATTAAGGCTAGATTGGACCAGGGTTTAAGAAATGTTTGTAAAACATGTATGTCTCCCCACATCCACATGATCTTGTCAGGTAACTGGATACTATTGGTTGGGACCGAATACCCCTTGGGATCTAGGCAAAACTCAGATAGAAACCCGATTTTTTATATCAAAATGGCAATGAAGACAATGACCCAAAAATGAATAGGGGTCATTACTTACCAAGATGAATCCCCCTGCAAAGTTTGCAGACTGAAGGGCCAAGCAGTGTGTCAGATATCGTCTGAAAACCGAGTTTTCTATAAATAGTTGCTGTGACCTTGATTTTTACCTAGTGATTCCAAAATGAATACGAGACGTCAACACACAAAGGCAAACCACACTGCAAAGAGGAGTGTAAGACAAACAAAAGGCATAAATGTATGTCTTTTTAAGATTTATGAAGAATTATAGAACCTAGTTCACATCAGGATCTCCAAGTGAACAATTGTGAGAAGTTTCATTTTCATTCCATCCAATCAAATTTTTGCAAGTCTAAAAAAGGTCATTACTGTTCCAAATCAATAGTGTTATGGAACCTGTGCAGATTACATAAGGACATTTTAGTGGATGATTGTAAGTAGTTTTATTCCATTTCTATTAACAGTGATTGAAAAACAGACTTAATTGCAAATTGACACATCATCAAACCATAGACCTGGAATTGCTCAGTAATCCAATCAAAAATACTGTTATAGCCCAGCACATAATATCCTTTAGCTTGTCTGTTACATTTGGAATGCTACAAAGATTAACTTCATTACCCAGTCTATCTTAAAACATGTCAACTTGTCTTAAAATACTGGCATCATCTCTCCTACATGCTTCATCGTCTCAAATTAATTTATCTTCATAAAGAGTGCTGATAAGTAGTTAACCATTCTTATTATCTCTACAGATCAATCACAATTTATCAAGTATCGCTGGTATATACCATGCTAATGTATGATTTTATCTACATGTATAGCAAGCACCAAACTACTTTAGCAAACAAATCTACTCAACAATCTCTAACAATTATTAAGTCTTGCAGTAGTAGATAACATAATTGTCATATTTTACGGAAGAGACGTAACAAAACATTCTCAGACACATGTTGAGTTTTACTACCTCCTGGTACTAAATATATTTAACAAAACAAAAACACATCGTTAACAAAATCAATATCATCATGTATCCGTGGTGGCGACCTCGTCAGCATCTAATTTAGGACGTTTATCTTGCTGTTGTTCATCTGATGATGACAGGTCCAGCTCCCTCTTGCTTGAGTTCTCAGCTTTGTTAAAAACAATGATGATGCATGTCATGTTGTCACAGCCTGTACCGTCGCCCATTGTGTTTGGGGCTAAACAGTGATCAAACATCTGGAAGAGAAAAACGTATTGTGAGAGTATTTTATTTCCACTGTGAAACAATTTCTTACATACATGTACAATCTAGACAAAATATACACTTAACTGTAATGTGTCTTGCTCATGGACTTCACACACGGCAGTGACTCAAACATATAACCCTCCAGTTCTGGGTGCAATCCACTACCACCAGACCACCTGCTCCACGGGTCAACATACACTAACTTTGTTAGAGTGGTAAAAATGATTTTAATTTCATTCAGATTTGACTGGTACAATGTACATGTATTTACCAAGATATAAACTTGCTAAAAAAATTTGTTTCCTGAGAAATAAAAGGGGCTATAATTATGTCTAAAATCAAAATGAAGTTATCCCATTTTTTTTTACCATTAAGTTCCAATGATATAAGGCTGGTAGTTACTAAAATATAAATCATCGCTATAAAACTTGAGAGTTCCATACGTGTATGAATTCTTCACACCAAATTTGGTGGGAATGCGATTTGTTTCAGTCGTTTGGAGCAAACGTTGACAACAGATGGAAGGACGACATCACCGGACCTATGGCGATCACAAAAGCTACTTGTGATGAAAGAGAAAAGGCACTAAGGCTCCCCTTTCTTTAGAAAATAGACCTAAAGGCATAGTACCACCATTGGAAAAAGGAAGTGCTTCCATGGGGTAGTCGCATAATGGTAGTTATAAATAATCCTCGTTTTTTCTCCTTTAAAAATGCATTTTCCTTATTTTAATGCTCATTTTTTTATTTGAATGGCATTATTGATGTATTTTGAACATTTTGACAGCATCGTCATGTTTGAATTGTGAATTTAGAAAAACAAACTGATGATTGGAAATTGGGGTATAATACATGATTCCGGAAGTTTACTTTTACTTTGTCAACAGTGTACACACTGAGCTGAAAAAAAAATTCTTACACGACACATGACCCCATCTTTTCTCATCATATTTTGATAGTGCAGAGGTTGACAAACTGTAAATGCAAGTTTCACTTCTTTCATTTGAGTCTTTCTATGAATGACAAGCCTTCAAACTTTTATTATTTACTATAGAATAAAGAACAAAAATCAATGGTGGGTTTACAAACAAAGACTGAATCAATAAGCTGAGACAGAATCAAATTTGACCTCGTGGTTATGACTTGAATAAAACTGAGCGTTTCTTGTAAGGATGCTTCATAGAGAATTCGAATTTATTCTCTCTAATGGTTTCCAGGGCTGGAAAATTCCACTCGGCCGCTCGCCATGAAGAGTGAAAATTTGGTTAGGAGAAGTAAGATTTAAGAAAATGACCTTTAAAAATATTTCTCTGAATTTAAGCATTCGATTAAAAATGTTGGAATGGGGAGGACGAGTAGCTTTTATAAGAAATTTCTAGCCCTGGTTTCTGATTGATTGATTGATTGAATATTTAGCGTCATTTTTATGCCATCGAGGGCTTACAGACGATCAGTTAACCTAACCACTGTTTCCTGGGATTAACCAGTACTCGAGCACACCCCGTCTCCGTAAGTAACTGATAACTTTCCCACTTGAATCAGTGGTGAGAGACGAATGATAATTAGACACAATGTCGTATATCAATCATCACGGAGACTGTTGCCGGGCGGGGGATTCGAACCTTGGTTTCTGAAAAGAAGAAATTGCGGACAAATGATAGAATAAAAAGGGTCAGAATAACTTGTATGAGCTCAGGTGAATTAAAAAATTAAGTTTATTTCAATTTAGTTTTAAAAATATGAATTAGTTCTTTCTCTTACCTCTTCACATATAAGCGATGGCTTCTTTCGCTTTTCTGGGTCCTTCATGCGTTCTCCAACAAAATCCACAACCTCCTGACTGGTCAGAAAATTCCTAAAACATATAAACACTCAAGTTATAAATGCAATGGAGATGTCCATCAATAGAGTGAAATACAAATGCCAACTAGAACTTGTCTTTTGGGGAAAAAAATAAATGTATGTCCACAAGGCCATAACAAAGGGAATATACAACTTGTTCCCACACTGTTCCTTTATAGCAAATTTGGGCTAAACCCAAACAGATGGAAAAGATCTCCAGACAATATAATACAAAGGGCCATAACTCAGTAAAATATCACTGAACTGGAATGCAAAAGGGATATGTGCTAATAGACCTCACCTTCACCAGTTCCATCTACATCTGAGGCCATCCTTAAAAAATATTTGTTTGGTTGAACTAGAAACATCACTGAAGGTGATGAATACCCCCTGACGGCGCCCTGACACAGTACATGTTATTGCACCCTTTTGCTGCCCACTTTGACACCGTGAACCATTTACAGTAACCCATCACTTTTGTGAAGTGTCAATGAATTCAAGCCAATGGTTACCGAGAAACAACGACCACAAAAAAATGTTTAAAAAATTCAAAAGACCACAACTCATTGAAAAATTATTCCGCCACAACATGCTGACGATATGTACAACTAGGCTTGGTATCAATCACTTTTGTAAAGTGTCACTGAATTCTAGCTTATGGTTGTCGAGAAAAAGCGACCACAAAAATGTCTGAAAAATTCAAAGGGCCATAACTCATTGAAAAAAGCGACCACGAAAAAGATGTATGAAAAATTCAAACTCATTCTCGCATGCCGACTATATGCAAAACTAGGCTTGGTACCAGTCACCCTTGTGAAGTTTCAATGAATTCCGGCCAATGGCTGCTGAGAAATAGCATTCACAATAATTGTCTACAGACGGACCAACAGATAATCAGGACTCCTATATATCCCTCATATACTTTGTATCTGGGGGTATAATAATCTAAAAGAACGAAAAAGGGATATGCGCAACTACGCCTCACACTTATCATTCCCATCATGCTTTCGCCATATAGGACCACAGATGCAAGGGGATTACCCTCACAATATTTTGTGACAGATATATAGAAGGACAGCACAATGACATGACAGAGGAAGACATAATTTTAGTACCAAAATTCAAGGTAAGACGCATGGTAATCTATTTTTTTAGTAACATGTTCTAGATATTGGACAACCATTTCTTGGAATTGAGCAGATCAAATCAGATTTTTTATGACCACACAGGACTGGAAGTCCTACAATGAACAGATCAGAGAAAGACAAAAGTTCATAAAAATATCTTACATTAAACATTGTTATTGAGCAATACCCATCTTTCTAATTTTGTAACAGAGACATTGGAATGACATGATTTAGCTCTCATTAATTAAAAGTATTTTTCCAAAGGCACCAAATATTATCCTACTATTTCAAAGGAAACATGTAACTTTTCTTTTCTTTTCAGAAACCTTACACAAAATATTTAAAAGTAAACTTAAGATATTGAGCAGAACCATTTTTTCTATTTTTAGTAAAAGTGACCCAGTTTACCTCAAAACATTAGCTTTCTTTTCATTCTTCATTTTATAGTAACTTACTCCCTGAACTCTTCAAATACCTTGTAGGAAACTAAAGGTATTGATAAGAATTCTTTTTTCTTTCGTTTTTCCTCTTCAAAAATCCAATGAAAACAAACTTTGTTTTTCAAAACTGAATGGGTTGTATATGAGCTTTTATAAATGCCTATAGACATTCTGACCAAGTTGTTTTTTGTTTTTTAATGGGGTTTAATGCCATTTTCAATACATTTCAGGTTTTACTGGTGGAGGAAGACCTAAGACTAAGTCAGACTGAGTAGAACCACCATCCTTCCGGATGAAAATTAAAAATGCTACAATGTTTAAAGCATTTTTTCAATCAACCAATGGCTGAAACTGTCCATTCTGGTGTAATTTGCCTGGTGAAACAACATGACCAGCGATTACACGACACAATTTCAATCTATCAGGGACCATAACTCTGTCCATTTTGGTCCAATTTGCCTGGAAAAACAACATGGCAAGTGATTACAGGACACAATTTCAATCTATCAGGGAACATAACTCTGTCCATTTTGGTCCAATTTGCCTGGTAAAACAACATGGCCAATGATTACAGGACACAATTTCAATCTATTAGGGACCATAACTCTGTCCATTTTGGTCCAATTTGCCTGGTTAAACAACATGACCAGTGATTACAGGACACAATTTCAATATATCAGGGACCACAACACTGTCCATTTTGGTCCAATTTGCCTGGTAAAACAACATGGCCAGTGATTACAGGACACAATTTCAATCTATCAGGGACCATAACTCTTGTCCATTTTGGTCCAATTTGCCTGGTAAAACAACATGGCCAATGATTACAGGACACAATTTCAATCTATCAGGGACCATAACTCTGTCCATTTTGGTCCAATTTGCCTGGTTAAACAACATAACCAGCGATTACAGGACACAATTTCAATCTATCAGGGACCACAACTCTGTCCATTTTGGTCCAATTTGTCTGGTAAAACAACATGGCCAGTGATGACAAGACACAATTTCAATCTATCAGGGACCATAACTCTGTCCCTTTTGGTCCAAATTGCCTGGTTAAACAACATGACCAGCGATTACAGGACACAATTTCAATCTATCAGGGACCATAACTCTTTCCATTTTGGTCCAATTTGCCTGGTAAAACAACATCGCCAGCGATTACAGGACACAACTTCAATCTATCAGGAACCATAACTCTGTCCATTTTGGTCCAATTTGCCTGGTTAAACAACATGACCAGTGATTACAGGACATAATTTCAATCTATCAGGGACCATAACTCTGTCCATTTTGGTCCAATTTGCCTGGTAAAACAACATGACCAGTGATTACAGGACACAATTTCAATCTATCAGGGACCATAACTCTGTCCATTTTGGTCCGATACAACCAGTTCACGAACAGTTTTCAATCAATGATGATTCTGATACAATATGGCATGTTCAAGAACATGTCCAAGCTTTCATTGTCAAATAACATTCTGTCTAAGTCTGTTCACAATCAGAAGAAAACTACAGGCGCTACTGTGTTTACAAGACAAAAAATGTCTGCATTGTAACTGCCGATTTGCTGAACCATGTTTTTGGCATTTATGGCTCAAATTATTTTCAAGGTGAACTAAATAATTGTAAATTAATGATTGTCTGTTTACATGTATCCAAACAGCTGTTTCACATTTCCTGTTTTTTGATAAACAGGAAACAGCCAGATAAATGGTTCCCAGTTATTATGGTTTGTACCTCACAAGCTATTAGCAGAGTGAAAGTAGAGACGATTACTTGTTTATTCAATCTCCTAATACAGGAGTTTGCATATTATTCGTAGGTAGTAATGAAAGCATCTAGATGATCAAGAACATAGACAAAATGTTAGCAGTATGAAATCTCAGCTTGCAAAGGAAAAAACCTGTTCTAATCAACATCAAAATACAATTTTGGGTTACTTTTTTGCAACTCTCCCCCCACCCCACCCCCACAAACACCAATTTCTTCAACAAGTTGTTTTAAAACAATATTACTAAACAGTCAACAACGAATTAGACCATAATTTTTTAAATGCAGACAGCTGCATTTGTGCAAAAAACTAGTTTGTTCAGTCACATTTGCTACAATACTGATAATGCAAACCAAGAGTTGCAGGCAGCAACAATTTTACAAGAATGTGCATGTAATATAGAATAGTTTAATCAAGATAATGCATTTGAATTACTTTCATTTAGACATGTCTCCATGTTTCACTCAATTATTGTAAACTTACTGAGTGAAAATCACCCAATTATTTTAATTTTGAAGAGTGTTCACCCTATTCAATTATTATCTGGGGGCACTGATCATGTAAGCAAAGTTTTATGGCAATCATTGGAAAACTTTGAAAGTGGTTCACTCAACAAATTGCATACAGAACAACTGATACAGTGATAATTTAGCAGTTTCATAACCGTCATTTATATATTAATATTTTAATAACAGAAAGTGTGTTGTTGTTGTATGGTGTTTAGCGTCACTTTCAACAATTTTTCAGTCATATCGAGACGGTGTCTACTTGAGACAGTATTCTGAGCGCTATCATGCTAGAGTATTATGCCGCAGACACATGATATGATACCCCACCCAGTTACATTATACTGACACCAGGCAGACCAGACCTAGAACTCTCCTCTAAATGCTGAGCGTCAAGCGAGGAAGCTTCTAGTACCATTTTTAAAATCTTTGGTATGACCCGGCCGGGGATCGAACCCACGACCTTCCTCATGCGAGGCGGACGCCCTACCACTAGACCACGCCGCGGTAATAGAAAGTGTAAAAAAGGCACAAAGTATATTTACCATATACCATCACAAGCTACGACAAGGAACTCGTCTGAGGGACCAAGAGTAGCTGTCTCAATGTCTGGGAATGCAGAAATCATTTGTTCTTTTGCTTCCAAATCTTCTCTTCTCTTGTACCAGTGGTCACCTGAATTATGCAATATACGTAAATGTAGAAAGGGAACCTATTAAACTTTAAAAACTGCTTTTTCAACTTATAATAATAAACCTTCTTTTAATAAACACGCCTTAGGATAATATTGTAAGACCATTTATACATTGGTGGACTCATAATGGTATACAGGACTCACACCACTATTATCTCCCTTGAGTACTCCAGACCTACAGATGAAGGAGGTAGAAATAAAACATTAGTTCTCTTTTTCTTCTTTTTTCAGGGCTTTGTACTGCAATGTTTTGTTTTTTGCTAGCATGAGTTAAATGGTCAGTATTTTAGAAATCACCACTGAAAATTTGATGCTGATACCAGCTTTCTGGACAATTCTGTGTCATTTCAAAATTGTTGGTTCGAACCGCATCTAGGGCGAATAGTTGACATATCATTACCCTGGAAATTAATAGGTCTCACAGAAGTATTGAATTAAAAAAAAAAACAACCTGGTCAAGGTATACTCTTTTTTCTTTATAATTGCATATCTTGAACCAGTGAAGAATTTGAGCCCAGACACATGCTGCAGAATTTGATTTTTCACTCTGTTTTGGACATAAATGTTACAAGGAGCCCTATGGGAAATGTAATAGTGGTGTGAGACGTACAACATTTTTATAACGGATTTTACTATTTTATGTTATGGTGGTCATCTTGAATAGAATCTACATCAATATTATCCTTTCAGTATAAATGGAACAAACAATTTGCCATAACATAAGCTCATTTGACTATTTAATAAATTGAAATATAACAATTTATCGTAATACCCAAAGCGCGTGAAAGATTAAGGCCTCCGTTGACTCTCCCCTCATTTGTAACCTCGCCTCCTGCAGCTTCTATCCTAGTTCTCTCACTTTCATCTTCCGGCTTGTGATCAAAAGACAATTCTACTGCTTTTCCCCCTCTGCAGAGAACACAACGCGAGTCACCAGCATTTGCCACAACTATCTGATCATCTCTAATAAGTGCTAACACTGCTGTACAACCACTGTCAGAGCCTGGCTATAAATAGAAAGACGACTGGTTAAAGTAAATGGGTAAACAGACTGGCAAACAAAACATTGTGCAGTCAATAAAGTAGAATAAATTATTTCTTGTATAATTTTATGTTATTGATTGTCAGAGGGTTAAATTTGGCTAGGACACACTGATAAATTCTTCAACTCAAGATATGAAATAACAAAGTTGTCAGAAGACCAACAAAGCTCGCCTCTGGGTGTCTAAGTCCAAAAAGGGCCATAACTGTGCCAAAATGCAATCCAGACTTATGGTTCTTGTCTGTGTGTGTTTCATTGATGATAGTGAACACACATGCAAAGGCTCATTCACATCCAATGAGTGGTTGCATAGATATCTTAAACTTAAACCCCAAAGTTTAACCTGGGTATTTACAGACGCCGCCGCCGGGGTCATGACAATTGCTCTCCTTGGACTTCATCCTGGCAAGCTAACAATAAAGTGTCCAGTGTGCTACATTATCAGTAGTCCTATGCTATGATGAATTGCCTCAGGCTATCATAAATTTCAAGTTCATGGACCGTCATAACTTGTAAAAATACAAGAGCTGACAGAGGGACAGCGCACTCGACTATTTGTCACAAAAAATACAAGTTTGATTGAAACTGATGACAAATCCAAGAAATAAGAGTTATCTAACTTGAGTAAGTCTTATAACTTCAATACCTTGTATGAAGTTTCAATCCAACACATGCTATGACTGTTGAGTTATATTTCTAAGTCAAACAATGACCGTAATTTGCAAAATAATCTGGCATGAATTATTCCCTCCGATTAATTTAGTTGGTTTCATGACTACAAAGCCATATGTAAAGTTTCTATCACATACATTGGGTTGCTGGTGTGATATGGACTTGACGGTACTTGCACGCAAAACTTTAACCAAAAATTCTAAGTCGAACAAGGGCAATAACTTGCATTATATTCATACAAAAGTTATGTTACTTCATTATTGTAGTAGCGCTGGGAAAGTTTGTGTAAAGTTTCAAGTCAATACATGCAATGGTTACTGAGAAAGGGACTTGCATGCAAAACTTTAACCAAGGTGTAATGCCGATGCCCGGGTGAGTAGAATAGCTCTCTTTATTCTCCAAATAGTCGAGCTAAAATAAAACATCTTTGAAGTGTGTTTATGAGTGTGTTTTATACAATAATAATAACTTTACAATTACATGTCTTTCTATGACATGCCATCAATATCAAGGACCACAATATGAGAAAAGCGTGTTTTTTTAGGGTTATCCTTGCTATTACTGTGCATTTCATAGACTATTAACATGTTTCTCTACAATTTCTATATCATTGTTGTTATATTGTTCATGCATCACACTGTTGCCATACTTTGTATGTGCATTTATTACTAAAATAATCTATCTATCATTAAAATAGAATATTTGAGCACCCTGCCTATAAGCATGGAAGCAAAATCAATTTCACTAGTAAAGTTTGGGGGCTTGTTTCACTTACATGCTTGTAAGTTTACAAACACCATAATGTAAAATTTTGTTACGAAAAAAATGTTGAGAAATTCATTCAATATGTTGCTTACTTATTCTATGATCTTTTTTAAGCCTTATAAAAGTATTTTTTTTAAAAAATACTATGCAAATGAAACATTCCTGGATGTCACAATTTGTTTGTATGAAATTATCAAGACTTACAAATGTTAGTGAAATGGACCCTGACAGATCTTTATAAATTTTTTACATGTGTACCTTTCAAAATATTTTGAAAGGTTCCTGATCTGCCAGTAGAATTTACTATTTTAAGCCACTGTTTAGGCAACAAAGCATTATAATCAAATGAAAGTAAGGATGGATAAGTCTATTCAGCTAGCTAATAAACACAAACTCATCAAAGATAACAACTGTTAAGGATTGTTGAAGATGCAGTGAAAGATGCAGGTGCTACAGTGCACACAGCATCAAAATTGATGAAAGGACGGATAAAGGACAATCAGAATAGCTCTTTGTTTGTTAAAGATAAAGATTCTTGACTAGATGTCAGGTAGAAGTATGTCAGATGACAGGTAAAAGTATGTCAGATATCAGGTAGAAGTACGTTGGATGTCAGGTTATGTCGGATGTCAGGTTGAAATACGTCAGGTGTCAGGTAGAAGTATGTCGGATGTCAGGTAGAAATATGTCAGATGTCAGGTAGAAGTATGTCGGATATCGGGTAGAAGTACCTTGGATGTTGGGTAGTAGTACATTGGATGTCAAGTAGAAGTTCGTAGAATGTCAGCTAGAAGTATGTTGGATGTCAGGTAGATGTATGTAGGATATCAGGTAGAAGTATGTCGGATGTCAGGTATTAGTATGTCGGATGTCAGGTATAAGTATGTCGGATGTCAGGTAGAAGTATGTTGGATGTTAGGTAGAAGTACATCGGATGTCAGGTAGATGTTGTTGTTGAATGGTGTTTAGCGTCGCTTTCAACAATTTTTCAGTCATATCGCGACGGTGTATACCCGAGACAGTATTCCGAGCGCTGTCACACTGGAGTATCATGCCGCAGACACATGGTATGATACTGTACCCAGTCACATTATACTGACACCGGGCCGACCAGGCCTAGAACTCTCCTCTAAATGCTGAGCGTCAAGCGAGGAAGCTTCTAGTACCATTTTTAAAGTCTTTGGTATGACCCGGCCGGGGATCGAACCCTTGACTTTCCGCATGCGAGGCGGACGCTCTACCACTAGACCACGCCGCGGTCCATGTCAGGTAGAAGTATGTTGGATGTTAGGTAGAAGTATGTTGGATGTCGGATAGACGTACATCGAATATCAGGAAGAAGTATGTCAGAAGTACCTCTTCATTATGTTCTTCATCCACTACTGAAGACACTGCTCGAGTACCAAATATACCACCTTGTTCACCGTCATCCTCATCTTCCTCATCCTCCTCATCATCTTCATCCTCCTCGCTGAAATGAAACAGACACAACAATGGTGTTAGTAATAATACAAATGTAGAGATAGTTTTAGAAATTGGGATTTAACACCGCTTCAAACATACATGTATCACCAGTTAAATAACAACCAATATTTTTAGAAGAGGTGATCCCAACCTCATGAACATCCAAATAGAACCACCATCCTCTGTAAGTGGCTAGCAAACATGTTCACGTTCAGTTTCTGGACCAGGCAGGAACTGAACCCATGACTTCAGTGTTGAGAAATAGTGATTTCAGTGTCTTGTACCATTTTTTAAAATTGTTTTTAATGGTGTTTACCACCATTTACAACACATTTCAGGTTATTTTTGGCATATCCAGTTTTATTGGTGTATGAAGACCTCAGGATGAATCTGAGTAGAACTATCATCCTTCCTTCACTTAAAGTTTTTGGAGCGAGTGGGCCTCGAATCTTCTATCTCGGCAGTAAGAGGTATGTGATTTTGAGATGGGGCCGTAGACCTTTTTTTTCTGAACTTATTTGTTTTCCTTTGATTGTGAAACAAGTTCTTTAATAAAACTTAGGAAAATCCCTCTTGAAATCTTCCTGCATAGAAATAGTACTAAACATATGCGGTAAGTGTCTTGCTCAAGGACACCACACATAGCCGTGGCGGAGGATTGAACCAACACTCCACCAATCTTACTCTTCCACTGGACAAGGCACTCTACTGTCTTATATTATATTGAGGACCCCTGCTGTAGACATATTTACTGTTATACGTAACATAATGCTGAATTGCACTATGTCGTATCAATACCTTAGTACTTGGAAGAGAGGGAAAGGCACAGGAATAATGGATTGCCATGCTCTAATAATTCTGTCTTTCCAAAGTAGAGAATAATAGAACTGGCACTAACTGTTCATCTACACGACATGTCTAATACAGTTGTCAAGACTCTTGTGATGAATTTGAGCATGTTATAATAATAGGATTGTCTCAAAAATTAGTTTTAACATGATGCTCACGGTATGCCAGCTCAAGTGGAAAGATACCATATATCTGTACCCAAAATAATCTCTTCTCCATCCAAACTCATTTATATGGAAAATAAAATAACTTTTAAAGTTGGTCTTTAAATATATTACATGTACATTTCAAGTCTTGTTTATACATTTTAAAGTTGTCTAAATCTCTCATTACTCGAAGCATGTTTTGTGGCATACAAACATTTCATACAATATTTAAATTTTGACTTCTCTAGTCAAATTTGAAAACAAATGCCCCACATCCATCTCTTAGTACAATGCATCACCCCTGGGGCAGTTCATTAATGAGTATATGGTATTAGATGCTGTGTTATATGCAGTCATATATAATATATGCACATTTACTTTAAGAAAGAAGATTAATAACAAGAGCTGTTGGAGAGACAGTGCGCTTGACTATTTCGATGCTGTTCTAAAACAACAGTTTCAGGAAATAAGTACCAAATGGAAGAAAATTCAAACTCAGGGGTGGTAAAATTAAACTGTAATTATTGCTTATTTGTTAGAAATAAATTTGCAAAATAATTCACCAACACTATTCATTTTCATTATCAATATTTATGTTTTTTTGAAAACAACAAAGTGAATTGATGGCTCGTATTGTCCAATGATAAAAACTTTAACCTCTAAAAATCTCTTACCAAGTAAGTCCAAAAGGGCCATAACTTTGTAATGAAAGGACTCAAGGTCCTGAGAGGTGCCATTTGTTTGTTTGTTTGAATATTTAGAGTCATTGCTATGCCATCTAGTGACACAACCATCTCAGCAAGTAACGAAATACATTCCCACTTAAATCAGCAGTGAGAGACATGACAATAAGACGTAATGCCATATATCAATCATCACGAATATTGTGATCAGATGGGGATTCAAACTCATGAACCAAGGATTGATAGTAATACACTCGCCACAAGGGAAATACTGGTATTGATCATTATGATGCAATTCTCATTAGAAAATCGTAGCTAATTTAAATAAAAAACATAGTATATTTTATTTTTTCTTTTAGAAACACATGTAACAAGAAATGAGATTAGGTGGGTACGGGATGGGTTTGCCATCGTTTGTTGAAAACAGTTTAGGTTTTGTGTTTATTAATGCATCGTTGGGTACCCCAGAATATCAAATGCAATACTCTCCATCCATCATGATGTATAAAACTGACCTTGTGTTGGGAGTGTTTCCAACGATGCATAAATAGTGCATTTCAAGTATATGTTTTTCTATTCTAAATTAAAATACTGCTGCCATAGAAATATGGTATTAAAAAAGTTTTTTTAATGGACAACCTTCCATATCTAAAAGTTAATACAATTGATAGGTTGTTGATTTAATGTTTGATTCTGAAATGAATATTTTCATTAGGTATCTGTGTATTTCGAAATAAATAAAAAATTCAGAAAATGTAGACATTAATAATTAAGTCTTAAAACATCCCTTATAAACGGGACAGCAGTAACCTACGTGCCGACTTTAAGGATCCGATTTCTGAAGGCGCTGAATTTTAGATCCGGTTTCTCAACTTAAGCGACCTCCAGTATTTTTTTTGCTTCAAACAAATTCTACTTGTTTATAAAATAACCGTTTTAAGTGGTTATTTTATTCTATATTTGTTGAAATTAGACGCTCAGAAAACCTTTTACGATTGCATCGATTTGTTAACTTGTAAAATGGTCTCAATAATATACTATGATTAAAACTCCAGATACCCTTTATCAACAGTGTGTATGCATAACTTGCAGATATAATCCCTTTAAATGGACTGATCTGAATCTACATGACTTATATTCTATTAATACAGCATATTACAAAACTTTTCTGCAATAATGTTAACATTTCTAAATCAATCATGATTGATGACGACATAAAGAAAGCCGGTAATATTACATTTGCTTCAGAGACTATTTTTATAGTCGATATGCTTATAAGTATGGACACTCCTACAAGGGACTATTTTCATTGTTGAGCGAAATGCTTATTAGTATGGACACTTGCTACATTACAGCCTTTGTAGTAAATGGCAATCAAAAGTAGACTCAAACAGGTTATCACGTCATTACTTTATTTTTCGTACATTGAAAAGTTACCTTTATCCGACTTAAAAAATCAAGATCTACTTTCTCTTGAGCAGTTAAGACGGTGCATATGAAATGAGATGATTTTATCAACTAGTATGATTCTAAATAGACACCGGAAGATCTGGCGCCTCAAAAATGCAACTCAAGAGTTATTGTTCTTATCTCTGCACATTCCATTGATGATACTGAACACACATGTGAAGTTTCATTGATATGGTATGAGTGGTTGCATAGATATCTTACCTGATAAAAAAACTCTAACCTGATAATTAAGTCCAAAAAGGGACATAGCTCTGCCAAAATGCAACCCAGAGTTATGGTTTCTTATGTCTGTGAGTTCCATTGAAAAACCAACAAAGACGCCGGGGGCGAGTACAACAGCCCCCTATTTGTAGTCGAGCTAAGAATGATATCTTTGCTTTGAATGGTGCTAAAATTATTGTTTCAAGCTGACAAGGATGAACATGTCAGCCATATTGATGTCAATACACAAAACAGACCCATGTTAAAACATCATGTTTACCTCTCATCTACATACTCTTCCTCTTCACTGCTATCATCATCACTGTCAAACTCTTCATCAGCGATTGTCTTCTTTCCTTTTGTACTAGAGGATCCCTCGCTTGACCCAGATGGCCCAGACGACATTCCTGACCCCCCTGCCTACAATCATGAAAGGAATATATATATATATATGAAACCCATCAGTGGGCAATAGTCACACGTCAGACTAAAGTCAGAAGTTAACACTCTGGATCAATGAAGTATATTTTTCAAATCAATAGATCAAATTGAAAAACTAGATATTTTTAATTACTATATTTATAGAGGACCTAGCATGCGTGCTCAATTATAGGGTCATACAAACATTTTTTGAAGCATTTGTTCTGAACTGTCTTACTAGTCCTGTAACTTTGATTTAATTATATCTTATTTTCATATATTTTATAGCCTGTTATTATATACTATTACAGAATTAAAATGGAACAAAAGGCTTTTAAAAATTATAAAGCATATCCATTGAACGATTAATAAATCATCAACAAAACAAGAAAATATCAGTGGAACCGGTGGATGCTCCCCAAGTGAGTGTTTGACTCTGTACCATATTCCCTTAGTACTGATGGCTACTTGGTTGAAAAATACCAAACTACCTAGCAGGAACAATATGTGACTCTACAGTTGACAGAACTCATTCGCAAATTATTGAACCAGAACAAAATGACAATATGTGCATATCCTAGCTAGTTTTACAAAATTAATACCAGAGGTTGTAGTGAAATAGCGTCATGAAGACAATATGCATATCTCCACTGGGTAATCATGCATCCTAGCAAGTTTCATAAAATTCCAACCAGAGGTTGTAGAGACATAGCGCGGAGAAGAGTTTGGTCACAGACAGAATGAAAGGGCCACAACTCCGTGAAAAATCATCAAACTGGAATACAAACATAGCAAATTTCATAAAATTCCAACCTGAGGTTGTAGAGAACTAGCACGAACAATAATTTCGTCACAGACTCAATGAAAGGGCCATAACTTCGTGAAAATCATCGAACCAGAACACAAAGACAATATGCGCATCTCCACTCGGTAGTGATGCATCCTAGCAAGTTTCATAAAATTCCAACATGGGTTGTAGAGAATAAGCGCAGACAAGAATTTGGTCACAGACTCAATTAAAGGGCCATTACTCCCTGAAAAATCATCGAACCGGAACACAAATATATTATGCCCATCTCCACTTGGTAGTGATGCATCCTAGCAAGTTTCATAAAATTCCAACATTGGGTGGTAGAGAAGTAGCCCGGACAAGAAGTTGGTCACAAACAGAATCAAAGGGCCATAACTCCATGAAGATCATCGAACCGGAACAAAAAGATATGCACATCTTCAATTGGTTGTGATGCATCCTAGCAAGTTTCATAAAATTTCAACCACAGGTTGTAGAGAAATAGTCCGGACAAGAATTTGGTGACGCACGGATGGAAGGAGGAAGCAGCGACTACATGCTTCCCCCCTTTGGGGAAGCATAAAAACAATAAGAACTGTCGGAGAACAGTGTTTACTTTACTATTCTAGCCTTGTCACAGAACAGTAGTTCTACAATATGTACCATCAGAAAAATAGCCGTATCTACATCAAGCAAACCTTTAATATCAGAATAAATGAATGTGTAAGTAAGAGTATTAGAGCAAAATATACACTATATGTTTATGTCTATGTCTGACTAGTTTGTATGGTAACGAGTCTTCACGTTGTGAGATTGAATCTTCACTCTGCCAGTCTATATAATAGATTGGTCATGTACTCTACTCTACAATCATGAGTCTCCCACCCCTGAATATGCGAGGAACCAGTGACTTCCAGAGATAAAGTATATCTAGTTCCTAGTATCTAGTTAACCAGCTAGCAGATCCCAGTAACAATGATTAGGTAAACTTAACTAAAATTGTTAAAACAAGGCATAAACCCCTTGCAAACAAACAGAAAATTGCGCCAATACGCATCTTATCTAAAGCACTGATGAATGATGCCATTTAACAATATTCCCTAGTAAGATATAAAGAAACCAAATGTGTGTTATTAACTCCCAGGCTTGAAATTATGTAAAAATACAGTTAAAATATGGTACAACTGGATTACCTGCACTCCAGACCCAGATGGTCCTGCTGATCCAGAACCTGAAGGCCCCGAACTGGAAGATGATACTGAACATGATGACCCGGTTTCCCCAGAACCTGATGATGCAGCCCCTACTGATGTAGTTGATGCTGATGAGGATGATACTGCTGCTTCTGATTTCACATCTTTGTCAGCCGTGCTATCTGCTTCCATAGTCTCAACTGTTTTTTCACCATTACTTTCCGATGTCTCTACTTTATTTACTTCAGGTTTGGTTATCTCTGATTTACCTTCAGAGATTTCATTGTTATTTACATTTTCTGTCACTTTAGCCGCACTTTTATCATTTAAGTTTTTATTGTCACTCGTTTGATCATCACTCTGAGAGACTGCCTCTCGTAGTTCTTTTTCTACATTGAGATTATTGTCATTATCAGGTTGACCATTTTCAAGTTTATCCTCCAATCGTGTAACAAGTGGGTCTGATGTACTTGTTGCACTGTTGTTTTTATTGTCTTCTACATTTCCATCCTTTCCTAAAAATAATCAAGAGATGTCATATTTCCTTGCCATTCATTTATATTATGCAATCTAGATAAGGTTTAAGTCAATTTTAGAGTGTTCTACTCTTTTGATTTCCCTCCATCTTTATCCTTATAATGCTATTTTCCACTATCGAAGGGAAACCCACTTCCCCACAATAAAGAAAAAAACACTGTAAACTTACCATATTAACTTTACAAACAAGAGTAACATGAGAACATATGGGCATTTTTTTTAATCATGAAACTTTACTCATAAGCAAAAAATTCATACATTTTACCCACAAGCTGATTCTTTTTTTACAAGGGAAGTTCCCAATGGCTGAAAAATTATCTATGGCTCTGATCTGAACTTAATTGCGAAGATTTAGCGAAATCATTTGCTTGTTCTTTCCAAACTTAGACCATATCTTGCACCTAAAGAATGCAGACTGACACGATACTATCTACTAATATGGTTATTGACAGCATCACTTTAAACTGATTTACCAGTACACCTATAAACATTGGCAGGGGTCACCCCCCGACTTTTTTCTCACGAGACAATATATCTCATTTGCCTGAATTTAATGAGACATTTGCTTTTCTTACAAGACATGTGGTTTATACATTCCTTTTGTGCATGTAATATTTTCTGTTTCATCAAATTCTGTCACTGTCACCTGTATGCTGTAAATAAAAAATCAGTTCAACACACATAAAGACTTCAATACTCTTGTATCAATTTTGTATAATATTGTATGACATCTGTAACTATGACTCAGTTTAAGGCATTGAATGACAGGGCTTACAGCCTTCTGAATTAGATAGGCCTGTCTTTAACATTTTGACAAAAAATGTCTTGTTTTCAACGGACCTAAAATCAATGTTGTTGTCCTTCAATCATGACATCACAATGCTCTCATCAGACTGCAACCAAGGGCCGTACATTTTAAACCAGTTTTTGCCAGCCAGCTCTCCTGGACCGCCTTATATCATATTCACAAGCCCGTGCATCAATTTAACCTTGGTACCAGTTATCCAGATAAACAAACTGGCATTTAGTTAACCCTTTACTTCATATAGACGCCTTTGGACACCTCTAATATTGAAAGTATTAATTCACCACGTATCAGCAATGGGTGAATTATGTTTATATTAACTGACAGAGTGGAAAACAGTGTAGGAAGTGTTCAGATTGCTCGTTACGAGCAATCTAAACTCTTCCTGCACTGTTTTCAAAGGCCTTCTTTGATTGGTGCGGGAAAATGCGTATCTACTGAGTAAAGGGTTAAAGGTTAACTACTTACCCTCTGAGATCGGTGCTCGTTTCGCTTTAATCATTGGAGACAAATTTTTCTCGGATTTTTGCAAACGTTTTGTTTGTGGCAAGACAGGGCCTGATGAATATTTTGCTCTCAATTCTTCTATAGGCATATTGGCTTCAGCCACTAACATATCTGTCTCTGTCCTCCCCATTAAGTCTCCATCTATTAATAAAATATTGATTAATTGATTGAATGAATATTTAGCATAATTTATGCCATCAAGGGCTAACAGACGATCATTTAACCTAACCACTGTTTCCTGGGATTCTGAAAGATAAACTGATACTCAAGCACACCCCATCTCCGCAAGTAACTGATAACTTTCTCACTTGAATCAGCAGAGAGAGATAAATGATAATGAGACACAATGTTATATATCAATCATCACCGAGACTGTTGCCAGGTGGGGATTTGAACTCCGGCCCCTGGATTGAGAGTCAGATCCGCATTAATAAAAAAATATTTAAACTATTGCCTTATTTGGTATCGTAAGCAACTTAGCATTCCAGTAGCTTACGACAGTGGTTGGGAAGAAATAATTTCAATGGGTCATTTTTGTGTTGTTTATTAAGACATTGGGCCATTTCTTAATTAACATATTAATATTTTCCAAATATCAATGAGACATCCTTTCTAAAATGGGAATATGCCACATGACCCCTTTGCTTCTCAATCACTGTTATGATATAAGAAAGATGAAAAGAAAAAAGAACTCATTTTTCAAAATGTTATCTGCTATTCCGGAAATGTAAATCAAAATAATGATTTCTGTACATTTCAGAATTCTATAGTGTTAGCACTGCTTTTTATCTTCAATACCCTGTTGTGCAATGTATAGTTTTTATAGTTTGCATCGAAATTATTAGAAAATTAATATTTTTAATCATAACTTTTATCTGAATGTCAATATACAGTGTTTTTTTTTGCCATTTTTATAGCTGTTATTAGGACATATTCCCAATGGCAAATAGTATCTTTTTTTCCCAATTGAGTGGTAAAAGTTCCCAATTGCAAGCTTTGAAACTTGCCATAATTCTTTGATAAAATAAACAAAGTTTTGCCTATTCTGAATTGAGTATGACATTGATTCTTCAATTAAATTGCAGAAGAGGCAAATGTACACATTTTTATGAAGTTGAATAAATATATTTAATGCGAAAGTTTTCCCAATGTTAATGAAAATGCCGCTAAAATTCCTAATTCCAAGGGTATGGGTCATCTTCCCAAAATGGTTGAAAAAAAAACCTACTAATATAATGCTGATGTTACTTCTAAATTTAAATGTTAATGCTGAATTTTAAACTTTCAATACTAAAATTTATATCACTTACATTTGCTAAATATCTTGAGCACTGATGTGTTCCCTGAACATTCTTCTCATATGTCACATGACCTTGACCACATGTCACATGACCACGACATATTTCAATACTAAACATCATATTATTTCAATTTGAAACACATTTGAAAGAAGAAATCTGTAATCTTTCAGACCAAATTAACTTTCATTTTTCTTTAAATTGACTTATTCCCCTAAAAGTGTAGGAGACTGGTATCTACCTTCCTCCTCCTCCGCATCATCATCCAGGCCTGCAATCACCTTCAGTTGTTGTATCACTTCCTCCTCCTTTAATGTTGCATCAAACCCTATAAATGCCTCTTGCAAAGCCTCACCCAACTTCCCTTCCTTGTAATGTGGAACAGTTTTAATGAAATCTGGTAGATGTGCTGAACAGTATTTTGCAACTTCCGCTCCTTAAATTACAAGTGTTATGGCTGAGATGCAATTTCTACAAAGCATAAATGGATATATAAACCGAGGCTATTTTTAGAATTTACACTTAACTTATCGCGCGTTATTAGCCTCACAGTAGAACTTCCCAAGTACTATAAATAGATTCAGTTAATAGGTTCATCAGGTCTCGGCATTTTTTTCCCCAGACATACATGTAACCCTCGTTTCTTACAATCATATACTTCCAAGCAGTGATTTATCTACAAATTCCAATGAACGAGTCCCAGAACTCGCTTGACTACAAATCTGTGAGTCCAAAAAATGACAGTATGAGTCCAATTTTTCGAGACATTTTAACTAAATCATTATAATTTCAAATGATGCAACATTGTGAAAATGAAGATACTTCACCATTGCACTGTGTGAACCTTTAGCTGTGCACCATTTAAACAACCACAAATGAGAATTGAACAAGTAGAACAGTTAAAAACATTAAAAAAAAACACTTGTGCAGCTTAGTCTGTCAAAAACAAGAGGCCCAAGAGGCCGCTCTACTGACTCATAGTGGCCATAACACTTTTTGAAATTCTACTATGTAATAGAAACATCAGAGCAGGGTCATTTTTAACTCTAGGGACACCATTTGAACAAATCTAACAAAACTATAGTTGGTCATCATTACCACATAAACATTTTGAAAATCTGTTGGACCGTTCATGAGAAGATAATTTTTTTAAGTTTTGGACTATTTTTAGTAATGGTGGCATACTTGAATTTTAGATAAAAAAAATAAATCTTTGTATAGTCTCCAATGCAATAGAAATATCCATGTGAAGTTTCAGTTAAATTGGCCTAGTGGTTTTCGGAATAAATGAAAAAAAAGAAGAAAATTTGCTGTTTTCCAACAGTATCCCTTTGTAAAATTCTAATATTTTAGCCCCTAAATTCTTATCTGCAATCAAACCCCTACACATAGGGATAATTTATATCAAATATGTACAAATCTGACATACCGGTTCTTAAGAAAACAAATTTTGTAATTTTCAATTTGTACCCTTTTGGGGCCCCTCCTGACCCCTTAAGACAGTGGAACCCAGGCATTTTTACAAATCTGAACCTCCTTCACCAAACAATGCTTTTGTGAAGATAAAGGCAAAATCATTTCCATTTAAAAAAAAAAAAAAAAAAATATTATGACAAGTGTCCCCTAATTGAACCCTCGGAGCGGGGTCATATTTAATCCCAGGGACACCATTTAAATAAATCGAACAAAACTATAGTTGGTCACCATTACTACATAAACATTTTGAAAATCTGTTGGGCCGTTCATTAGAAGAAGATTTTTTAAATTGAAGACTATTTTTAGTAACGGTGGCCAAAAAAAAAATCTTCTGTATAGTCTCCTATGCAATAGAAACACCCATGTGAAGTTTCAGTTTAATTGGCCAAGTGGTTTCAGAGAAAATGCTGCTAACAGACGACGGACGACAGACAATGTGCATAAGACTTTCTGGCCTTTGGCCAGTAGAGCTAAAAACAGACAGTGTTTGTTGATTTGGTTCAAATTACATTACACACTGTATCTCCTTTATTGACAGTGGTGTAGCTGACCCTAAAATGATTTGCAAGCCCATAGTGTTCTGGAAGGGTTTGGGGAGGGGTCTGGGGGACATGCTCCTCATCAGAAAATTCAGGATGCGTTTCCTGCGTTCTGATGACATTTCCAGGAGATATGATGCATTCTAAAAAAATATGCAAGCCCGGACGTTGTTGCGTAAAGGCAGCTACGCTTAATTGAAATGTTTATCATAATTATAACACCGTTTCGATTCAGTGAAACTATAACACAAGAGGTATTCAAGGTCAGAGACCATCTGATGACATTGATTATGCTACATGTGCGCGCATCATTGTTTAGAAAGCGGTGAAGTAGTAACCCAGAGATGCCAACCCTTAATTACTGAAAATAGGAGTGTGGTCGAAAGCGAGGGTTTCGAGGGGGGTATGGGGTCCCCCCCCCCCCCCCCCCCCCCCCCCCCCGGAATTTTTTTTTCAAGTTGTAGATGCTCTGAGATGGCATTTCAGCACTTTTCAGTGATAAAAAGTCATGTATTTATTAAGAAATATTTCATAATACCTGATGAAAAAGAGAATTGAGTGATCGAGTTTTATAGAATAAATTAAAAAAGCTGACAAACTGATGAAAAGCGAGGCTTTATTGAACATTCAAATTAAGCTTTATTGGGATTTAATTACCGACTCATCCATTGGTTGAGTTGTCGCAACCATTGTCGATATTTTCCTTGACGAAGACTGACAAGTTGAGCGGGTGATGTGCTGTTTAGTAGCAATGTTTTTTTCAAATCACCCATCCCACCGTGAGATAACATTATTTCTGCATTGCAGACCTTGCAGAATGCAATAATGCACCCCAATCTTCGATGTCGAAAAGCAAGGATATGCATCGGTGTAACTTTTAATAAATGTTTGTTTATGTTCGTACTTTTTTTTCTTTGGTGGTGCTGCATCCGCCATATTGGATTTTGAAAGTTGTTGATCGGCCTTTCCGGATCACCCGCTATTGTTTTCGTAAATACTGGGGTATTTTCCGGATAACCTAATTAATAGCGCTTCTAGAAGTGACGTAGCGCGTACGGAAATGTCTGAACATCAAAACCGGTGTCAGTGTAAACGGTGCTGATTATTTGTTTTACCTGTGAAATTTTTTTTTTTTTTAAAATCGGAGACAATTCATGGAAAATCGGAGCGGATTTTTCGTACAAAAAGCGGATTCACTCCGCCAAAAGAGGAGGAGTTGGCATCTCTGGTAACCCGATGCTCTTCAAATTCATCCGATGATGTGCACGCACTAGTGTTTACAAAGCAGTGTGCAAGAAACACAATGCGTCAAGAATAAATGTCTGTATTTGAAATAATCGGGACGTATTGCATGCAATTTTCTGCGTCCAGCGGATGCACATATTTCAGAATTGTGCCTCTGCTGCAAGATTTATGCGTATAGGATGCAGGGGTAAATAAAACACTGTCCAAGTTTAAGGTAATACCCCCACACATATATATAGAAAGTTAGGAATATAAAAATAGGTTTGAGGTTTGGATAGAAAAAAATCCATCCCAAAATTTTGTCAACAACTATCAATTCAAGACAAATATTCAATTAAAGGTCGGGAACTAAAACTGGGATTGAGATATCCAAAATACCTACAGATAATATTGAGTAAAAAGGAATATAATTACATACACAAAGTACTGTGATATAAACTTGAGCGGATTCGCGGACAAAAGCCCCCCCGGACATAAGCCCCCTCAAACCGGTAGGGCGGACATAAGCCCCCTCGATGTTTTTGCAAGGCGGACATAAGCCCCCTCGTCTAATTTTTTGGGGCGGACAAAAGCCCCCTCGACTATTTAAGCAGGGCGGACAAAAGCCCCCTTACCTAGAGTAATATAGTTGATAAACCCCCCTTCACCTTTGTTTTTGGTCATAGGTCTGCTCAAATGTTTATCTTCTTAACAATTTCCGAATCAATAATGGTTAAACATGTCTTAAAAAAAAAGAATAGCGTATTTGGTTTAAAGCAAGGGAGAGTACTCGTTATAACTCTCAATGCGCAACGTCATTTATTGACGACATACCTAATGCACACTCTGTTTTTATCGTTAAACTTAACCCTACTCGGCGCCTTTTCCCATTATTTTTTTTTATGTCTGGCGATGAAAGCGTTTATAAGCCCCAACAATAAGGTTAATAAATTATAACTTTGAACGATCCGCACTACTACTGCAAACAGAGCAGACCCTGATCAAGCCACTACTCGGCTATCATGATTTTGATTAGTTACACCGTAATTATCCCGATGTTGTACAAATCCTGGGTGATTAAAGTTAATGTTATGTTGTTGTTGATAATTGTAAGTTTGTAAACATGCGATCATATTATAAATGCTGGAATTTTGTTTGACTGAATAAAGTTATCTTTCACCTTTAATGTGTGTTATAATAACTTATTATTTTATGAACACCATAATTGATAATTAGATAAGGAGATGTTTGTTGTTGACGGTTAATGCAAACTGTCACGTTATTATAATTAAATATAATTTTAAAGAAGAGAGACTGGGTCGCGTATTCACAGTTTGTTTTAAGCGGAAATGTGGATTACTTATTAAAGAGCACCCGGTATGCTAATTATTATTATAACTTGTGCATTAGGTGTGTCGTCTGTGACGCTGTGTCTGATACGCTATTTTGGCAAACAGTTTATTTTATTTTATACGGATTGAGGGGGGCTTTTGTCCGCTCTGTACACGAGGTAAGGGGGCTTATGTCCGCCCTATATTTTTTGGGATCGAGGGGGCTTTTGTCCGCCCTGCTAAAATGGTCGAGGGGGCTTATGTCCGCCCCTTGAGATTAGCCGAGGGGGCTTATGTCCGCCTTGCAAAAACATCGAGGGGGCTTATGTCCGCCCTACCTGTTGGAGGGGGCTTATGTCCGGGGGGGCTTTTGTCCGTATACCACTTGAGCGATATCGAGATGAGTTTCATCTGTAATTAAAGCCGAGGTTGTCACATAAAGTAAATATATTTATGCTGTTTCTGTCAGGACTGAAACTGATTTAAATAACACATTTTACGTGGTGTTTATTAAGTAGTGTCTATCAATGATTCATATAAAACTTACCACCGTGTCCATCATACACAGCAAATAAAGATGTTTTGGTCTCCAAATCAAAATCAGACAGACAGTTATGAGAATCCTGAAATCAGACAGACATTAAAAGTTTATTTTGATATCAGTCGGTAAATAATTAATTTTGTGTCACTGTTGCTGTTTTCCTGGTAATACTTGTGTAATCTTCAGGTCGTAAAAATGATTACTGAATTTAACTAAAAGACGTAATTAACCGACAAGAAACGCGACTGGCACGGACCTTTGAAAGATATGGGCCATACTGAAATTGAATGCGTCAATTCGGCGCACACCAAACTTTTTAGTGCACCATCTGGAATTTTAATGGGTGTATGGGGCAATGGCGCGGCCCAAAATGATCCCTGTGAAAAACATGCACCACACTGAATTTTTTATTTCATAAAAATTTAGCACCTTTGGCGGCCGACAGTGTGAGCCTTGCAAAAAAGTTAATGTTGTTTTTTATATAAATGTATCAATAATGACTGCTCATCTCGCAATATCTCGTTATCAATTATCTAACTTCCATTCAAAGTTCAAATTCAAAAATTCACAATTCTTGCATTGCAGAGAGATATTCTCATCAAAACAATACCATTCCCAGAAATTTGTGTTTAAAATTGATGAAACCCTTTTAATTACAAAATATCTATACTGCAGCTAAAATAACGACAAGTTAATTATGACATTTTCCTTCAAGCTCCAATATCTAGCCAAATGATTAATTCTTTGTGTGCTATTTCATCAACATTTAATCTGGAGAGGCAAGTTTCCTATCCTATTCTATACAAGTCCTTGATGACTAGTTGTCTAAAAGTAAAGTGGACAGTTAAAAGTTTTAGTGTTATATAAAAGTAAACACAAATAGATTATTCTTAAAAATTCTTTTTTTCCCTATCCCCTTAATATCCTGCATAAACGGGACCACAGTAACCAAATTTTGACCGTCACCACATCCGTTTAAACCGTTTTAAGTGGGGATTTTATTTGTTGGGCTGCTGATCAATCGGGGGTATCCAACTATCCATTAATGTGCATTTCAAATATATGTTTCTATCCTATATAAGAATATTATTGCCATAGAAGTAAAGGACACACCTCCAGTCCACACTTGCGAGTGATTGACAAGTCTGTGAAATAGGTCAATTGATCACTGGGTCACTTGTTTAATTACTGATGGGCTTGTGTAACGGGATTATCTAGTCGCAACAAGTGGAAAGCATGTCGGGCCACTTAAGGGATGTCCCTAATCAACCATATCTTTTAAAGGATGTCGCATGCGACATTCGTTATAACTCTGGGGGAAACCCTGATGAGGACCACATTATAGAGATAATTACCTTGAAAAAAATCGATGTTGGTTATTCACACCATCATGTTGTCTGACTCAAAGGGAATGGTATTGTTTGCATAGTAATGTGCTTCAACGCCAGGGTTTCCCCCAGAGTCATAATGCATGTCGCATGCGACATCCCTTCAAAAGATTTGGTTGATTAGCGACATCCCTTAAGTGGCCTGACATGCCTTCCGAACCACTGCGACTATCGTTAGATAATCCCATTACACAAGCCCATCAGTAATTAAACAAGTGACCCCGTGATCAATTGACCTATTACACAGACTTGTCAATCACCCGCAAGCCAAACTGGGGGGTGTGTAGAGGTAAGCCAATCAGAACAAGTCATTTGAAGGTTACTCCAAAAAGTAGTGTCCTGTGAAATTTTTTGATCCGAGATTGTTTTTCACAAGATATAAAATGGACTACTGACCAAGGTGCCGGCATTACCTTTCAATTGATTCATTTACCTCTCAATCATGTGAAGTCTATGTAGTATGTATGCAATCAATCATAACGAAACACTTAATAAAGTATGTCATGGCCATTTCTCAGATCAAGACAACTAGAAATAGATCCAGGGCTGGCTCTGGTTCAAAATTTCTTTGCGCCATATATTTTTCTGCAAAAATTAGCAGAGTTATAGTCCTTGTTTCAATGTACGCTCATGCATCTTTCCCTTTGACTTTAACTTATCTGATTCTTACAAAAGATAAAGCTTGTATTAGAGTAGAGTAGTCTTTTTTTACACATAGGATAGTTATATGTAGTAAATGACGTATTATTTACTATAATATATCTTATCCAAAAGTTATAGTAAGAAAGGGCCTGTGATTGTATTCACATTACCCCACCCACTTCTGTGTTCATTTATCATAAGTCTGCCGGAGTTTAATCAATGTTTTAACCTGTGACAAACAATATAATTACTACATGTAAGTATCAAGCAGTACTAATACCCTATAGAAAGTGTGTATTGAGGTGTGTGCTTTTTTCCACTTAAAAGGTGCAAGTTTCAGAAACACTGGCTGGAGACACCATATTGAAATCATATGCATTTTGGATTTAAACACAAACATAGTCAAGTGGGAAATAAACTTGGTAATACACATAAAGTGCTAATCTATTTTTAAACAATCGGTTACTGGCTTTTCTCAGTTAGCATGAACATTGTTTGCCCTCTTTGGAATTTTCCAATACTTGTATGCAAGTCACATGACTAAGCACCTGTTAAGGAATATTGTTACTATATTTAGCGCATATTGCTGATCTGAGATTCGTTTATGTTGTGTAATCTGCCCTGAGGGGAAAACACAGCTGGGTGCCAATTAACTAGTTAATTACCTTGTTATTTGGGAGAAAGGACAGTGACACTGATTGGCAAAGATATTTAAGCTGTTCAAGCATAGATTTTAATTAAAGGAAGTTAAACATAAGGAGAATTAAGGAGAAGATTGTCAATGATTTACGACTTTGTCAAATGGATTTTCTTTGCGCCACTTTTATTTATTTTGCGCCACTGGCGCCAATGGTGAAGTCCAGCGCCAGCCCTGAGAACACAGTGTTTAGTAAGGGCTTTATGCAAGGAAGCAAAACAATGAAATCGTAAAGGGTTTTCTCAGCATCTTATTTCAACAAAGCTAGAATAAAATCCCCACTTAAAATGGTTTATTTTGTGCCTACCGGATGTTAACAAATTTGAGAAACATCTATCTATCTTTATATTTTGCCACACGCCTTCACAGGCATAATCGGGCAGCTGCGCGTCATGTCTTATATTAATAGAACAAGAAAAAGTAAAGCATAATAAGGATAAGGGTAAAAATAGCTCATGGTTTAGTGTGCTGTAGCTGGCTAACTGCAAGCTTGAATGAATCAAAGTCTTGCAGGAGTACAACATCTGCAGGTAACGAGTTCCACTGTACTATAGTAAGGGGAAAGAATGAATACTTAGAGTAATCAACCCTAGTGTGATTCTGTTTGAAAAACATGGTCTAAAATTTCTTTAAATAATAACATTAATTTTCCCAAAGCCAGAGACCCTTACCCCATTCCCAAAAGTACAAGGAAGAGCCCTGCTCTGGGTCTTGAACAAGCATGCTTACCACTAGACCACCGCAACTTATTCACTGATAAAACCAGTACTTAGCTAATAAGTGTTAATTTCGATAGTGCATCAGGCAAGTCTGGGATCAACACAGTTAATCGTAGTTCCAATTGTTTGCATAATTAACCATTAATACTACTCTTACATTTTAAAAATGAAAGTTCATATTGAATCATAACATGTAAAACTAAAGACCTCCTGTGTCATCCGCCATCCCTGCATTGAGGAGACTCCATAAGTGAAGTAATCACATTTCTGGTCAGAGGACTCCTTGTCTACAACTGGCGCTGACAAATATACTCCCATTCTTTATCAATTATGCGACAAATTACTTTAAATTATAATTTAACACACGTGAATTGACTACACATCGTTTCGCGGTTTTTCCGGAAGGTCATGTGACTGTAAGACCGCAGCAAATTTGTTGTTGTTGTTGTTAATGTTAAATTCTTCCTGTGCGAGTACAAAATCCATGATTAAGGTAGATTCAGGGCTGCGTTCAGCACCGTTAAACAGTAAACACGTTTAATAGGTTACCAGAAATTAACGCGTACTGCGTGCTTATATGAGACCAAGCCAGTGTCCAGGAAAATATGTTAGCTAACTTATCAAATGTTTAACCGAACAGAACGCAGTCAAGATCTTTCAACAAATGTTGTTTAAAAATAAAATATAATTGTATATCAAAACAGTCTTCTGTAGGAGTAAAATAAGAATGACTTATTTTCGGAAATACATGGCTTCATTGTTTTTATCTCAATTTCCGAGTTTCAATTGTTATTTTTAATTATTATTTGAGTTTGTTACAATGCATGATTCTTCATACCATTGTTTTTTTAAACAAAACTTATTTAGTTACAAAATAGTAAAAAGTACATATTAAAGAAAATGGTTTATATCCTTTTTGGCCAGGTATACATCTTTAAATGATTTTAAAGTATAACTAACTTATCAGTAAGAAATTGCTGTGTTTTGAATAATTATGTGAAAGGCTGAAATAGTTTGATGAGAATTAGGGGGGTAGAACTGTTACCCTTTATCAGTGAAGTTTTAACAGAGTTGATTTTATAAATACTTAAGTATAAAATAACATTCCATTACCTATACCAGAGACATAAAGTCACTGCTTATACTTAGACGAGCAATACATTTCAAGTATTTATTGCAAACTAAAGAAGATAACCAAAAGGTATTTATATTTCTAAAACGTTCTTTAAATCTGACATTCATATCGTGAATATCCATGACCCAGATAGCTAACACTAATTAAATGAAGCTTGTGTTCTACTGATTTTTTTATCAGAGAAAATCCAAACCAAAAATATATAACCATTATCATTTGTCCGATATTATACTATGAACATGTATGCGGTCACCACTTTTACAAATAAGTTGTTTCAAACTTTCAAATTATCTAATTATTTTTTCAACTTTGAAAAATAGAAGAATGTCATTATGTGTCCAGATTTATGTGAGACTAATTTGCAAATTAACAAACAAATAAACACTTATGTAATTTACTAACCCTCGATACAGAGGCATATCCATGGAAAGTATATTGGTACGACCAACGTATTTTAGTAAGATGAGGTGTATTGCTGAGTTTTGGATTGCCGTTATCGGATACTTTAAACAAGGAATAGAAGCACTCTATCTCTAATTCATTGCTTTAAAAAATAGTATTGGCTCACTGTTAATGTAATGAATACAGCTGTACAGTGTATTTTTTCTTCTTAAAATTATTTTTTCTTATGAAATTAGTATTTCCATGAAAAGTATTTGTACAATGGAAAATATTGGTGTCATTACAATATTGGTTCAGTCACGGTCTTACCTGCCGAAAACGTGTATAAGCCTACTACATATACAAAAACTGAACGATCTTTATTGCTGAAGTAGCCAATAAAACTATAATTTGCCTTTCTTTTAAATTCGTGTTTAACACTTCATGCTTTAACCTTAATTATTCTTCCAAATATAAACCAAGAGCCTTGTAGACTGTATGATTGACTTGATGAGAGAGGAGTTAGACAATCTGCCTCTTCCCGAGTAAATTAAAATGTACGGAATATACAAGTTAAAACAATATACATTGGGCAGAACAATTATGGTTGGATGAAGAAGGTCACTGGCATGCTGTGCAGGGTAACATTGAAGTCATCAACGGAGGTGATATTTGGATATGTGATAGAAGTCGGCACTCTAATCCAGCCCCGTATGGTATAGGGAGAGGGTGCCCTGCATCTTAGATATAGGGAGCTATCAATATTATTGATTTGGTATGACGACCAAGCCACCTATTACACCATGTAAGTTACCTTATAAACGCAGAAATAATGGAGAAGTCTGGGGTATGTCCTTTCACCCTAAAAAATGAAGCATAGAAGAAAGCCCACTCATTTCAGATTAACGCGAGACATTGGATTTTTTTTCTACCACACAATATGGTTACACCAGAGGAGCCTCAATTCATCAAGGCAGTGTGTCAAGTAAAACATGTGTGCCCCTGGAAACATGCTATATGTTTTATTTTGTTATTCATACACTCTGTATGTTTTTTTTTCTTTTGTATTTTCATTCTCTTCAGTTGGCGTACGTCAAAGTCTTTGTCCCCAACAGTGTTTTGACTATCAGGGACAAGAAGACAAATATATCACAGGGAAAAGTAACAAAAAAAAACAAAACAATGGTTATATAATAAATATAGTGATACCAGTGACGTAATCACATCATAGGATAGGTCACTGGTAATACGTGAAGCGGAACTTTTTTGTTACTTTTCGCTGTGAGATAAATAACTCTCAAAAGTAGCTTCCTAGATTCTGGTTTAAACGTTTGCTAACAAAGCAAACACCTCTGAGAGCTCTGCTAACAAACATGTCGTTCAGTTAAACAATCACTGTAAATACTCGGCAAATTCCGTCATCCTTCAGTATTGGGAGAATTGGCGAGGTGATCCGAATAGTTAAACCAAGTGGGCTGCGTTCAGCACGGTTAAACAAGTTTACTTTGTTTATAAACGCAAACGTGTATAGTAGTTCCAGAAGTTACTGAGTCTTTGGCAACATACTCCATCTCTGTAGAACAACCATACTGTAGTCACAGCACAGATTCACATGACACTGAAGAACAAGAACTTTTAGCAGATATGTCAGTTATTCAACAAGAATCAATCTCTATAGACCAACCGTACACACCCGAAAGTCAGAACACCGTAGAAATTCAAGAAGAATCTTTTGATCCGCAAATTCAGCCTAATACACCGGAAGTACAAAGTGACAGCGACGATTCGGTTCAAATAGTAAAATGATTATTCATTTGTTGCGGGTCCTCATAAGAAATTTATGGATATAAACGCAAACATAAATATTTTCCGAGGTCCTTACACACTACTGGATGAAGTGCAAACGGGAAGAAAAGATGGGATGTATTACATGGTGAATAATAGCTCCAATGTAGCAAAAAGAAATAACGGCAAGAAGTCTGAATTTTGGGATGACTGTGGAGCATGATCACATGGTACGACGCCATCCTGTACTTACATAGAGAAGACTGGAAAATTAGTCAATGTCGTTATACTCCAGGGTGTGTATTGTACTATTAAACAATTTAATAACAAACGATAATTTGTGCCGCTGCAGCCACAATCGAACGAAGACGATGTAATAACGATTCATAGAAACTACCAGACCTTACAGTCTTCAACACCGGCTCCAGATCAGTTTAAAAAAATAATCACTTGGATAGAAAAATCATTAACAAACATGCCGGATATTTCAGATAATACTGCTAACGTTGAATGCATTGGTTGCTATCCTGGACGAAAGTATCATGGTACAGTGAAGAATACCAATCAAAACGTCAAATACATCCGAACTAAACCATCTGTACGTGAAGATTTGAACGATAAATAAATCACCAAAATGTAAAGGAAGTAGAAAGCGCTATGAATACAACAACACAGAACGACTACGATAAACAAAGAAATGAAAAACATCTTAGAAATATTAAATTCAGAAATAACAACAAAACAAGAGAAACGTCAAATAACTTGGCAGACCATGTTATATGTGTTGAGGAGATGACGAAGTCACATGGCTTCGTTCAAAGTGTTAAACATGTGAATGGACTACAACACCCAGTAATTACGCTATACAGCGAGCAGCAAATGGAAATACCTAAAAATACTTTGCTGTAAAGAAAATGGGTTGTGCTAGGTATAGATAAGACGTTCAACCTTGAAGAATTTCACGTAACGCCAACAGTGTATAAAGACCTTTCCGTTATAAAACGGTCGACAGTTGATCATCCAATATGTTTCGGTCCAACCTTTTTACACCAGAGTTCTTCTACAAAGACGTACTCGGCGTTTTTGCACGACGTTGCAGATAATCTGATGGAAAATGAAATTGGAAATTAAACAATAGGTACAGACGAAGAATTGGCAATCAAAACTACTGTAAAAAATGTCTGCCCGGTTCGACCCGCGTGCTGTGTACACGCAATTTGAAGCATAATACAAATAGGCATATGGAAGATGTTATCTGGTATCCAATTCAATATAGGACAGAAATTCTACTTATTCTACGGCGGAATAGAAAGACTGGTAGCCAAAACCAACATAGATACTTTTTCAGCACTGTTGGAAACATTTCGGAAACATTATAATTTATAGATTTAAAAGACGAAAATGCGCGTGCACGCACGAGTGTGTGTGTGTGTGTGGGGGGGGGGGGGGGGGGGGGGGGGGGTATTCAGACAGAATTTTGAAAATAAATTTATTCCTGTTCTCCGTGAACACATTGTTATGCCTGTGACAAAAGGGGAAACACAAGCTATTTGGACAAACAATAACTCTGAAAGCGCCAACTATGTACTGAAAACATCTACAAAATGGAAAAGGACAAATTTGCCCATCTTTATTAAATTATTGTATGGCAAAGTGACCAGTGATATGGAGGAGAGGTGTAGGACCGTTCGTGATATGGGCAATTTTTGATTAGCAGATAACTTCATTCAACATCTTACCGACATTGACCATTGGTCGCGATTAACTCAAGACAAGCGGGACAATAGAATAAAGAAATTTTTTATCGGACTCCAGTTAATCGAACCCAAATATTGTAATGTCAACTGACGGAACAAAATCAATATTGAGAAAAGCTTCGTCGGGTAAAAAAACAAACCAAATGAAGCGCAAACGGGCTGAACGGTCACACACATCAAAAGCCCCAAGTGCCTAGCGACGACTCTGATTCTACAGTCGGTAATGGGTGATCTTTTGATCACACCTAGTGTAATACACGCTGGCTGTAGTCTCTACAAAATCGTCTTGCTGAGAACTGCTTGTAATTATACTATAAATATATAAATAAAATGGATGACGGGCGGGCCATGATAAGAGCGCCACCACGTGGTGCGACTTGGATACAGATGGACAAATATAATTGTTATTTTTTTAATGATCCGACAAAAATATAAATATATATATATATATATATATATAAATTTATCCATCTGTAACTAAACACTCTTATCTACACTCAATATTTATGTGCGTTTTGTTTTATTGATAAGCTTAAAATATCAAATAAAAAATTAAATGAGTATATATGAATGTTTTATAGACGCTTTCGGCAGAGATGTAATATTAATTGCTATACAATCTTTAAAATTCAAATTATATTTATAAAACTATCCGATATATACTAAACATGTTTCTAAACGATTAAAAGTAAAAAAAAGTGTGTTTTATAGGCCCTTTCTATGTTGAAAAGGCCCTTTCCGCAGAGCTGCTTTTGAGTCATAATTAGTTTCATTGCTATAAACTCTTTAAAATTCAAATTAAAGGGCTAGGTTCACGAGAAGTCAAAATCAGCCAAATCTTAAAATTGACAAAATTATATGTGTGTATTCTTAATAAAAGATATATACTAAAACATGTTTATAAACGATTAAAACTCACAGATATATCATAAAACATGTTTATAAACGAATAAACGATTAAAAGTCAATGTTATGTGTTTTGCACAAAAAACAAAATGTGTATTTAGTAGGCACTTTCCGTGTTGAAAGGCCTTTTCCGCAGAGCCGTTTTCAATCATAATTAGTTTTATTGTTATAAAATCTTTAAAATACAACTTAAATTTATAAAACTCCCAGATATATACTAAAACAGGTTTATAAACGATTAAAACTCGATTTTATGTGATTTGCAGAAACAAATGTGTGTTTTATAGGCTCTTTCTGTGTAGAAAAGCCTTTCCCGAGGAAAGGGCCCCTTTCCGGTGTTTAATCATTTCCGTGACCAAACGAACGAACGAAAAGTAAACGGAAATCGGCAATCGTGAAACATCGGGCATTTTTCGTATCCTCCATATAATACCATTGCGTAGCATAAAGGCCGCGGTGATCATATTGCGGAAATCGGACAACATCGGCGCTCGTTAAGTCACGTGATTAAACACAAGGAGATATTTTCTTTGTTTAGCAAACATTTATTTAGCGAGCATGTCGTTCAGTACACTTCTGTTATCAAACATGTGCAAACAAATTAAACGTTTAAAAAAACTCAATCAGATCAGTTTTGAAGGTTTTATACTATACTCTGATACGTTTCAGAATATTATTATCTCACAGCCGTGAGTATAACACGGTTACACCGCTATCAGGCGCATGCGCAAAACAGTGTTGTGAAGATAAACAAAAATGGCAGACAGGTAAATCTTTGTGAAAATTTATATTAAGAGTTCTTCTTCTTCTGGTGCATCATCTTCTTCTTTTTCAATATAGTGACCACCATCCTAAAAATGCATTTTTTCACATAAATAGGTATGTGGAAAGATAAAAAAATTTTTTGCACAGGAGCTTGTCCCGAAATAAATGTTTTTAGTTCATATTTATATCCTGGTTTTCACGCACTTCTGTATTTTTTTTCTATTTTAAAACTGAATGCAACGGTAAAGAAATATTTTTTTTTTACATGATTGTTTATACATTCATATTTGTTTGTGTTTAGATATCAACAAACGGAAAACAATACTGGGTGTATCACCAAGATACTGTTGTTTTTGTAGTGTCTTGAAACCTCACGTAACCTGTTCTCCAGCTATATCAGTTCTCAAGCTAGTATGGAATAGTGTGCTTTTTTTACGAGTGTGACACGTTTTGACAGAAGGAAATGCAGGCATTTGTTTACAGAAGAGTCTTATTGATAAAACCTGTCATATTATGTAAAATGTTCAAAATAAAGGTGAGTTATTTTTAGTATTAACTAAATTGATCCTATTTATCTATAATTCCTTATAGTACCTTTTTCCTCTTTGCTATAAATGCTATAAAACCTCCAAATCTCAAATCCGATAAAATTACAAAAAACAAATTAAAAAAAAAATATTTTATTTATTTTGAGAAATAGAGTCAAACTTGTAAATTGAATGTGTTTTTTATTATCATTAAAAATAATAATTAAATTTTTGATTATTATAAAAATATTTTTCTTCTTGTATATTTCAGTTTAAAGATCCATCTCAGAGGGCTCAACTTAGAAAGTGGTCCCCTACAGCAATGACGAGTGCCTACATGTAACAAAATGGTTTATAAGGAAGTTGGGGTATCAGTCTATTCTGCAACCGAAAAATCATGGTATCCCTCACCACATTGAGGGATAGGATAGACAATAGAATATCAATAGATGTGACAAAGTCAGGTCCTGAGCCTATTTTCAGTTTAGAGGAAGAAGCCAAGTTATGTAACCATCTGAAGGAACTGGCTTCTGTAGGTTATGGTTATACCCATGCAGAAGTGGTAAACTTGGCATCTGAGTATGTTGTGTCATTGGGTAAACAATCATCTGATAAACCATTCACCCTTAAATGGTTTTACGGTTACATGGGAAGATGGCCAGAGCTGAAAGTTGTCAGACCATCAAATCTATCAGAGCAAAGGGCTAGATGTGCAAGTGAGGAGGCAATCACTAACTGTTTTAATGAACGTGAACATAAACTTACTAAATACAACTTGAAGGAAAATCCACAAAATATTTATAACATTGATGAGAAGGGAATCAATACAGTGTTTAAGCCACCAAGCGTAGTTTCCGGAGTGGATTGTAAACCACAAGCAATAATGGCAGACCGGTCTAAGACGGTAACAATTATTGGTGCTTGCAATGTAGTAGGTCACCAGATTCCACACTATTTTGTATTTCCTGGAGTCGGAATGTTAGTTGGAGCTGATGGTGTTGTTACTCTATCAGGATGGTCCAACACAGAAGTATTTAAGCAATACCTTCAAACCCACTTTGTGAAATTCTGCCAAGGAATAAAGATGACACCATACTGATTTTATATGATGGACATAAAAGCCATGTGTATTTGGATCTTGTGGAATGGGCAAAGACCAACAACATTGTGTTATTTTTTCATCGACCGCATATCTCACAATATTCTTCAGCCAATGGATGTTGGGTGCTTTGGACCCTTACAGTTGAAATACTCACAAGAATGTACAAAGTTTGCATGCCTAAACCACTGAGTCGTTACGCGGTATGATGTTTGTAGTTTGGCATGTAAGGCCTAAGCATCTGCACCTGGTCCAGCTAACCTTCAGTCTGCCTTCAACAAGAAGAGACGAAACATAAGCACCGTTATTGGTGATGAGCTCCGGAAGGAGATACTGAAAACAAGTTAAAAACATATCTAGCTGAAAGTAACAAAAGGAAAATGACAACTAGCAAAGTTGTTACTAAAAAACAAAAAAATTATCAACCTACTGCAGAAGGGGAAAAGATATCAAAATGTAGTAAAAAATACCAGCCATGTGCAAAACCAAAGAACATTGTCAAAAGATCCCATTCTCCTCAGCCAACCCATCTTGCATAAATTTGCTTCTAGATTCAGAAGAAAGTTCAGAAAATGAGACAGAATTTGAAATGCCAGCTGAGAGCAAGTGCTGCAAATGCAAAAGGTTTTATGTTGCCCGGGATGTTAAACACATATTTTCCATTGTCAACTGGGTTCAATGTCAGAACAATGACTACTTGCATTGGGTACACTTGAAGTACTGTACTTCTCTGCATGTTGCAAGAAAGGACACAGCCTTTGTAAATTACCATAAGTACTAACTGTTAACACTAAAATACTTAATAGTGTAATTAGTTAATATTTAAAATGTTGCAGTTTTTACCCTGTTACTGACAATGTATAAACTTTGGTTTATATACAGCATGCCATTAATAAACAAGAAAAGAGTGCCATAAATAATATTTCCTTTGTTTCGTATTGCTGTTTCATTTATTCATACCCTTAAGTAGCCACCATACCACAATTTTGGAGGTGATTCTTGAAATGACCTCAGCAGCCTCGTTTTCGCAAATAGCTTGAGAACTGGTTACGTCATGGGAAAATGTGTATTTTTGACCTCCATCTTTGTTTCTCTATGTCAACAAGTAAAACGAATGCAATGCAACAAAGGTTTTTGCATTTAAATGAGAATGTATTCATGTAATGTTAGCACACCAAACAAACATGTAAGTCCGGTGAATGCTTTTGATTTTTCACGATGATCGCTTAAGCAATTGAGAACTGGTAACACCAGAGTACCCTGTGTTTAGGTCAATGGTTTTCACGCACTTTGCACATTTCCAGTTACACTGGTCACTGTACTGTATCCAGTACTGCGAAATGTAATTAATGGAGCATATTCATTTATGATTCTGAAAATTATTTTTTAATGTGAATACTGTTTATAAAACTATTCTTTGTGAGAATTTGCACTCAATATCAGTTTGTTTTTCATAAAAAATCATATAGATCAGTTTTTTGTTCGATTTTTGATAGAAACAATAACAGTGAATTAATATATTTTCAATAAAAAATGAGTAAAAGTTAAACATCTTCAACTCGCATAAATGATGCAGTCATTGCACTTGGTGAATACGTTCTGTATTTTCCCTTATGGTCTACAAAAATACAGAATAAAATATAAAGAGTATGCCTTAAGCAACAGTTTTTTTTTATCCCCCATTTTACGTCAAATTACTGTCACGTGATTTCAATTCTGACAGATGGCGAGTGCAGACGCTGTTTTCATTTTTAGCTCTACTGGCCAAAGACCAGAAGTGCTTATGCGATGGCACGTTGTCCGTTGTCTGTTAGCAGCACTTTCTTTAAAACTGAGAGGCCAATTAAACTGAAACTTCACATGGATGTTTCTATTGCATAGGAGACTATACAGAAGATTTTTTTTTTCGATCTGATATTCAAGATGGCTGCCATTACTAAAAATAGTCCAAAACATAAAAAATCTTCTCATGAATGGCCCAACAGATTTTCAAAATGTTTATGTAGTTATGATGACTAACTATAGTTTTGTTAGATTTGTTCAACTGGTGTCCCTGGAATTAAAAATGACCCTGTCCCGATGTTTCTATTGCATAGGAGAATTTCAAAAAGTGCTATTGCCACTATGAGTCAGTAGAGCATCCTCTTTTTCATAAATTGTGATTTCATAATAAATAAATTTTCAAGGTTTGTAAAAAAGTTTTAGCAACACATGCATGTTTTATATTTATCTCGTTTGTATAAAAATTACCTGTGTATCACATACTTTCACATTATTTGTCAGTGTGTGGGTTTTGTTTATTTTTTGCAAAAACTCCAGTTGGCAACTGATGTCATTGATTATTGTGTTCTCAAAAAAAATTTGATGATTACAAACTGCGTGAAATTTGGGGTGCATGAAAACCAGATACCCGACGATATATAAAAAACCACAAGGGAGTAATCTCCACATCTGAAAATCCTTCTAACCCTTTTCATAGAACTGTTTTTTTCTCTATTCAACCGATTTGATTACATTGATGTGCCTGTCACCAAAAAAATTCAATTTGTTTCACGTTTTTGAGGGAAAAAAGAGTGTGGCAATGTCTAGGTGATTATTATTTCACTCCTTAGTAGCTTTCCTTGGAAATAATGAATTGAGATATTAAAGATGTGATGCATTCAGAAATCTAGAAGGAGTAGATAGGCTGTGTGTAGCGCATTTTAGGTTTTGATGAAAGTAGGGAGCCAGTTTTGTTAATGGCTTCTAGTTCATGATCACTTTTAGAACATGATGAGTTTTACCTCTTTTCTTCTGGTGTGTAGCGATTTCTACGTAAGTTTCTGTAGCAGAGACACCTATTAAACACTAACTGGTTCAGAGATAGTTATTGACAAAGTGAGCATCTCTTCACTGGACCATTTCCTGTCTCTGTATGTCACCCTTCTGTATGTCACCCTTCCCATGGCACTCTCAACAGTTGATTAATTATTGTTTTGAAAGCTGTATCTTTTGCTGGTATAGAACAGATTTTGAAATTTCTATATAAGATGCTGCTGTTAAGGTTGGCCTATTTGGTGTTAATTTTTATGTGTTTTCCCCAGTCCAGTTTATCATTTATGGTTAGTGTGCCCACTCCCTCACTGCAGCGCATAAATGTATATGAAAATAAGTGTGTTCATTATGAATTCATTGACTATGGGCACATGCACATGCTAAACATTTCGAAACAACAACATTAAAATACACCAGCACATTCTTCTGTGAACTATACAAAGGTTTCCAAACCCAAATCACATAAATTTTCCATTTAGTTTCCCACTGTTGGAGCTTGAGCTGATGTTGTAGATTGCTGTGTATAACTGAGTATGTGACTGTATCATCTGCATATACCCTGATGTACCTATTCCTTCTTAACTCAAGATAAGCTGGATGGTTTGATAAGTTGATAAGGATATTGCTGTATAGAATCCCAGGGAAACCTCCCTTTTTGATCAATACCTAAACTCTTCTATTGTTTTGGTCTCATGTATTTTCTAAACTACACTCTCATTTGGCATACATATACAGTGCTGCCGGGTAATTTTGTGCACCCATGCTTTGAATAACAAGAAAAAGAGTATTTAAATAAGAAATGTTTGTTTTTGAACAGTAGTTAACCCTTTATTTCATATAGACGCATTTGGACACCTCTAATATAGATGCCTTTAGACATCTCTAATATAGACGCCTTTGGACACCTTATATAGAAGGCTTTTGAATTATTGGGTGAATTATGTTTATATTAACTGACAGAGTGGAAAACAGTGCAGGAAGTGTTCAGATTGCTCGTTATGAGCAATCTGAACTCTTCCTGCATTGTTTTCAAAGGCCTTCTGTGATTGGTGCAGGAAAATGCGTATTTATTGAGTAAAGGGTTAAATAGTTTTTCATTTGTTGGTCTTTTCAAACTTATTATTATTCCGCAACAACATGTAAACTGAAAGACGATGATCCCATATTTTTCAGATCCACAAATCATTGTTTTGCTAAAAATAATTTAGCGGTGGGAGTGCGATTAAATTTGTTCTTGTTCCCAGTGGGAAAATATAGCAAGCAAAGTTAAAATAGTTAGTTTAAACTTATTTATTTTACTTCGATTGTGAAACAAGTTCTTACAACTTAGGCAAATCAAGCTCGAAGTTTTCCTGGTTAGAACCAGTACTAAGCATATGTGGAAAAGTGTCTTGCTCAAGGACACCACACATAGCCGTAACGGAGGATCGAACCCACGACCCTCCGATCATGGGTTCGGTGCTCTACCACTGGACCATGTGCTCCACTAAATAGTTAGTTATCCAGCATTTGACAGAGACACACCTGATTTTTCAATTGTTCATCTGACCTTCAATCAACAAAGAATCATGCTACACTTCTTTAGGGAATGAAACCAATCGGAATGATTGATGTGCTCGAAAGTTGTCATTTCATTAAGGCAAACTTTTTCACCGATTTGTTTTTTTTACCAAACTGTGCTTAAACCCATGACCTTAGTGGTGAGAGGTAAGTAATTGCACCCTAGTTAACATGTTAACTCTTGGTGCCAATGTCGCTGCAAGGTGACTAATGCCAGAGCGCCAATGTCGCTGTATAGCGACTTCGAATAGGTCCCTTATTTTAAACAGGATTTAACAACATTTAAAGGTAGATAAAGGTAGTTAGATATTAATTTACATTATTATAGAAAAAATGAATAAAACCTTAAATTTTTTTGCTTTTGAGGCAATTTATTCGCATGCATGAGCAGTGATGAAACAAACTCTAACTACCGAAGAGGTGGTTAAATGAATAATAAACTGTACCTGTCTATGCAAGTGCTCGTTTTTAAGTTTAATAACTTTTTGAAGAAAACCGCTGGTGATAAACAGTTTTATACTTTATTTGATGCACCAGGTGTTCTTATTTTTCTATGAGTTTTACATGTTCAATAGGTCAATTGGTCAAAAAATTGCCAAATGATTATAAAAACTTTCTTTTATCCATTCTGAAAGAAGAATATATTAAACAACAGACCTGGAAAGTTTTATTCAGATATATCTCGAATACTTTTCTTTTCACAGTTCTCAGTTTATTTAGATATACTGTTATAAAATGCAATCACAAAGAAGAAATTGGTGCTGACAGTAGCATAATTGTGAGAAAAATAGAATTGAAAGAGTTAATATCTTTCAAAGTTTCATATGTTCAATACCGTAAAAAATAATTCTATCCTTTTCAGTACCCCAATTATATTTTCAAGAGCCCATCTGCTGATAGAAAAAGAACAAGCCAACTTGAAGAAAGATGCTCCATGGGTATGAATACACTTGTTATTCTACTACGTTTAAGTTTGGTTAAGTTTGTGTAATTCAAATTTCTAAAAATTTTTGATCACATAATAGAAAATTGTATTGTGTAAATTATGATACAGGAATGTATTATAATAAACTCACGAGTCTTGAATGCTCATTACATATTTTATGTGTAATATCTGTTTTTTTCACTAACAATTCATCACTTGCATTCGGCTTTTGTACAAACAGTGCAGTCACTTTCTGTTTAAATAATGCTGGTAAACTATCGAAAATGATGTTATTTTGATATGAACATTGACGCCGTATGGTGACTGAAGGATAATAATATGTTTAATTATTTATAGCATCTTGAATTTTACATATTTTTCTTGTTCCTTATAGAGATGGTAAATGTACATACTTTGTGTTTATTTGATAAAAAGAATCTTCTATTCATGCTAAATTATTATTTAATTTATCAAACATGTTAAAGAGCCTCATTATATACAGTTATTCAATTTATATAATAAACTAGCGTTCATGTAAGATCCTCAATGGACATTAATAAATATTTGAATACTGAACTTCGAGCAGATGGCACAAAACATTAATTTCTTTAATTTTTAAGATAATGTTCACATGATATTTTATTCTACTCTACAAGTACATGTATTTGACACACTGGTCAGATGCTATTATAATGATTATGGTAATTAACATTTGGAATATCTTTGTTTTTATCGCAGGGTATTGAAGCCAATCCTCTAACAAAAGACAATATATTTGAATGGGTTGCAAAGATCAAAGGCCTGAAAGACACAGTATGGGAAGGTAATTGTTTAAGATGAAATGTGTCAAAGTTATTACATAAATGTAGTCATTATTATGGGATTCAAAGAGTGTCAGATTTCAAGAGATTTCCAACAGATGTTATATCATAAAATCAGTATAAAAGTGATTTGAATGTTTTTTTCATACCAATTAATTTGACTTTAATTTATAGAGTTTGTAGATTAGTGCTTAAGAAAATTCTGTTGTGTCAAAAATTGGTGCTGATTATCTAGCATGGTTTTAAAACAGTCAGTGGGTGCCTGAGTTGCCTAGTATGGCTTTAAAATGGTAATAAAATGTGTACCGGTCAACAGTCTTGGCTCAAAATTGATAAAAAATGAGTATGATTCAGCCAGCATGTCTTAAAAACAGTTGAGAATAGTTACTGTTCAGCTATTATGGTTTAAAGATGATCAAGAATGGTTACCACACAGCTAGTGTGACTTAAAATGTATCAAGAATGGATACAGGCCAGCTAACTTGGCAATAAAACTGTTAATAATGGGTATTGGTCAGTCACCATGGCTTAAAAACAGTCAAGAATGGTAACCAGTCAGCTACCATGGCTTAAAACAATCAAGAAGCATTGCCAGTCAGTTACAATGGCTTAAAACAGTCAAGAATGGTAATCAGTCAGCTACCATGGCTTAAAACAGTCAAGAAGCATTACCAGTCAGTTACCATGGCTTAAAACAGTCAAGAATGGTAACCAGCCTGTTACCACAGCTTAAAACAACCAAGAAGCATTACCAGTCAGTTACCATGGCTTAAAACAATCAAGAAGTATTACCAGTCAGCTACCATGGCTTAAAACAATCAAGAAGCATTACCAGTCAGTACCTATGGCTTAAAACAATCAAGAAGCATTACCAGTCAGTTACCATGGCTTAAAACAGTCAAGAATGGAATCAGTCAGCTACCCTGGCTTAAAACAATCAAGAAGTATAACCAGTCAGTTACCATGGCTTAAAACAATCAAGAAGTATCACCAGTCATTCACCATGGCTAAAAACAGTCAAGAATGGTAACCAGTCAGTTACCATGACTAAAAACAATCAAGAAGCATTATCAGTCAGTTACCATGGCTTAAAACAGTCAAGAATGGTAATCAGTCAGCTACCATGCTTAAAACAATCAAGTAGTATTACCAGTCAGTCACCAAGGCTAAACACAGTCAAGAATGGTAACCAGTCAGCTACCATGACTAAAAACAATCAAAAAGTATTACCAGTCAGTTACCATGACTCAAAACAATCAAGAATGGTAACCAATCAGCTACCATGGCTTAAAACATTCAAGAAGTATTACCAGTCAGTTACCATGGCTTAAAAACAGTCAAGAATGGTAACCAGTCAGCTTCCATGGCTTAAAACAATCAAGAAGTATTACCAGTCAGTTACCATGGCAAAAAAAATCAAGAATGGCTACTGGTCAGCTACCATGGCTTAAAACACTCAAAAAGTATTACCAGTCAGTTACCATGACTAAAAACAATCAGGAATGGTTACCGGTCAGCTTCATGGCTTAAAACAATCAAGTAGTATTACCAGTCAGTTACCATGACTCGAAACAATCAAGAATGATTACCGGTCAGCTTTCATGGCTTAAAACAATCAAGAAGTATTACCAGTCTGAGTCAGTTACCATCACTCAAAACAATCTAGAATGGTAACCGGTCAGCTACCATGGCTTAAAACAATCAAGAAGTACCGGTATTACCAGTCAGTTACCATGACTCAAAGCAATCAAGAATGGTAACTGGTTAGATACCATGGCTTAAAACAATCAAGAAGTATAACCAGTCAGTTACCAGACTCAAAACAATCAAGAATGGTTACCGGTCAGCTACCAAATTATTGGCTTTAAACAATCAAGAAGTACATGTATTGCTCATCAGTTAATTACCGTGACGGTGTATTTGTATAAAATATACTTTATTCTTTTAAAATATGCATATTTTATATATATATAATGACTTCAAAGACAGTTAAAATTAAGGAAAATATTAATTTCCCCCAAAATAAGTCCTTTTTTGAATTCAAATAGTTTTCTTCATTATGAAGACATTCTTGTCACACAAAAATATTTATTGTGATCATTGTTTAGTACACTATAAATGAAGTAATACGAGTAAATATTGCCTTGTGGCAAGAATGCCTTAAATTCACTGTTAAAACCATGATATATTTACATAAAATGGCATAAAATGTAGGAATATTGCATATTTTCGCTGTTTAAATACACTATGATGATATTTTATTAAGCAAAAGTTGAAAAACAAAATTTACATTTTTTTAAAGAATTTAAAGGTTTAATTTTACTGCATTATGCAGGGCCATTTTGGGGTATTTGTGAACATTGTCCTTTGAATTGATTCATCTCATGTATTACAGGTAAGTTGTCAAAGTAAAGTTTTAATATCAGCCAAATTACAGTGTACACTCTGTAGATGCTTACCGGTAGTATTCCACTAAATAAGTATTGGTTCCATTTTCTTTAAGGGGGTACTTTCACCATCTACATGAAGTTTGATGAGAATTTCAATATACGGCCACCAGAAGTCTGCTTTCACACTATACCTTTCCATCCAAATGGTGAGTTAGAAGTAAATGTTTTTTGTCAGAATACGTTCATACAATTTAAATATATAAGGGGAAAATTACAAGAAAAATAATTGTTGAAAATTATTGAAATTATCAATATTGATGTTTTTATACTTCTCAACTAATATATTATCAAATTATTATCAGCATTTTAGCTTAATTAGTTATTCTAACATCAAGCTTGAAAAAGTAAGAAATTGTATATGGTACTATTATGATGATTAAGAAATTAATACTGAACTTGTGTGTTAGGTGGCGTGGTTTAGTTGTTAGTGTAAGAAATCTATAATTAAAAAAATTCAAGATTGTGAAACTGCATCTTTTAATTGTATATTCATGAGTACCTGAGATACCGGTATATATATTAATACAAGTTGATGATGTTTTTGTTCAGAGAAATTAATTTAAATTCACCACGTTGCAACCTGATACACAACTACATCTGCAATGTACATATCTATATATTTTTTTTCTCTCAAACTTTCGTTGAAATATTTTGATTTTTTTAATGTGTTGGCTTTCACGTATATGAAATATGTATCTGAAGCAGGGGAAATACAGACATAACTTACTTTATTTGACTTCCAATATTTGTTAATTGAAATTTATTGACATCTCGAGTAATTTTTTTAATCATGTGTACATATACATTCCAGTTGACATGGTAACAGGTAGACCATGTATAGACTTTCTAGATGATTATACACAATGGAAGGAGACATACAGTTTAACAAACATTCTAGTCACTATACAGGTACAAATAAAATTTTAGTGTTTGTTCAGTCCAGCTTTATTATGCAAGCATATTACCCAGTAACTTTATTGTAAAATTTTGTAACAAACTTTAAACACAGTTAATGTCAGTTTTCTAATATGATTAGGTGACACCTAGATAGTAAGCATAACATGCTGTTATATTAATCAAAGAAAACAATAAACTGACTTAAATATGAACATTTAATAATATATTCCAACAAGTTAAGCATAAAATAGCGATTTGGGGAGTCCATTTTGCTATTAAAATTTTGTTTCGCTAGTATTGGCATGTTTTCCTGTACCAATCACAGAAGGCCTTAGAAAGCAGTGCACTGTTTTCCACTCTGTCAGTTAATATAAACATAATTCAACCATTGCTGATACGTAGTGAATTAATGCTTTCAATATTAGAGGTGTCCAAAGGCGTCTTTATGAAGTAAAGGCTATGATCCGATTCACTTGATACTTTGATATGTTGTGAACTAATCAACAAGCTGCTGGCTCTGGTCTGATCTTGCTATTTAACCCTACAACAAGATCTAGGATGGAGATGACAGTAACACAGATTCATAGTTTACAAGATGTCAACAATAATTTCCATAATCAGAAATTTTTAAACGAGCTCATGTGTGCCTGGCGATGTACATACAGTTAAATTGTAAAAGTATAATGAGTTGAGATCATTACCAGCCATTAGTCGAAAAATTAGGCTTAACACTAAATAAATGATGTATTTATATTTAAGTTTTAAAAATATAGAACCCGCACTTTCTATGTGGTTGCTATATTTTCGGGACCTATGATGTAACAAAGCTTCAATTAATAGTCAGTTCAGTTAAAAAGTTGGGATAAAGTTAGTTTTGTAGGGATTTGAGATTGATTATTATGACAAACAAAATATCTTAATCTTTAATGTTTTTTTAATGACATGATATGTAATGGCACATATTTTACTCTTCCATTTACAAGCTTAATCTTGAGGATTTAACACATTATCTACTGAAATAGTTGTGCTAGATGAATAAAAAATGGGACATGGTGGTATTAATCAAGTGCATTAATATTAACTTTATACATGTATTTTGAACATTCATAAGATATGAACTTACATGCAACAAGTAAAGTTTACATGAGCCACTTTGGGGTCTTTTTACTTTGCATGTGGCACGTGTAAGTTCATATCTCATGAATATTCAACAAATACACTTCATTCCTTATATAAAGATAATTTTTGGTCTCAAATGTATTGGAAAGCATTCTTGTGAAATTAAACATCCACCTTTGCAGGATAGAAGCATGATGATGTTTACTCAGGTATTGGTAAGGTATCAAAAGTTCACCAGAATTTATCCCTTTACTTCATATAGACGCCTTTGGACACCTCTAATATAGACGCTCTTTGGACACCTAATATAGAAGGCTTTAAAATTATTGGGTGAATTATGTTTATATTAACTGACAGAGTGGAAAACAGTACAGGAAGTAAAGGGCTCTTCCTGCACTGTTTTCAAAGGTCTTCTGTGATTGGTGCAGGAAAACGTGTATCTATGGAGAAAAGGGTTATACTTGTTTTTTATCTGTCTTATCGACTTAAAATAAAATTTCTCTCATCTTAGAACCTCCTGGCACACCCAGATATGAAGAAGCCAATCAACCCAGAGGCAGCAGAGATGATAATGAGATCTCCACACTCCTACCGGCAGATGGTTCTTGACTGCGTAGCAGCCAGTCAGAGGGTAGAGGGATCATTCACGGGCCTGGACCCAGCTAAATATAGTCAGTAATTTGCGGCAGTTTAACAGACAGATATTTCTTACAAGATCTAATTACAATTCTACCAAAAACTAAACAACAAAATTGGACACACAACACATTGGTTTGTCTACCTAACCTAATCAAGTTACAACAATACTTTTTATTTAGAGTTTTATACCATATGGCATGTCTAGTATTATTGGTCTGTGGCTGGGGAACACTTCAGAATGAATTGTCCTTTTGCAAATAAATGGGAAATTTTCTCACATGAAGTTTTTTTCAGACTCAACTGGGCTTGAACACATGGCCTTAATGCTCAAAAATAAGGTGATATTGAGATGGCACCTTCGGTAATAGGTGGAGAGATGATTTTACCTGCAGAAAAACACCCCAAATGTGTACTATAAACTACCTATAGCAGAAAAAAAAGGGGAATAAGAATATTTTAATCCCAGTATTGCTAGTATTTCCCTGTTTAGTAGGTTTGTGTTTAGACATGTACTATTTGGTGTTTAACTAAGACTATTGGCCTATGTTGTTTTAAATCAAGACTGCTACTAAAGGTGTTTAAATTCAGTTTTGATAAAACAATTAAAAATCATCCAAAAAAATATAAGCCATTTTGTGATCCAAAAATGTTTTTATTGATCTCTATAATTAATATTTCAGTCAACATGACACCCCATGCTGGACTAGAATCTAGAGTTAGATTCAAAATACCAGAGGACCAGAAATCCAGCAAGAAAGTGGGCTCGATACGCACATCGCAGAGAGTTGCAAAACTTTCCTTTGAAGATTACCACATAACCTGGAGCGGTATAGCTACTTCAAAGGCCAGGCAAGATCTGAAAAATCCATGTATGTTATTTGTCAGTTAGTCATTAACTTTTGTACATAATTACACTTTACAAAAAACTGTTTACTGAAATTACATTAATCACATATAAAGTTTCATAACAGACATCAGATTGTAACATGCAGAGAAATATTGTTTAAGATTTGACCAAACTAGCTCAAAAGAAATAATACATAAATGTACCTACCAAGCTACAGCACAACCACCCCACATACCTAAAATAATGATGAATCAAAATGAGTAGATCTCGGGATTCTCCCATTGTATTTATAGTCTGGCTTTATGCTAAAGACACAGCCCTGCTTATGTCAAAATGTTGAATGAAATAAACCAAATTCTACAATAATATCAATCAAGTTAGGAAGGCTAATGAACATTTATTTAAGACCAGCTGTTAGTACATTGTATGTTTATTTAAGACCAGCTGTTAGTACACTGTATGTTTATTTAAGACCAGCTGTTAGTACACTGTATGTTTATTTAAGACCAGCTGTTAGTACATTGTATGTTTATTTAAGACCAGCTGTTAGTACATTGTATGTTTATTTAAGACCAGCTGTTAGTACATTGTATGTTTATTTAAGACCAGCAGTTAGTATATTGTATACTTATTTAAGACTGGCTGTTAGTACATTGCATGTTTATTTAAGACCAACTGTTAGTACATTGTATGATTATTAAAGACCAGCTGTTAGTACATTGTATGTTTATTTAAGACCAGCTGTTAGTACATTGTATGTTTATTTAAGACCAGCAGTTAGTATATTGTATATTTATTTAAGACTGGCTGTTAGTACATTGCATGTTTATTTAAGACCAACTGTTAGTACATTGTATGATTATTAAAGACCAGCTGTTAGTACATTGTATGTTTATTTAAGACCAGTTGTTAGTACATTGTACATTTATTTAAGACCAGCTGTTAGTACATTGTAAGTTTATTTAAGACCAGCTGTTAGTACACTGTATGTTTATTTAAGACCAGCTGTTAGTACATTGTATGTTTATTTAAGACCAGCTGTTAGTACATTGTATGTTTATTTAAGACCAGCTATGTTTATTTAAGACCAGCTGTTAGTACACTGTATGTTTATTTAAGACCAGCTGTTAGTACATTTTATGTTTATTTAAGACCAGCTGTTAGTACATTGTATGTTTATTAAAGACCAGCTGTTAGTACATTGTATGTTTATTTAAGACCAGCTGTTAGTACACTGTATGTTTATTTAAGACCAGCTGTTAGTACATTGTATGTTTATTAAAGACCAGCTGTAAGTACATTGTATGTTTATTTAAGACCAGCTGTTAGTACATTGTATGTTTATTAAAGACCAGCTGTTAGTACATTGTATGTTTATTTAAGACCAGCTGCTAGTACATTGTATGTTTATTTAAGACCAGCTGTTAGTACATTGTATGTTTATTAAAGACCAGCTGTTAGTACATTGTATGTTTATTTAAGACCAGCTGTTAGTACATTGTATGTTTATTTAAGACCAGCTGTTAGTACATTGTATGTTTATTTAAGACCAGCTGTTAGTACACTGTATGTTTATTTAAGAGAATCACTATTGGCATGTGTTTTTTATTCCAGTATTAGAAGCAATCAAAGATAATCCAGCCTTACAAAAAGCACATTTAGGTCTACCCAAGGAAGAGATAGAAGAACAAATGAAAAGACAACTTGAAGAGTAGGTTTTATTAAAATATACAATGTTATAAATATTTATGTTCCCCATAGTGAATAAAGTAAATAAATGATGCTACTACATGTATGTGAATTGGACAAAAACGGAATTTGTGAGCATTTCATGGACTCTATGTGTGTTGTTATGATAATTTCTATATATATATATATTATTGTTGTTATATCGTTCATGCATCATGTTGTTGCCATGCTTTGTGCATTTATTACCGAAATAAATCTATTTATTGGTAGGTATTGGAGGGCGTGGTCTAGTGGTAGAGCACCGAAACCATGATCCTAGGGTTGTGGGTTCTGTCCTCTGCTATGTGTATGTGTGGTGTTCTTAACGAGACACCTTTTACGCATATTATTAGTACTGGTTCTACCCAGGAAAACTTCAAGCATGATTTGCATAAATTGTAAGAACTTGTTTCACAATTGAAGTAAAAAAATAAGTAGAAATTGAAACCTTTCAAAAGAAAAATCACATAAAAGTTTTGCAATGAACAACATAAATTTTTTTTTATTATAATAGTAAACTTCTGTATAAATAGAAAACCTGCCAGAACCCCAAAATTAGTTTTATATTCAATGGTTGCTGCATATTGAATTCCATAATAATAAATAACCAGTACAGTTTAAACATGCTCTGGATGGCATTTTTGTTTCTAATGCCTTTATCATTTTAGTTTGATATAGAAATTAAACCCATTGTTTATATAATGCAGACATGAGACTTTGATGTACGGAAGGTTTAGGAGTAGACCCACAGAAGAAGAAGAGAAGGCAGTGAAGTTAGCCAGACTTAGTAAAATGAAGAAAATATACCTCCCACCCAGAATCTCACCAAGTATGACTCTTTACAATATTTCTTTAATAGTTTATTACAAATCAGAAATGTAAGAATTACACAATTTGATAAAAATATACAAAGACAGTCTTTTGGAGTTAATTGATTGTAGATGCCAAATAATTAAAATATATTTTAAATCACATATCTTATTAATCCATTAATGTTCATGTCACAGACATGTGTCAAAAAAACAACACTCAGGACTGGTCCTACCCAGGAAGTGGACTCGAGAGCAGTTCATATAAGCCCTGAGTTTTCATCGCAATCGAGCTAAAATTATTTGGTATAAACTAAACTAATTATGATGTCACCAAGTAATCACGTTTCTATTAAAAAATTCCATGTAATTTATGTTGAAATGAAATGTGTAGATTCACTAATGAAATATGAATAACAGTAAAGGGGTAACATTATCAGTGCAAATGATATATTAAAGTATAAAGCCTATTTTACCACCTGTCAATACATTCAACAATTTCAAACCTGATCAATTTTGTTTACAGCTAGTTTCCATACTATAGAGACGATGCCTCCCCCGCCATCGGGTAAGGCGAAAGATGAACCCTGGGAGAAAGAAGTTGATGACCTTGTTGCGTGGTCTTCAAAACTGGATCCAACAGCACTGGAGAGTTAGTTCACTCTGAGATTAATAACCCCATCCTGTTTTTTCTGTTAATGTGTTTTGATGTTACAATTGGATGGTGATATTGATTGTCAGTCATCAGCTGGAAGTTTGAATATGATGCAGCAGCCTATGGAGATAATAATGATTCATGTACATGTATTATGGCAAAAATGGATCTGATGGCAGTGATATTTATTCAATGAAATAATATGTATGAGGGGTGTTGAAAAAGTTCAAGGACACATTTGGTTAAAAACAAACACAGAACTTTATATTGTCAATGACTGTGTTTGTTTTAAACAAATGTGTCCACATGCTTTTTGGACACACCTCTTAATAATTACAGAGGCATTATTAATAAATTTGTGTCAGCAAATGATATTGTGTTTATTGAATCGTGACCAGGAGTACTAAATTAGAATAGAATTGCTGGTAGTCATTGTTGTTCATCTTAAGTATGAGAAAATCTTGAATAAACAGGACCGATAAACAGGGCTGATTTCCCATTTTATTTGTTAATGTTTTAGTATAGCCATTATATGGAACAGTGGTGGAACTGACCCTAAAATGATGTGCAAGCCTCTCAGGTTCTAATGGCATGCGCCCCAGCATAAAAAAACTTTCAGGATGCATTTTCTGCGTTCGCAAAAACAGGTACAAACCCAGTCGTTGTGGCATAAAGGCAGCTACGCCACTACTTTATCATGATTTATTATTTGATCAGTTAAGATCACAAGTTCTACATTTAAAACCAATACATAATACAGCATGCAATATTGAACAGAATACCTACATGCATAAATTATCATTTTCTTATTAATACATAATAATTAAGGATATATTGATGAATGATATGTAAAATGAAATCTTAATTAATATTAGTGATACAGGCATTTGTAAGGATCTTTAAATGGCAGTACATGATGCTGTGACTTGTATTTTTTGTTTTTGTCTCATGAGTTATTCATTTTTTAATTTGAATTACCGGTAACTATTAATTAGTGGAGCACATGGTTCAGTGGTAGAGCATCTACTCATGATCAGACAGTCGTGGGTTCGATCCTCTGTTACGACTGCGTGGTGTTCTTCAGCTAGACACTTTTTCCGCATATTCTTAGTACTGGTTCTACCAAGGAAGACTTCGCGCATGATCTGATTCATGTTGTAAGAACTTTTTTGACAATCGAAGTAAAAATAAATTACTAACTATTAATTACAACTTTAATATTTAAGTGTGCACGGGTATATCTCCTTTCTGATCATGGATTTGACTTCATTTTAATGTTTGTGCAATGTTGTTTGAATCTTCTTACATTACAGTTAATGTCATTTATATAAATGTGTATAACCAGTTAAATGTATGTTTTGTATTGGGATTCTGTCAAATTATTCTTATTGATTATCTATGTTCTGTTTCCATTAATTGTTAATATACTTTACCTGAAAATAAGTTTGTAACATTAAATTACTTGCAATACTCATTTTTTTTCTCAATTTTAAGAATATTAGGATGTCCATTCAATTAGAAACCTTAATCTTTAATGACAGATTTTATTTCAAGGTAAAGTCAAATTCTGATAAAAATAAAGCCTCTTGGCCTCCAGTTTGTGGTATTGTACGTAACATGTAACTATTTAGAGCGAAATTAGATGTAACAGTTACAGAAGACATTGTCAGTTAATTTACTTATATATTTGATACATGAACATTGTTTTGAGGGTTCAGTGCAATGCAGTTATATCTATATATCAACAAATAAGGAAATAGGGCAGTGTTGCATTGTACCATCAACTTATCTAATAAACCCCATGTGCAGAAAATCTAAAATAATAATTCTAACATTGTGCATCCTATTTTATGCGATTTAATTCAGAATATCACCAGCACAGTTTATTTTATGGGTCGCTTTATTGTAACTGCTAACTTTTCAAACACACAAGTATTGTGTAAATGATGAGGTGATAAAGAAAACTGACTTTTGATACAGAACAATGACTGTTGATACAGAACACTCACTGTTGATACAGAACACTGACTGTTGATACAGAACAATGATTGTTGATACAGAACACTGACTGTTGATACAGAACACTGACTGTTGATACAGAACAATGACTGTTGATAAAGAACACTCACTGTTGATACAGTACACTTACTGTTGATACAGAACACTCACTGTTGATAAAGAACACTCACTGTTGATACAGAACACTTACTGTTGATACAGAACACTCACTGTTGATAAAGAACACTCACTGTTGATACAGAACACTTACTGTTGATACAGAACACTGACTGTTGATAAAGAACACCGACTGTTGATACAGAAAACTTACTGCTGATAAAGTCAACTTGTTGTGGCTTGTTTTACCTGGTGTTGGTGCTACATTGTTTTGTTGTAAATAACAGAGGCTCTTGTTTCTATCGACGAAACTAAAGTCAGTTTAAATAATTGCGATATGTAGAGAGAATTTGAATAAATTCATCTATGAACAACAAATGCCAAGACATCTTTTAACTGTGCAAAGTATATAGTAATTACCATTGCCTGGTTATGTATACACATAAAAAAAATCTTATGTTTTGCATCAGGTAAGTAGATAAATTGGTCTTATATTGTCCCTCATTTTCAAATTAATGTGAAAAATGAATCGGTATACAAAACTTATGAACATTCTTTACACGAGTACATAGACTGCTTTACAAATATTGTAAATGATATATGTTATTCCACAATTTGTGTTTTATATAAAAATATTTTACAGATTAAGCAGGGTCAATGAATTAACCTGTTTAATTACCTGAAAGCCAAGTAGGCCCTGTAGTTGTGCTACTGCAGGGAATATCTATGAATGATTTGTGTATGCTGTGATATATTTAAGTCAGTTATTATGGAAATATAAAATTATTTGTTTCTCAGTTTTTGTTTTACTTTATCTCTACCCATATCAATGTAACGTCGAAAAATAAGGGGTATGGGTAAGCTTAAGTGAAGTAAATATTATTTTTAACAGTGCGCTTTTCAAGGTGATACGAGAAATATGGAGCTCTGATATGAGAAGTATAGAGCTCTGATATGAGAAATATGGAGCTCTGATATGAGAAATATGGAGCTCTGCTAGATATCCTGAAGCAATTTCAAAGTTTTTCATCTATGAAACACACGGAATTGCTCCTCACATCACAAGTAACAACTAACAAGGGTGTTAATCATTTCTCTTTGTTATTTCTTTCCTTGAAACATTTACAAAAGAAGGCCAAAGAGGCCACTGGAATCGGATTTGGGGCAAATTCATTTTTTTATGAAATGTTTTTAAAAAGTTTTTAAGTTGGTAGCAGTTGTCATTATGATACATGAATGACACATGGGCACACGAATCTGAAAAGAGTACTGGTACTTTCCAAATGACTACCATTACTCAAGATGTTGGCTTGGAAGTATCCATATTTTCATGTTTGTTAGTTATATATTGAAATTGAAGTTTCTTTTCAAAAACCGTACGCTCAATCGTAATGAAATGTTTTGGTACCTAAGGGTGAATAAAAATTGTGAATTGCATGGTCCCCATGCCCCATGGAGCCTTGGTGGTGGGGCCAAAACAGTCAAATTCAAGGTAAACTTTGAAAATCTTCTTCTTAATATAGGAAGCACTGGGAAACAAATGGTGAGATGATTATGGACGTATAAAAATTATGGGTCTTTTATGAAAAATGTGAAATGCATGTCTCTGGGTCTCAAAGTTTGGCTCTGAGGGTGGGGCCTACTTTACTAAATCTATATAAGAGAAATTGACAAAAAACTTTATTTCTTATGACTTATTAGACTTATGTGAATGTTTGTTGGATAATCAAGTGACTGTTCAGGCCCATAGGCCTCTTGTTTTTTTTAAGTCTTGTGAATATGAATACATGGAACAATTTAAGCTATAAATATGTCCACTTTTTTTTTCATTTTCTTATTTTAGTGTAAGTGAAATAAATATTACTTTTAATAGCATACTTATTAAGGTGATATGAGAAGCATTTCTTTAAAATCAACGCATACCTTCTTTATATGTCATGTATTCTGAAAGTGTTTACATTGGAACAAAAGATTGAAATATAAACAAGAGGCCAAAGAGGGCCTGAGGACCCTCTACTGGCTCATAGTGGCCATAGCACTTTTTTTGAAATAATACAATATTTACCCTCTTTGGGGGTTATCTTAACAACTTACGGATAAATACCCCCAACCACACCCATTCTGAACAAAAAGTTAATTGCTATGAAAAGGAATTACTTTAATTTCTTATATCATTCATCTGTAAAAAAAATATAGTCCCCTTACAGAACCCTTATACAACCCAGCCCCTTGATATGTCAGCACTTCAATCACCCACTCTTAGGGATTTGTTATGAACAGAAATACTTTGTACACATGGATGCTAAAATAAAAAAAAAGAAGTAAGTTTTCCCTATAATGTTCCTACGTAAAAGTATAAGTCACCTTGCAAGGCCCCAATATATCCCAGCCTCTTGATTTGCAGAATCTTCAATTCTTGCTGATGTAAGGATAATTTATGTCAAATATGAACTAGTTTGACTGAAAGGTTATTGAGAGGAAGCTTATGAAAATTCCCAATTTTAACCATATTGCCCCTCACCCCCTGGCCCCTTATGGAAATTCGATTCTTTTTATTAAAAAAAATCAAATTTAATTTGCTAGACAATGATTTGTACAAACTATGAACTCTTAATCATAGGGATAATTTATATCAAATATGAAAAAAATCTGACTGACTGGTTGTTGAGAATAAGATTTTTGTAAATCCAAATTACTCTTGGGGCCTCTCCCAATCCCTTAAGACAGTGGAACCCAGTCATTTTTACAAATCTGAACCTCCTTGACCAAACGATGCTTCTGTGAAAAAATAAGTAAAATCAGTTCCTTTTTTTAAAAAAAATTATTAATGTTTATTATAATGACATAAGTTTCCCCTGATTGACTATTTTTAGTAATAGCGGACATCTTGAATTTCAGATCGAAAAAAAAAAAAATCTTCTGTATATTCTCCTATGCAGCGGAAACACCCTTGTGAAGATTGAGTTTAATTGGCCTAGTGGTTTCAGAGAAAGTGCTGTTAATTGATGACAGACAACAGACGACGGACAACGCACCATCGCATAAGCCCTTCCAAAAACGTAAAAAACAAGAGATAAGAACAGTCATTAACTAAACTTTTCTGATCCTGTCACAGGACAGTATTTAATATCTACAATATGTACCACCAGAAAAATAGGCATACATGTATCTCTATTAATCAAACCATCATTAATACCTTGGTAGCTCAACTTCTGCTTAAATGATTCTCACCAAATTTGGATGAAATACTTTGTTTCGTTTGTGAGATGAAGTTGTGTCATGAAATCCTAGTAGTGGATGAAATTTAGGAAACTGGAGGTCTTATAATTCATCAAAATGGTTTAGTTTTTAAAGTTATAATGGCATACCAGTAGGCATTTAACAATCTGAAACACGAACATCACTGGTATTCATATAAACAACTCAGGAGTCTGGAAACCTGTTTAATATCATTTTTGCATTTAATCTTTCATTTAATCTTAAATTTTATAATATCAAATAAAATGATCCCTTGGAAGCAAAGAATGCAAATAGCAGACTTAGTCTTATTGGATCTGTCACGAGTGGTTATGAAGTGTACAGCAATCCTCACATCCCCTAGCACTGGTGTAAACAGTTTTACTCTAGTCTCGGACACCTTGAGTGAACTCCATGTTTCCAAGGAATCAGAAATAACAACAACATTAAAGGAAGTATATCAAGATTATTTAAAATTGGCTAAAAACATTTTTTTCCAATAAATCATGCCTATATAAGACTTGCTGACCCCGTATTGTCATAAGGATGTGTATTTAAACGTGCCAAAATAATATATTAAGAAAGAGATTTCCTATCTTAAGTGCCCAAGTAAGATTAAAAAAGATTTCCTGCTTTAAATTATTTTTGACATATCAAATGAGTTAAGTGATTTTGATTTAAACTGTCACACTAGTTTACATATTGCAAAATTTGTTTCATCCTCGAAAGAGTCCGAATGATTGTGTGAAGGTCATCAAGCAGTATTTAAGTGCTGTTTATTATTAGCATGGATATTTTCTTTTCAAGTTTACCACTCAGATTGAAATATTGTTTTATTGGATTTGATAAGCTAAATCATTCTGATTTTTTATATTCGTGATTTTGAGATGCTTTTTATCCATTTTAATTTTTCTGACATTAATAGCCGTTTTTCCTGATATACTACCTTTAAGCCAAAGTATGGGCAACTCTTTACAACTGCCACACTGCACATAGTGAAAGTAATGTACATTACAACAATGTACAACATAATATATCTAACAAAATGAATGATACAATATTAGTGTATCAAAGCAATATCTGATATGGCTTTTAAGTGAAAAATACATTTGCTTAAATATTTAATTAAATTATGAGCTACAGGATTAGAGTTCTGGCTCCTGTTTCTACCTGAATATTTAAATACAAGTAAAGCAGCCAGGTGCTCATGATTTTAGACTGGTTCCAGTTAAACTACATATGATTTCATTGATATTCATTACATAATGGATAACCAGTCAAAATTAAGATAAGAGTTTGAATATTTAAGTAAAATGTTGGCGAAACAGAAATCTGGTCAACATTGTTGAAAATTAAAACAGGCAAGTATGAGTGCAAGCTTTTAATGACATTTATACTGTTGAACTATTGTAACAAAAAGCATTACGAGTATTGCTAATGACATGAATGAGACAAAATCATATTTTTACGTTTGTGACATTGTGTTATACATGTATGATGGGGGATCAGAAAGTTCTTAGACTTTTGCCATAACTTATTTATACATGTAGATCTATACAGGCATGTAATGTTTAAACTTTTTGCAATAATTTTATAATATACCTAGCAGTTGTACTGTCATCATACAATGTTTTGCGTCTCATTTGATAAGGTAAACAAGACCTTTGATCTTGGATAGAAAGAAACAATGGTTAATAAATGGATTGAATGGATAAACATAAACTTGCAAAACACCTATCCCCTGTGTCGGAATGAACTGATAAAGAAAATAAAATCAGTGGAGTCTCTTTCCTTCCTTCTCTTCAACAAATACTCTCTTTTGTATTTGAAATATTTATAATAAATCATTATTTCTTTTACCAATTTTCAAGTTAATTCAATCCAACCCACAAAATCAAATAACCATACTGTTATCAAAAAATTTATACATATTAAATTTTATTTAAAAAAAAATTAATTTATATACAGCATTATTCTATCCTTGTCCATCCAGCAGACTTGATTATTTCCCCACCAACACCGTGTGTAGGTATAAAAAGTATTCCTCATTAAATGTGTTGACCATGTCTGAATGTGCACACCCATATGTACACTCTCTGTTGGAATATGCACATTCACTGTGTATACTCACTGTGCATATGCCAGCATATAATCACTGTGTGTGTGTGAACACAATACACCGTGTACACCCACTGAATGTATGTGCATACACACTGTTTAATAAGAACTGTATGAATATGTGCACTGTGTATTCTCATTATGCATACATACACATATATCATTTATATTCACTATGAGTAAACGTTCACCATTTATAACCACTATATATATTGACTTGTGTAAAAGCACACACCCGATGTGAATACCATATTTTTCATGTATGTACTAAAACATTGCTTAAATAGTGTGAAAATAAATACATTCACATTGTGCATTTATGAAAATGCAAATTGCATAACTGTAGCTCGGTGACAAAATTTACATTTCTGACATCTCGAAATGAAAATACTTCGTTTTGTAAATATCCTAATGCGACTCGACTTTTAATTAACCAAACGGCGACATTAAACCCCGAAACTGAAAGTAACAGAAAGGAATTATGCGCGTAGCGATGCGCAGTAACAACCCGCAGAAACCTCTTTAATCTGACCACATATTATGTTGGAGGAGTATGCTGCACAAGATTTTTAATACTGAAAATGCAAAGGGCCATAACTCTGTTAAAATCATCACTTCACACTGATCTTTTCCAGCAAGTTTCGGCCAAATCTGACCACAGATGTAGAAGGAGTTACTAGGATAAGATTTTGTGAAAGACAGAGGAAAGACAAAAGCAATACGCCTCTCAGAGATGGGGAGATATAATAAACTTTTTATAACTATAGTTGTTGTTAAGTGAATCACATTTGATGGTCAACATTAGTTCACTGTTTTTTTTTACCAGAGCTATATGTTATATGATGTATCTAAAATCTATTTGGCAAAGTGATCGTTAGAGAAACTACAGCAGCTCCCAACAAAATTAGATCAAACATTTGGAATTGTTTTACTAACAAGTGACAATAGGAATAATACAGTCAAACCTGTCTTAAGCAGCTTGTCAAGGGAAGGAGCAAAAGTGGCCTTTTAAGTCATGTTGTCACTTAATACAGGTTAATATGCACTGAAAATAAAAAAAAATGGGAAATAGCAAGTGTGGCTGCTTATGACAAGTGACTGCTTAATACAGGTGACCACTTACACAGGTTTCACTGTATTGAATATCATTTAAAACACTGTTCAATATCAGTCAATGACCTGTTCATTGATACAAAGATATGACACGATTTAAGAGAGAAAAAAAAACTCTTATATATTTCAATCAACACATTTTGGGTATTTATTCCACGGGTTCTACAAAGCTAGGTCTGGTGCACCTGCAGCAACTATTTGTCTCGATAACCATTCTAGACCCTCTTGCAGACCAAGACCAGTGTTTGCATCGCAGGCTTGAATATGCCAGCTTCTATTACAGCAAAGTTTAAACAGTCCAAACTGTTCCGTTATCTCTTCTATAGATACACTTGGCTGCATATCCTTAAAAACAAAACATTTAATTATGTTTTTATTATACTTATGTTTAAATTGTATATCTTATGGAAAATTAAAGTGATGAGATTAACAAATACACTTACTGTAATTTACTGTCCCGAGACCATAGGAAAACCTTCAGTTTCTTATGGCCCACCTGTGTTTAAGTATAATATAAAATACCCTACAAATAGGGAAAATTTAGGCCAAATATAAACAAATTTGACTGACTGGTTCCAAATTTTTTTAACTTTTTGGGTGCCCTTCTAACCTCTTTAGATAGTGGAGCCCAGTCATTTTAACAAGCTGAGTCTTCTTGACCAAAAAGTGCTTTTGTAATAATTTAAGCAAAATCAGCTTCATTTTTACAATAAAGTTATTAATGTCCAAAATAATCACATGTCCCCTAATTGATCACTAGGGGTGGGATAATTTTTAACCCCAAGGACACCATTTGTATAAATGTAACAGAACTATATTGGTGATCATTTCTACATAAACATTTCAAAATCTGTTAGGCAATCTCGTGTTTAGTCTTACATTCATGAGGAAAAACATCCATGTGAAGTTAGAATATAACTGGTCTAATGTTTTCAGAAAAAGTGTTGCTAATGGACAAAATACGACAGAGGACAGGTAATATACAATAGACAACAGATGACGGACAATGCAATATTGCATAAGCTCTCTGATCTTTGGCCAACAGGGCTAAAATTAAAGTGCATCCATTGAAGAGCTTGCAAAGTACATGCTAAGCACCCAAAAATCCTAAGCATTTATTTCATATTTTCATGTTTTTACCTACCTGTTTGTTGGCAAATATAAGAAGAGATGCATCTTTAAGCTCCTTTTCTTGTACAAGTTTCACTAGTTCACCTTGTGCTTCCTTCAATCTGTCTTTATTATGACTGTCTATCACAAATATTACAGCTGAAATAGAGGCAAACTCACTGTCAGATATCATCACATCATAACAGTCAAACCTGTCTTAAACAACCACTCAAGGAGAAGAGTCAAATTACTTTTAAGGCATGTGGCTTCTTAACCCTTTACTTCATATAGATGCCTTTGGACACCTCTTATAAAGACGCCTTTGCACACCTCTAATATAGAGGGCTTTTGAATTATTGGGTGAATTATGTTTATATTAACTGACAGAGTGGAAAACAGTGCAGGAAGTGTTCAGATTGCTTGTAACGAAACGAGCAATCTGAACTCTTCCTGCACTGTTTTCAAAGGCCTTCTGTGATTGGTGCAGGAAAACGCGTATCTATGGAGTAAAGGGTTAATACAGGTTGATTAAAATAAAACTATAAAATGGTGAATAAAAATATGGCTGTTTAAGACAAGTGGTTGCTTAATAAGGGTGACCACTAACACTTGTTTGACATATTTTATATGCCAAATGGTATTTAGCATAATTGTGAGATTGTGGTGATAAATTAATTGTGCAAATTTTATTTTAACAGCCAAATGTCTGAATTAGATAATAATCAGATCAGACCATTTCACTTTAATTTCAACTTTTTCATCAGAATACTGTGATAGTTTTGATTCAGAAATAAAACACATAATTTGTATTTAGTATTGGTCAACAATTTTATTACACCATGTACATTTAATGGGTAAGTTTAAATAGTACTGATCTTTTTCAGAGATTATTTATAGAAAAGCAATATCACAATACCTTGCGTGTTAAAGTAGTAATGTTTCCATAGTGGCCGTATTTTATGTTGACCTCCAACATCCCAGATTGTTAATTTAACGTTCTTGTATTCTACAGTCTCTACATTAAAACCTGCAATTTTGAACATTGACTGGTTACGTTTAGCTATTGTAAACAGTACTAACAATTAAACTGTGGGCTCAATCCTTCACCATGGCTACATGTGGTGTCCTTCAGCAAGACACTTTATTCACATATGCTTATTATAGTTCTGCCCGGAATGTTTCCAGCGTGATTTGTCAAAGTTGTAAGAACTTGTTTCACAATCGATGTAAAATAAAGATGTTTCAAACAAAAACTCTTTACATGTTGTTCAAGTCAATTAAAGTGTATAAAGAACTACAGATAAACAGATAGATGGCAAGACATATCATTAACCTCATATCGAGTCTTTTGCTCAGACAAGCTTACAATTTTTACATTATGATTAAGTCAGTTAACATTACCACTCTTTCCTGGTTAACCAGTACTCAAGTACACTAATCTCCCTAAGTAATTAATTACTTTCCCACTTTAATCATTTATGAGAGACAATTTCAATGCACAAAATTGTTTAGAATGACTACTGATACGTACACTCAGGTCTTGTTATAATGCAGTAGCAGGGATTCAAGGGATGACAGCGTGATATACGCAAAACTGCATTAAAATATCCCAAGGTGCACTGTGCTATATTATTTGGCAATACTGTTTCCATTATGAGAGACAATTTCAATGCACAAAATTGTTTAGAATGACTACTGATACGTACACTCAGGTCTTGTTATAACGCAGTAGCAGGGATTCAAGGGATGACAGCGTGATATATGCAAAACTGTATTAAAATATCCCAAGGTGCACTGTGCTATTTTATTTGGCAATACTGATTCTGGTCGAAGTACAACAAACAAACATGCGATAATGTGTCATGAATATGACAGACCATTGTTTGTCAGCGTAAATCAAATAAAAGCTATGTTGTTTATAACAGTAAGAACTTGTTATTATTTCAATTTGAATTATCAAAGCGTAATTGATGCACAAATACATGGTCACAGTTTGAAAAAATGTAACAAGCTCGCATACACTTGGCGATTTAGTTGAGATTTTCGATCAATTCATCAATTATTATACTGCACGTTTTAAATCAATCTGCTTGAAAATATCAATTTTAAATTTGGGAGCCATAGAAAAACTGCACTATATTGGACTATGATATAAAGTGACTCGAGTGTATTGTTCTTTGTATTTATTGAAATAAATTTCCAAACAGGTTATAGATAATTATGAAATCCTTAAAACAACAGGAATGATTTATGATAACATTATGGCATAAAGGGTGTGGTTTTATTTGACTTACCTATTGTAGGTATAGTTGTTATAAATTCATTCTGTTTCATTTTAAAGAGTAGACTTGTTTTACCAGCATTATCCAGTCCCAGGGTGACTACCCTCATCTCAATCTTCGGACCGATATGAACTCTATTATCCTGCAATACAGATAATGTTCCGACTTGGACATGCAACAGTCACAAAACTGTAAACATACTACTTAAACCTTCAGTGATGTACAAAATGAAACAATTTAATATAAAACTAAAATGTGTTGATGGGGGAAAAGATGTGCCCCCACCCCATATAGTTGTGAGAATTATCTTAAATGTTATTGAAAATGCTTAAAACTGGCAAATTTTAGGACAGGTGATAAGGCTACAAGAAAAACTGCAATGGCACAGAAAAGCAAAGTGTATATGCACATTGAGGCTTCACATCCATCATTTACAGTCAGTAGTGTCGAAATATTGTCAATGGTTGTGCAGAAGAAGCATGACTTTTTTTGTGCACATTTTACTTAGTAAAATACAAAAGCTCATAGCTCAGCCAAAATTCATTGAACTGGATTGCAAAAGAGAGATGTAAAACTAGGTTTCTGACTGATTCTTCCAACTGATGGTTCTAGAGATGAAGTGCAGACAAGAGTCTTCATTCAAACATTGAAAATGGTTGTACAGGGTCGAAAATCATCGAACTGAAACACAAAAGGAAAATGCACAAACAGATTTCATACTGATTCATCCCAAATGTTGTGATCTCCGTTTTTCTTTTTTCTTGTATTTCAAACAAACATGAAAATCTTTTAAAATCAAGTTAGTAAACAGTTGGTGCAACATTCCTGTAAACATTTTATAACCAAGTTAGTAGACAGTTGGTGCAACATTCCTGTAAACATTTTATAACCAGTAGTTTTGGAGGAGTATTCCTCTCTATCAAAAGTTAACAGACACCATGGCATAAGCTCAGCTGATTATTAATCAGTAGAGAAAATACAAGTAAGTATTAAACTCTCCAACACTCCCCAGTATTATCTGTTGTACGATATGAACAGTTCAGATGAAATCTAAAGTAAATATTCAAACAATAAATGCCATGTCTGACAAGGGCTGAACACAAACCTTGCAAACAAAATGTGAATTATGAGGGTTGTTCCTTCAGTAAATACCTTTGTGAATGTGATGGGTATATGAGGATCCAGTGATATATGTTCCTGTAGATCTGAGAACTGTTGTTGTTGTTTCTGTACCGTGTCCAGTAGAGTGCTGACCTCCATCTTAGCAATCAAAACCTTTGTGTCATCCTGACGTTATAAATGTATAAGATTGAGTGATTCTACAGAAATACTTGAAACCATTATCAATAATATTGTATTTTTGGTTTCTTGTAATAAGCCAAGCCCAGTCAGCTCAAGCCCGAAAACTACATGTAGTTAACCTTTCAGAATCCCAGGATAGGGTGATTAGGTATTTAAAACTTATCGTCCTTTGGCCTTCGATGGCATACAAATGATGCTAAATATTCAGATTGAATTAAATTCATGTAAAAAAGGAAATTCCAAAATACAGAAGAGATTCAATTTCAATCTTAACATTCTTAGTTTGATGAATATTAACTACAATTAATTTTTCAGACACCAAAGCTTTACAATGGAATTTTCCTGTCATAATATCTAGTGTTGATATTGTTTTAAAAAAAACATCACATAATACTGATGTCTAAATTTAAAGTACTTTTATTCAACACTGAAAAATGCAGCTTTTTCTGTTTATACATGTATAGTATGTATTTCTAACACCAATATTATAACTTAAAAAGATGAAAAGCCTCAAACACAGCCATAAACAGTAACTAAACTTTTAAACGCTAGATTTTCTAACAATCGGCTATTCTGATCTTACACTCTGAAGGGTTGTTTCACACTGGTGGCAAACTGCAGATATCTGGGACAACAACATTGCCATGTCTTCCTGTTGTTGTTGTAGCATGCATAACTTTTCTCTTATATGGGTGTCAACCGTTGTCAAGGCAACAATCTCTTGTCGGTTCAGCGTTTCACGTAGAACATGGAAGTATGTTCGAATTTTCATTCTAGCTTGCTCTATACTTCCTGGTACCTGTAAAATACACCAAATGAATATCATGCATGTAAATTTACTACTGCCTCATGTTTCCACCAAAACTCATAAAAGAAACTGTTATGTGAGTCAGTATTTGGGGTGCACATTTTGGTCAATGAGTTTTAAAAGACAGGCCCGTAGCTACTCTGAGGCAGAGCGAGGCCTATGTATGAAAAAAATTGAGGCACTATATTTAATATCCTTGTTACATTTTAAAACTAAATATATTATGATACTCAGATGAAGTATTGGTCAGGCAGCACACAATATCTGAATTTATTTTGCTAGGGATGGAAGACTTTGATTTTATTATTGATGCTGTTTTGACCAAGCATATTCTAGACTACACTAGACCATTGTCTGTAAGCTTACAATCAAAAGACTGTGATTGACTATAAACCCACACTGAAGCTAGAAATTAGTCAGTACTTTAGAAAAGCTTCATTCTGTATTATACCAACGTGCCGACAGTATTGCATCCTCACTGGACATTATTCCATGTAAACCATGAACTACTGGAAGACAAAAACATTGTGTGCATGCTGGTAATTCTGAGGCTGTTACTGACACTTTCCGAATAAATTAATTTTACCCATTTCTAGATCATATTTTACAATTCATTTAATTTAATCAAAGGTTTTCCAACTTAAGTGATGTTCTGAATGGGTGTTTGTTACTACCAGGTAACATAAGCAGGCTAACACCAGAATTTACATACACATACACCTACCTACCCTACCCTACCCCTACCCCTACCCCAACCCCACCCCGTTTCCAAACAAGCTTTGTAACTCCCCGTTTTCTGCCGAAGGTGTTTTTCGGAAAGAAACAAACATTAATTTGTAAACAAAACCTGTTCTTAATTATGTTCTAATAATGTGCTTCATATTTACTTTTTCATTTGCAAAGTCTCTCAGTGATCAAATAAACATGTACACTATCATCTGGAAGAGTAAAACTCACTTAAATTAAAACTAAAAACTGTTTCGGAAGTTTTATAAGCCTTTCAAAATAAATAAAACAAGAGCTGTCAGAGGGACAGTGCGCTCAACTATTTCGATGCTGTTCTAAAACAACAGCTTTTTCAGGAAATAAGTACCAAATGGAAGACAAGTAAAACTCAGGGGTGGTAAAAATAAACTATAATTATTGCTTATCTGTTAAAAATAAATTAGCAAAATAATTCACCAACACTATTTATTTTCATTATCAACAGTTAACTTTTTATGAAAACAACAAAGTGAATGACTGGCTTACATTGCCTGAATATTAATTAATTTAGCATGACATACATGTTTAGGCCTGTGCACTAACTTCACCTCAGAGGGAAAAATATCGGTACAAGTTCATCAAAATGGATCTATAGTTGAAATAATCTTGTACCAGCATGCACAGTTTATCACAGCTTGGTACCCTTTCATGAAAATGAAGAAAATAAATCCCTTAGAACATGCCAATTTTGCCCCAAGGGTCATGGTTTTGAACGAATTTGAGAGAGGACCACAAACTGACCCTATTTGTCAAACATCTAAGATCAAGGTCTTGTACTACAAACTTTAACCTGCTAAAACAAAATTTCTAAGTCTAAAAGGGAAATAATTCTGCAAAAATGCAATCAAGAGTTATGCTTTTTTGTCTCTATGAGTTTCCTAGAGGATGTTAAACACACGAGTGAGGTTTCATTCCTGTCCATTGATAGGATGATGAAATAGAAACCAAATCAAAAGTTTTAACCTCTAAAAATCTCTAATTTTTTAAGTGCAAAAGGCCATAACTCTGTAAACATGCAACCCAGAGTAATGGTTCTTATCTCTGTGCATTCCATTGATGATACTGAACACACATGTGAAGCTTCATTCATATCGTATGAGTGGTGGCATAGATATCTTACCTTATAAAAAACTCTAACCTTAAAAAGTCCAAAAAGGGCCATAACTCTTCCAAAATGCAATCCAGAGTTATGGTTATTGTATCTGTCTGTGAGTGCCATTGATGATGCTGAACACACATGTGAAGTTAAATTCATAATAAATGAGTGGTTGTATAAATATCTTACCTGATAAAAAAACTTTAAAGGGATTATATTGGAAAGTAACACAAACACGCTGTTAATCCAGAATTTTCCTGTATGCAGTGTGCACAAAATAATGCTTATGTATTGACGTATAACCTTTATTTACTTGAAAGTTATCAAATTAACTGTAATTGAATATTGGCCAACACTTTAATACATCCCGCAATAAAGTATTGCGCAATGTTTACATTGAACTCCGTAAACTTCCCAAATAAAGCCTCGAAAACGAGATCGGGAACGAGTCTTCACGACGTTATCCGATGATTGAACGGAAACCCGAAAGCGGTTCGTTGAAAATGGCGAATGTAAACAAAAACAAAAACGTGGCTTCAGAAACCTGATGTTTGTAATAAAGAGGTTATGCAATTAGACACTTTAGACACGTATATCTCTAAGTTTTAAGTGTATTTTCATGCTGGGCGTGTGTATCTACGACAGGGAATTAACGGTAATATGACAATATAATCCCTTTAACCTGAAAAACCAACACCGAGGCCTGGGCGAGTACAATAGCCCCCCTCCCCTTACTCTATTCTATGAATAGGTGAGCTAAAACATCATAAACCGTATATATTTATTAAATATTGTCTTAAATATCAATCCCATATTTCAACAGATTCTTTCATTGCCAGTTGGTTCTCGTCCCTGTGAAATAAGGTTCAGTGCAATGCGCAGACTGAAGACGTGGTCAAGAACTACACTTATTGAAGACCGCCATAATGGTAAAGCAATGATGTTTGTTAATGGACAGTGCATTGAAATCAATAGCCTTGAAATTTTAAAGTTATGGGACTCTTCTCTGCACAAGAGAATTTCCTAAGCTTTTGATTAACATCATAATAGTAGATATTAATGCAATATGTAATGGGATTTGTGTGTGCAATTAGACAATAGAACATTGTAAATGATGATCTATGACATACTGCTACTATATAAGATACGTTTAGCAATGCTTGCATTAGGTATTATGCCCTGTATGGATCTGGGGGTGCCTCATTGTGAATAGAACATGATCCACTGCCTGAACCCTTGCATCATAGTAAAGAACAGTTCACACATATATCAAGCTATTATAGCTTTCTTCTAAATCCCTTCCACTTGTTGCTTAATATGTTTATTGAATGTATGACTACCATGTATATTGTGAATATAACATTGTTTAAACTAAAGTTTAAAAAACTTGGAATGAACTGCATCACTTTGAAGATGAAAGTTTTGGTGCCATATCTCTTGATTTTTATCTCGATGTGAATGAGATGTGAAACCAAAATGTTCAGTCCAGTTTGGCGCCGTATAGTGTAATTTGGTGTGCCGTAAAACCCAATTCAATTCAATTATGGTTAATATTATTTTGAGGAACATAATTTATTACATTTTATTTTAATCATGATCCATTTGGGAAAAATACTAAATATGACTGTATGAACTATTGCTGTGTTCAAATAACATCAATAATCTAATGTACGACTAATAATTAACAAATTGTCACAATTTGTTATCAGATAGACGTTGGTGAATGTGTAATCTAATTAAATGTTATGAATTTCAGTCTCAAAGAATCGATTTTAAGATTTATGTTACACAGCTGTAAAAAGGATTATGTGGAGCTACATGCATGAACGCGCATTGCCTGACACTTACATGATGTATCGACTCATTTATTTAAAAAAAATATATGTTGAGAGAAAAGATCTTATAAAAACAATGCCTTTGTGAATTTTGTGATTTGTTGTCATTTGGTGATTATTTAAAAAAAATCAGATTTTTTGTTCTTGAGATTAAAAAAAGTATCCAAAATCAAACCTCCAAATGGGGAAAATAAGTTCTGAAATGCAGGAAAAATGCAGGAAATGGCACCCTCATCCAAAAATAACTTTATTGGAGCATGCCCCAACATACCTTTAGAATCGGCCTCCGTTTTTTAAGGTCTAGCTACGGGCCTGAAAGATGTTACATGATAACCCCGTTTTGATACTGCAAAGTTTAAATAGTTATTTTTGTTAAATTAAAATGAAATTAAATAAATGGATGTAATCTAACCAACTACTTGTCATTTATTATAGACCACCCAATCCCTGCTTTAGACCATTCCATTATCATTAAAAGGAGTACATATAATTATTTCCTAATTGACACCTGAAGAGAAACTCTCAATCTGATCTGGATTGTCTAAAGTTTGCAATAGGTATTCTTGATAATTATGAACAGTTAGGTGAGAGTTAGACAACAGACAGCAGCAGTGCCCCCAGATAAGAATTGACTGAATACGGTGAAAACTCTTCAAAATTAACATAATTGAGTGAAACCAAAGATTTAATTGGATGATTTTCACTCAGTAAGTTTACAATAACTGAGTAAAACATGGAGGATTATCTAAATGAAAGTAATCCAAATGCCTTATATTGATTAAATAATTCTATATTAAATGCACAATGTTGTAAAAGTGTTGCTGCTTGCAACTCTTGATTTGCATTAATATCAGTATTGTATCAAATGGGACTGAACAAACTAGTTTCCTTGTGCACAAATGCAGCTGCCTGCAACTCAGAATTTCTGGTCTAATTCATTGTTGACAATGTTGGATAATATTGTTTAAAACCTACTTATTGAAGAAATTTGTGTTTGAGGCAAAAAGTAACTCAAAATTGTACTTTGATTTGGGTTAGAACATGCTTTTTCCTTTGCAAGATGAGATTTTTGTACTCACTTCGACATTTTGTCGAAGAGTGTGAGAGCTTGATCATCTAGACACTTTCATTACAACCTACGAATAACAAAACTCCTGTATGAGAAGATTGAATAAACTGGTACTCGTTTCTACTTTATTCTGCTAATAGCTTGTGAGGTACAAACCGTAATAACCAGGAACCTGTTTATCTGACTGTTTCCTGTTTATTAAAATAAAGGAAATGTGAAACTTTTTATTAACAATGTTTTGTATGAAAGGAAAATTGTTTGCGTAACGGGACCTATTAAAAACAACATTGTTTGCTTAACGGGACCCCTTAAAAACAAAATTGTTTGCGTTACGGGACCGCATAAACAAAATTGTTTGAGTAACAGGACTGCTTAAAAACAACATTGTTTGCATAACGGGACCCCTTAAAAACAAAATTGTTTGCGTTACGGGACCGCATAAACAAAATTGTTTGAGTAACAGGACTGCTTAAAAATAAAATTGTTTGCGTAACGGTACCTCTTAAAAACAAAATTGTTTGTGTTTTTCATGAATTTCTTTGAGTGAAATACGCAGCTTATCTTGCCCAATGTAGCAGACTTTAACAAAAGCAGTCTAACATGCCAGTGCTGTGAGTGGCTGTAAGAAAAGCATCAAGCCTATTAAATGTGGCTTGAAAATAAAATACTGCTCAAGTGGATACTAGAGGGCTTGAAGATTATTGTATAATTATTTTATTTATTATTTTTTATTATCTAATTAACCCTCAAGAGCAGATTCATTCAATAAAATTGAGACTGATATTTTTATTTTGTAGTTCCAGAGGATATTTTTACACATAGGTACCATATTTTTATTAAAACAAAATAAAATAAAAGAGAATTTATTTCCTGCATTTGTTTTCCATTTTTTTTTTTGTGTAGTCCGAAAGAATAGTTTTAACAGATAATTTTTAACATTATAAAAAAGGAGTATTTATTTCCCACATATAAGAAGAATTTACAACTACATTGGCACCTGTTCTGTGGAACTTGTTTGGTCTGGATTCTGGACGACTTGGTAGATTCCCTCCATCTGCTGAATCACAGATCCCATTCTGCGGATAGAATCACTCACTTCCTCTCCAAATGACTTAATGTGTTGCATGGCGCTCATTAGGGAAGTCCGTACATTTTCTGCTTCTGTTTCCAACAATGTGTGCTGTGGATTGGGAAGGACATGTTTTTGTGTATGTTGTAATGGTTATAAAGAACCTTATGTTCAATATTTTAATAATTAGGTCACTAGACAGGAGGAATATACTATATTATGTTACACATCATTAAAACATTGACAAAGATCAGTGATCTTCTAGTACATGTATTCCTTCAATACTATTTTCATAGCCAACTCATAAGTGGAACTGATTTATTAACTTTATTCTTGACATGTCTCCATTTTACATAATTATATATATCAGCAGTTGACAACAAACTGATTCAAACACTTTATCTGACATGTCTCCAAAATTTTATAGTATCTACAGCTAATACATATATATTTAACCAAGGACTTGTATAGAAGGATAGGAAACTTGCATCTTCTGACTAAATGTTGATGAAATAGCAAACGAAGGATTCTTAATTTGCAAATTAATTATTCATAATCTACAGGCAACTGATTTTTTGTATATCAACTGTAAGTTGTATGTAAGCTTAGCTGTTCAAACATGTTTTGATCCTGCAAAATGATCTTGAATTAAAAATATTGAGGTTTGAAGGAAAAATTATCATAATTTGTCGTTATTTTAGGTGAAATATACAAATTTTGTAGTCACAAGTACTTCAACAATTTTTAACACAAGTTTATGAGAATGGTATTGGTTTGATGACAATTTCAATCTGCAATGTAAGAATTTTGATTTGTGTTTCTGAGATGAATGGAAGTTAAGATAATTGAAGACTAGATATTGCGAGATTTTGCACTAATACGCGAGCGTTCACAAAAACTCAGTCAGTTGCTTTTCCTTCTCTATATAATTCCTTGATTTAACATATGAGAGAGCAAACTCCACGGACTGGTTCACTCTACTTCACGTTCGGAGAAAGTGAAGACACGTAGACTGGCTACTGTATGCAGGTTAATGAGGGAGTAGTTATACTAGTCTGTAAAAACAGTCCTACTTTTTCCTGCTAGCGACCGTTACATTGCAGTTACATTCAAGTTAGCTGATTGGTCAAATGCTTAAACAGAAGTTGAATTATGTTACCTTTGATAAACACATCATGACAGGGAATTTCATGCTTTGACATTAGGTTATTGAAGATCTAGAATGAGTTGTTCAAAACTCTGTTAAACACTCTCTTAGGTGAAATTTTGTATGATATTTTTAATTTAAAGTTTTCATAACAAGCACATGAAGTAGATGGCATTTTGTTATGCTTGCCCGGTGATCATTACTGTACCATGGAATATGTTAAATCTCAAAATACCATAGTTCACAAAATCACCTATACTTTATATCTCTGGTTTAAGATGCACAACTGGGCCCAGGATTGGAGGATGTCCGATACCGAGATAGACCAGCAGTGATACATACCTTATGTCTGACATGTCTTCCGTAGTCCTTACATATGTAACACATAAGTGGGTTAGATTTACACTCCTCCTCAAGACATGCAAACTCCACAATGTGAATTGGGTGGTAGCTACACTTTGGATTCTCCACGGGTTTCTCAGATATCGGGACTCGCTTGTGTTTGATGAGGGTGCGTGTGTTGTGTGTCGTGTCTGAGCATTCCACACACAGGTGTGTCTCACACGTCATACAGTAAACTACTGCCACATGACTTTCATTCTCATCACACTTTATTGCAAACTGAAAGTTAGTTGATTTATTTAATATAAATGAAAATTTATCGGATAACAGAGAGGAGACTGAATGGCAGAAGGTATTTCTTTGTGTGGACACATGTAGAATACAGAGAGATGTACAAACTGAAGATTTCTATTACCGATCTTAAGAAATTATTATAGACGTACAACTCTATATGGAAGAATATAACTGTATTATCTTTTCAGTACAATAATAAGAAATGAATACAAGCAAACAGTTATTGCTTCTACAATTTCAATTGACTATTCCTACAAATATTCTGCTATTTTAGTTGATATCAAACATGACAATGCTTTTTCAAATGTAAAACTATCGGATTCCAAACTTAACCTTTTCCTTATCTTTGTTTTTTAATTCTCAGTACATTAAAGTGTGATTTAAAACAAAATATTACAATAGATAAATTTATTAAGACATTCATGACAGTCTCCTATAGGCTTGTTTTTTGTTTGTTTTTTTAATGGTGATTAATGCCATTTTCAACACATTTCATGTTATATATGGCATATCCAGTTTTATTGGTAGAGGACAACCTCAGAATGAATCAGAGTAGAACCACCATCCTTCCGCAAGTAACTGGCAAAACTCTCACATAAGGTTTTTGGACCGAGCAGGACTTCAACCTACAAGGATATAACCTTAGTAATGACAGGTAAGTGATCTTTAGATGGCGCCTTAGACCACTCAGCCATGAAAGACACTAATTGGAATATATAAATGTTTCCATTAGATAAAATGCATAGCTATGTATCTATACCTCTGTCTCCTTTGCCAGGGATTCTTCTGTAAAGCTGTTAACTCTGGTTGGTGTTTGCGTTGTAAACTGTAACTTCTCCAACAATTCCAGCAAGGCAAAGTTTTTCTTTAGACCCCATATACCAGAGTCACCTGAGAGTACACAAATGTCATACAAATTGTCAATCCTAAGTTTTGGTTTCATGTAAAGAAATTATGCGTAAAATTTCATCAAACTATTTTAAAGGAACTACGAATTTATTGAGTGGAAACCTTTTTCTATTTCTAAAGTAGCAGTAACCTTGGCCTTGATCCAATTAAAATCAAAATCAAATCCAAGCGTCCTTTTGTAAGGAACTTATTAAAACATGTCATCATTAAAGAAAAGTATGATATTAAGCGAAAACCCTTTTCTTTTATATTTTTCAAGATTCCAAGGGAAACAACTTTGATGTTTCAAAACTAATGGGTCGTATGAATTTATGTGCATTTTTATACCTACAGATAGACATTCTGACCATGTCAGATCACAATCACTTGAAAATTAAAAATATTACAATATCTACCAGGTATATGGCAAAATTCAGCCTTTTTTCTATCAATTAAGAGCCATAACTCCAATTTAGCCAGTAAAAGAACTTGTCTGAGCAGTCATGGTCAATAATATAATCATCAAGTTCCAATGAAAACCAAAGGTGCTGCAGTGTATACAAAAAAAAAATCAGCATGTTTCAATCCATAAATTACCTCATCTCTGACCATTCTAAAAAACGTGTCAAGATTTTCATTAATAACAGTTTTACAAAAGTTGATCTAAATCTGATGAAAAGTAAAAGTGTTACATAATTAACAAGGCAAACATCTGCATTTTTCAACCATCAGGTCTTTGTCCATTATCGTCCATTATGGCTGATTCAAGACATCATCCAAGCTTTCATCACCAACAACATTCTGACCAAGATTGGTCCAATGAAAACATAAGGTATTTACAAATCAAAAATCATCATTTTTCATCATTCAAGGGTACAACTCTATCCCTTCTGGTCCGATTAAGTCATTTCAACAACTTGTCCATGTTTTCATTGACATAATCAATCTGACCATAATTGGTCAGGATCAGCTGACGGTGACTGAAGTTGCTTGTACAACTGTTTATGAGACCAAATTGGCGTTATTCATTTTCAAGAGATATAACCCTGTCCATTCTGCTCTGATATCACTGGTTAAAAAAATTGACCAAGCTTTCATCGATATAAACATCCTGACAAAGTTTGGTCAAGCTTGCATGAAAACTGAATGTGCTACTGTGTTTACAAGAAAAGTTAACAGAAGAACGACGGATGGAAGGACAGCCGACAGACAAACTACCATAAGCCCTTTTGGACTTAGAGCTAGTTAATGAGGTATTTTACCTATATCAGTAGGCTGTCTATCAAATGGGCACAAGATGACATGGCCATGTACTGTTAGTCTTGTGAGACAATGATGGCACACAGTATGCCCACAAATCAACAGTCGTGGAACTTTATCTCCTTGTAAATGGAATACTTCATCACACACTCGGCATTCCAAGATTGTCTCATTGCTCTGGAACAGAAAAGATTTCTATGCACAGCCCAATCGAACTACATGTCTAAGCAGGATGGGGTCTGGGTGTTTGCAACTCATGCCAGAGGTTCTGGGTTCCATCCTAGGCCTTATTGTACGGCTTCTTGAAAACAACACCCAGTGCTGATTCTAACCCGGAAATGGACAAATTAACCAATTTGTTGAATCTTCAGTGATGTTTGGGAAATTAACTGTCTGCACAGATAAATGTGTTAAGAAGTATATACAGTGTACATGAGCTAATCATTACTCAAATCATATTAAAATAAGCTTGTACTTGCTGAATGCATGTTTATTTTTCAAATGCAGTCACTTGAATATTCTTCATCTTTCAGAAGAATGGCGTTTATTTATTCAACATTTTCAACACAGGAAGGTTATATATGGCATATTCAGTTCCACCTCACTTCCATCCTTCTCCAAACAACCAACATAAAGTTTGTTTGACGAAGCTATAGGCATGAACCCATGTAACCTCAGCGGAGAGAAATAAGTGATCTTTGCACCTAAAACCTTAAAGAAAATTTATGCAATATATTGCCCACTTTTACACAACAGAATGCCACTTTTATGTTGATGCACTTTACAAGAAGAAGACGTTTTGTTTGGTGCGGTATGTGGCCTTATATTTTACAATCGGTGTACTTGTGTTGATCACGATATATAAAATGTATGGTGATATATATACATATACATATTTTAACAACATATCACAACAAATCATCTTACCATCAGAAGAATAACTTTTTCAAAATTACTAAATAAAAATATTAATTGCATATCAATGAAATATTGAACTTTGTTATAAATGTATACACTTTTTAACACCAATTTAACATGTCTAAAAACGACAACCAGTCAGTCGTATTATAAATAATCTTTACATTTTCTGTTTTCTGTGACAAAAATTGGGTCGCTATACTACTGTAACTGGAGTTTGAAGACAACAGAGAACTTGTTGACATTGCAGCCATGTTTACATTATGCAGATAGTATTCGAGCGTTCACCTGGGTAGCATGAATTGAGTGAATTTACTAGTTGGTATACCAAAATCAATAAAAAGTAAAACAATTCGTGTATTTTAAACTTTGCAAATTCACGTCAATCTTTTGTCTGTTGGTAATCTTATATGTCTTATTTTAAAAAATCGTATCATTAACACAAAGTTACTCGAGTATATAGCTAACAATAATTGAACTTACAAGCTTATGTGTACCCCGCTGTCCGGGTTAAAGCCGGTAACCATTAAAATCAATCATGTGACGTCCAAAATGGTGGTCTGACCTAAAAACGAAAGGTGATTGCGATTTTAAAATGTTTTGACAGATATACGGGATTAAAGATAACAATGTCACAGATAAAGGGAAACGAATTGAGTGAAGAGCACTCGCGAAAGGTTAGACATCATTCAGATGATGTGAGGTCGCTGGACTCGTGGAGTGAATTAACGCCAGAATATACGAGAAAAAATACATTTGAATTCGATGATAAAGGTAAAAGGAAAGTTAACAAAGACCTTGTATCGAATCACTCAATACTGAATTCCATTGAGGAACCACCAGAACCAAAAATAACAAGAATAAAACTTCATAAAGCGGTTACGTCCAGAGAAGATTTACCAAGGGAGAATGGTCGTGGATATCAATTTGTACGTGTTTTGGAAAATGAAATGGAGCATCTAAAAGATGATACTCACAAATTACACAAACAACACAAACAGAAAAACAAGTGTAAAGAAAATACAAATCTATCATCAGATGTATGTGAACAGTGTAATCATTCAAATTTATCTGAGTCAAATGAAAAAATGAGATTGAAAAGTAAAGATAGGCACCAGGCAGTGAATTCCTCCATTAACTTGTGCAGTTGTAACCACTGTGAGGATGTATGTTACAGAGATAGTGACAGTGATGATAAAACTGCTGATTTAAGGAATGGGAGATTAAAATCTAGTCATCATTCTGATTTAAAGCATTTAAAACCAAATCATAGTGGGTTCAATCCGCTAGGTGTAAGACAAAATATTCACCGAAGACTTGGGTCAAATTTTGGACATGATGGTGATCAAATTGATCAAAGTGATAAAATGAAAAACAAGCTTCTATCTGTATGGAATAATGTTAAATATGGTAAGTATTTAAAAAATGTATTATTTTCATGAATGCTTTGTCTCAAAGTTTATTTTGTATCATGATACAGGGCCCAGGGGCTGTAAAATGTCAAGTGTGTCAAGACATAAATTAACATTTTAGTAAAGCTAGTGTGGCAGATGATTGAGACTTAAATCACCACTCATGAAGTGGGTGGTGGTAACAGATTACTTTACTAGATAACGGTATGCTGAAAAAATTTGATTAATAACAGTGCATTTTTGACATAGTAAAAAAAAATGTCTTTAAAAATGTTTATACTTGCTATCATATAAATTCTAGTATCTTACTTTTCATAGTTGTTGTTTTAATAAACAGCAGTTTTACTTTTATTTTCACAACAACGACAGTGACTGAATTACGTTGATGTTTGACTCCACATGAAACTACTTCTGGAACCAAGGTTTTTCAATCAGATATTGTTTTGAATTCTTTCAACATGCATATTCTGAATCAGCCTTATATAAAGTAGTTCAGGTCGGGCCCAATTAGCTCGGTAGCGGTCTAACTATTATATGGCATTGTGTCTCAATATCATTGGTCTCTCACCACTGATTCAATTGGGAAAGTTATCAGTTACTTGCAGAGATCCAGGATCCCAGGAAACAGTGATACGGTTAACTGATCTCACTTTCTGTTGACCCTCGATGGCATAAAAATGATGCTAAATTTTCAATCAATCAGTCATAAAGTAGTTCACAGAACAAGACTTAAGATTTCATTGTTTACATCTTGGGGTCCTACATGGAAAAAAACTTGTTTAACCTTTACTTAGAGCTCTTGCCTAACAGAGGTTTGTCTTAATTATAAAATTAGTCATGTTAGCAGTTTTAAACAAACACTTGGAAAGAAGTAGACCATTAACCTGTTGAGCCAAAAATTTGAATTGAAAACAAATATTTTTACTAGAATATTTTTTTGAGGACATCATAATCTGATAAGCATCAATTGTATTTATAAATTATATTTTTGGATCAATCTATAAATATTATGCCCTGCCACATGACAAAGCCTGTTAAATGCTGAACATTTCCCTATCACCAGCCTTCTTATAAATCTGAAATATTTGTTTGGTTATCAATATTACTTCTTTCTTTTTAACAGCTTCATCAGTTGTCAATAGACTTTAATAGACGTCTTAGTCTGGCATGACTGTCAGTTTAGTTTATAGGTGTAAACCCACCATTGATTTTTGTTCTTTATTCTATAGTAAATAATTAAAGTTTGAAGGCTTGTCGTTCATAGAGAGACCGAAATGAAAAAAGTGAAACTTACATTTTACTGTTTGTCAACCTCTGCACTATCAAAATATGATGAGAAAAGATGGGGTCATATGATTGTCATGTAAGAATTTTTTTTTCTGCTCAGTGTGTACACTGTTGACAAAGTAAAAGTAGACTTCCGAAATCATGTATTTGTACCCCAATTTCCAAACATCAATTTGTTTTTCTAAACTCACAATTCAAAACATGACAATTCTGTCAAAATGTTCAAAATACATCAATAATGCCATTCAAATAAAAAATGAGCATTTAAATAAGGAAAATGCATTTTTTTTTCAGCTACCTTACAGTAACTCATTTATTCTCACCGTCATTGAGTGTGTTGTGGGTCGAGGAGGAACATCCCACCGCACACTTTACACTGCCAGCATATAAATATAGAAAAAAAACAATGACTTGCACGCAACACTCACATTCTTAAAAAAAATTATTACAATAGCTTGACATATTTGTCGATGAGAGAAGATAATGGATAAAAGAAAAAAATATATATACATGTGTCTGTGTGGGTTTTGAATATATTATATTTTTTTATTACTTTAAACTAAGTTATTTTATGGTATAATTTCTGACTAACTGGCCAAGTATCTGTACATCTTACAGAAAAATGATTAACTAACTGCTTGCATAATTGGTTGCCAATTTTTTTCAAAACATTGTAAGTTTTTGTTTTTTATTTCAAGGTGTTTATATGTTTTTAAAATGCAGTTTTAAAGAAGAAAAAAACAAGGTTTATTTATAACCACCATTATGCGACTACCCCACGGAAGCACTTCCTTTTTCCAATGGTGGTAATTTGCCCCTATCCATAATTAAATGTAGTATCCTAGCTACAAACAATTTCTACACTCATTGCTTTGACAATACAAGTTCTATTAGTTTTAACTTGTGTATTTTACTCTAGTTGTGAAACAAGTACTTACAACTTCTGTAAATCATGCTCGAAGTCTTCCCGGGTAAAACCAGTACTCAGCATATGTGGATAAAGTGTCTTGCTCAAAGACACCACACATATCCATGGTGGAGGATCAAACCCCACGATCCTGGGTCCAATACTTTACCACTATTGACTATGCAATCCACACAATTTTTATTCTGCACAAGTAAATTTTAAAAGGCAGACCAGTATAACCCATCATATTTGTATAGATCTACATTAAAAAAATCTGGCTAGACCATTTCCAAATATCATCTTTCCAAATATAATCTTTTCAGAAATAAAAATTTAAAATTATTGAAAAAATACAGCATATGGTTGTCTTCCTGTTTGAACAGAGAGTTGGTAATCAGCAGAAAGAGAACAAATAATGATTCATATTTAAAAATAAATGTACATCAACTTTATTATTAATACAACATGTTTATTTATAATTGATAAAAATGATAAATATTTAAAAACATATCATTTATAATATAATGGTACACAGTATTTTCCTGTTAGATTAAATAATTTATAAACATTTTAATGTAGACCTATCTATATTTACATTGTGCACATCATAAACAGATAATTGTTAAGTTGATATATATAACAATACTTACAATAGGCTTAGTCTTAAATGGGTTTTCCTCTTAATTAGATGTACATACAACTTTTACAAGTATTATATTGACACAGTCAACATTGACAGGACTTACAGTTTATTTTCTACACAAGTAAATACTTTTTTTTTTACTCATCGTGTACCTTTAGACCAATTGCAGATCTATGTCATCTGTTATTTAGATAAAATATTAAGATTTATTTTTAACTTAAAACATTATTGTTTCTTTTTTTTTTCAATAAGTTTGTCATACATAATTCATGCTTAACCCTTCATATATAAGTACATACCATTTTATGCAATCTGTATATATATATATTTGGATGCATACTATGAAATGTATTTTAAATTAATTCATTTTTGAAACATGTACTTCTATGTACTGCCTAGTAACTGTTGTAAACAATATAAAATTAAGGTTTTTGGCCTATAAATTTTATATATATAAAGCAAATTTTGAATTTCAGATTTAAACTCAACAAATCCTTGGGACAATGATTTTGGTGTGTTTATTTTTCAGATTTTTTTTTTGCCACCCTTTTAATAGTATGGAAAAAAACACATACGGAATGGCAGGTTTATGTTTATGTTCATTCAGTTTACTTGGGTCAGTCATTTCTTCTTGTTGTGTCAATATCAAATGTTGATATATTTATATAATTCATAGATTGATATAGAGAAAAGACGATAATTGCTCTAAAACTGATAACCATGAATACAAACTTCAAATATTCAGTCTAATATATATATATACATACAATTATAGGATTTTCCATGATCATTGATCTTTCTCTTTTACTGAGTTAATACATTTCATTAATTATGGTTTTACTGTTGATTGTTTGTTTGATTTTAATTTTGTCCTAGGCAATGGTTTAAGGCCATTATAAATTAATTGCTAGATTATCTTCCAAATTTTTCTTAAAAATGGGGAATGCGGGAGGATTTTATTTTTTATTTTCATTTTTATTTTTTTTTAATATTTTTTTAAATTTTTTTTTTATGAAAATAAAAAGGGTCGGGCAGCATGAAAATTAGGGTGCGGATGGGATGATAATCTAGCAATTAATCTATTATGGCCTAATGAAATATTCTTAAAATGTCTTGTACAATGTATTCAACTTTTGATTAATTTTGAAAGGTTCAGATCATTGACTGAAATGAATCATTTATTTGTTCTAAACATTGCAATATTTTAGGCTGGACATTGAAGTCAAAGGCAAGTTTTCAAGAGGATAGTCCAATTTTTCTTCTTGGACGCTGTTACCACAAAAGACCTGAAGGTAAAAAAAAAACATTTACTTAACTTTGCAATTTGATATACTACTTAGTACCTTATTTTTTTTACATTTTTCGCTGTCCTTCATTATCATTAAAGTATTTGAATTTACATACATGCCATTAAGGACAGCATTACAAAATTGAAATACGCATGTACAAATGTAATTATTGTTAAAAATAAAACAATCCCTTATTATTATGACATTTATTATTGTATTGATTGAGATGGCAGTATATATGTATTGAGCCCTCCCCCATTAATTAATCTATGGTAATTGAACATGAGATTTCATTTATCACAGTACTCAAGTAAATGGTACATTTACCATTTATTTTTGGATTTCCAAAATACTATAAATAGCAATATGGATATATCAATTTCCATGTCTTAAAGCTGCATCACCATATAACCTATAACTTTATGTTCAGTAAATGATGGAAAGTTAGTGAATCACAAAGAGGTAGGCCCCATTCAAAGATAATGGTTGATTTCGTCCTCGCTGTGTCTTTATTTATGAGGATTTTGTTAATACACAGGCTGGCATTTTCCGTTTTATGTGTCATATTTTAGCATAACCCAATACTGGCCAGTGAGTGCTGCAATTTAGTATTTGGTCAACAAAATTAAAGATTTTTACACAATAGAGACAAAAAACAATATAAGTTGTAAGAACAGAATATTTATATTAAATATATGAAGTTTCAAAGAAATGTGCAGTATTGTTTTACTGCCAAGATCGAAAAAAATATCAACGAAATAGGTAAAGCATTTTAGACAATGCCATTTTTTAATGATTAATTGACATCCTTAAATTTTATACATTCAGTCAAGTTTGAGATTAGCTTAAATTTCTACATGTGAGAGCCAAGTCATATAGACAATGCTGAGCAATATAACAAATGACTTACTGACTTTTATTCCCTATTGAAAATAATAAATAAAACATTAAATGGATGATGGTCACCCACAGGTTATTATTTACCTTCAAGTCATTTTTAGTGTGTAGCAAATTGTTATTTTTGTCCCAAATGTAGACAACAGTTAATTAGACAATTAAACAAATAATTATTTCCATGTTAGATGATGATCCGGAACCTGGCCAAGTTTTCCATACACCTCCGAGTATGGAATTGTTTAAACAAGATTTCCAAAGTCGTCTGTGGTTCACATACCGTCGAGACTTCCAAGCCTTGCCGCAGACCAGGATTACCACAGACTGCGGCTGGGGTTGTATGCTGAGAAGCAGTCAGATGATCTTGGCTCAGGCATTACTATGTCATTTCTTGGGAAGAGGTGATATTTTGTGATTTATTCGTTTACATTGAGTCAGCTTAAAGGGAGTATATCAGGGGGAAAAACACTTTTAATGTCTTAAAAAATAACCTAAATATTAAAATGGACTAAAATCATCTCATTATCATTAATAAATAAAATCCAAATAGTTTGGTATATCAAATCTACTAAAATTGACAAAACCGATATTTGAATTGGAGTGGTAAACTTGAAAAACAGACAGCACTTAAATACTGCTTGCTGACCTTCACATTGTCATTTGGACTCTTTCTAAGATGAAATAATTTTAATTACATGTAAACCTGTATAACGGGTCAAATTGAATCAAAATAAAATCATGTGACTCATTTATATGTCACAAAATATGTTGCAATTTTAAACGGGAAATCTATTTGAATCAAACCTAAATGTGTAGCCCAAGTTAGGAAATCTCTTTTCAATATATTATTTTGACATATTTAAATAGATATTCTTTTGACAATATAGGGTCAGTGAGTATATATAGACATGATATATTGGGAGAAAATGTTTTTAGCCAATTCTAAAATTTTGAAAAATCCCAATATGTTCTGTTTAATGCTATTGAATACATTAATACAGTGTTTGAAATGTTATAATTGTATACATAAAACTGAGTAGAAACATCATCTAATTAAAAGAGACATGTCAAATTTTATAATTAATTAACTTAGCTTGAATGTGAAGACTTTGTTTGAATATTTAGTGTCATTTTTATGCCATTGATGGCTAACAGATGATAAATTCACCTAACCACTCTTTCCTAGGATACTGGAAGGTTAACCAGTACTGGAGCACATTCGCAAATAACAGATAATTTTTTTCCTCTTGAATCAGCAGTGAAAGATGTATAACGATGAGATGGAATGTGGCCGGGCTCATATTTAAATTCACGGTGTTTGGATTGATAGCCTGCAGACAATGTCAAAATAGCCCACTCCATCACATCATCCTAAAGGATGATATACATAGAATTATTCTCAGAGCGTGAAGCCAAAAAGCTTCCTAAACCATTTAAATATCTTCAATATGACCTGGTTGGAGATCAAACTTCCAACCTCCTACATGAGAGGGAGAACATTAACGAAGGAGTCTTACTCCTGTTTACTTACTGATATTTTGAGTGGAAGGGAAGCTTTAATGCAAGAATTCAGTTGTACCCTTAAACCGGTCCATCACAGAGTCCTTGAAAGAGTACCATCTGTGAGCCACCCCCTACCACCACCACCACCACCTTAAGCTTCTCCAGTTTTAAAAGGGGTAGTGTTTTGTTTGTTACAATTGTTCTAAGTAGGCTTTATTATTGTTTTTTTTATGGAAGATAAATGGTATATTTAACCACCTAAAACTTGACACTTACAACTAAATTGATTAAAAATCCAGTGCTGGAACTGTCTTGCCCCCACTTTTCAAAGGTATATGTATATTAGGTTCCACCACCCACCTCAAACACTAAAAGTTGTAAAATATTGATTTACAATCCCACCATATATTAAAAGTATGAAGAAAACTTACGCATACCCTACCATTAAATCCTTATCTGTCTAAGGTAGCGTATATGTTAAAGTTTTATAATGTTTGTGAGCTTAAATATTTGCATATTTTTTTAATAAATTTTAAATCTCACGCTACATGTATATGTTATTCACATGTTGTCGATTAATATAGTTAAGTATAACTTTAAAATAAAAATAAACAATTAGCCCTTCGCATGCATTTCTGATTGCACAGTAAGCATTTTTATTTTTATTTTTCAAGATTGGAGGGTCCATAATCAAAACAAAGAGCAGGAAACATTCTACAGGCACACAATACAGTGGTTCGGTGATTCCATGAGTGACCAGTGCCCATTCTCCGTGCACAGATTGGCAGAAATTGGGAAAAACTTTGGAAAACAGCCTGGTGACTGGTATGGGCCCTCGTCAGTTGCATTTATTCTCAGGTACGTATATTTGATAATTTATGCAACCGGGTAACAGGGTTTCAGTTTTAAGCAGAATATAATGAACATGTGCACTTTATATTACTTTGATTAAGTATCAAGCTAGGATGTTTTTTTAAATGCTCTTGATTCTGTATCTTAAGTAGAACCAATACTGTGTGTTGTTTATGTGAGTTAACCTGGCCAAGCCTGGAATGAAACACACATCATCTGGTGTGAGCCGCTAACATTGTGTCCAATACACTGTTACCTCTCTTAAGTAGAATCGGTACTCTGTGTTGTTTATGTGAGTCCACCCGGCTAAGTCTGGAATGAAACACACATCGTCTGGTGTGAGCAGCTAACATTGTGTCCAATACACTGTTACCTCTCTTAAGTAGAATCGGTACTCTGTGTTGTTTATGTGAGTCCACCCGGCTAAGTCTGGAATGAAACACACATCGTCTGGTGTGAGCAGCTAACATTGTGTCCAATACACTGTTACCTCTCTTTAGTAGAACCGGTACTCTGTGTTGTTTATGTGAGTCCACCCGGCTAAGCCTGGAATGAAACACACATCGTCTGGTGTGAGCAGCTAACATTGTGTCCAATACACTGTTACCTCTCTTAAGTAAAACCGGTACTCTGTGTTGTTTATGTGAGTCCACCAGGCTAAGTCTGGAATGAAACACACATCGTCTGGTGTGAGCAGCTAACATTGTGTCCAATACACTGTTACCTCTCTTTAGTAGAACCGGTACTGTGTGTTGTTTATGTGAGTCCACCCGGCTAAGCCTGGAATGGAACACACATCGTCTGGTGTGAGCAGCTAACATTGTGTCCAATACACTGTTACCTCTCTTTAGTAGAACCAGTACTGTGTGTTGTTTATGTGAGTTTACTTGGCCAAACCTGGGATGAAACACACATCATCGGGTGTGAGCAGCTAACATTGTGTCCAATACACTGTTACCTCTCTTTAGTAGAACCAGTACTCTGTGTTGTTTATGTGAGTCCACCCAGCTAAGCCTGGAATGAAACACACATCGTCTGGTGTGAGCAGCTAACATTGTGTCCAATACACTGTTACCTCTCTTTAGTAGAACCAGTACTGTGTGTTGTTTATGTGAGTTTACTTGGCCAAACCTGGGATGAAACACACATCATCGGGTGTGAGCAGCTAACATTGTGTCCAATACACTGTTACCTCTCTTTAGTAGAACCAGTACTCTGTGTTGTTTATTTGAGTCCACCCGGCTAAGCCTGGAATGAAACACACATCGTCTGGTGTGAGCAGCTAACATTGTGTCCAATACACTGTTACCTCTCTTTAGTAAAACCAGTACTGTGTGTTGTTTATGTGAGTTTACTTGGCCAAACCTGGGATGAAACACACATCATCGTCTGGTGTGAGCAGCTGACAATGTGTCCAATACACTGTTACCTCTCTTTAGTAGAACCAGTACTGTGTGTTGTTAATGTGAGTTTACCTGGCCAAGCCTGGGATGAATCACACATCGTCTGGTGTGAGCAGCTGACAATGTGTCCAATACACTGTTACCTCTCTTTAGTAGAACTGGTACTGTGTATTGTTTATGTGAGTTTACCTGGCCAAGCCTGGGATGAAACACACATCGTCTGATGTGAGCAGCTAACATTGTGTCCAATACACTGTTACCTCTCTTTAGTAGAACCGGTACTGTGTATTGTTTATGTGAGTTTACCTGGCCAAGCCTGGGATGAAACGCACATCGTCTGGTGTGAGCAGCTGACAATGTGTCCAATACACTGTTACCTCTCTTAAAGCATGAAAGAAATATAGTTCTCTGAAATATAAACAGCAGAAACGGTATAAGTCAATAAGAAAGAATATTCCTTAAATAATGAATGAATAATGAATGAATGAATGAATTGGAGTTTTAATGAATACTGAATACTTTATCAATTATATAATGCCAACAATAATAATTATTCCAGGTTCACTCTGTATGTACAAAAACAGCATATTAACATACAGATGGACATAAAAACATATCAGTAACATACTAGGGCTACAGTGGCTTTATTGCCGCCATCACTGATTTGGCACCCAGGAACCTCATTGGGGTTCGTAATTTAATAATAATGAACATGACAAAAAAGCAATAAAATACACATGACATCATTCGGAGGGTTCCTACCCCACTGGGGAGAACGACGGTGATATCCAGAACCATGTAGGATATCTACACTAGAGTGACTTTAATGAATGCATCATTGTTCAAAACAAGTTGAGGAAAACCTGAGAACTTGTAGAGAAAATCCAACATTCAGGTTGAGTGACTAAAATACTTTTTTTCCATTGGCTGATACAAAACATCAAATTGCATAAAATGGTGTCCCCATTAAATCAAATTCTGTTGTTGGTGAGCTCAGACACCTACAACAATAATGTTGTATGGTTGAGAAAGACTTATATGCACATCCATGTAATTGAAATACATTTTGTCACAAATTGAGCATAATTATATTGGAATCATATTAACATTACATTACAGAGATGCCCTCAATAAGGCAGCATTGTCCCAGCCTATACTGAAGGATTTATGTGTCTATGTGGCACAGGATTGTACAGGTATGTTGGTATTTCACAATCAGGTAAACATTAACTAAACAGTTGTTCATGTTTGTTGTTATATTCCATTTTCTCACAAATGCATGATATCTCCTTGAGATATAGGAAATGCATCCTAAAAATCAATTTTTTTAGACTATTATGATATGTGTGTAAACATTCTTTTGACATGTTCATTTACACCACAATATACGTTTATGTCATGGTTTAATAGTTAATTGCAAATAAACATGTTAATTGCAGATAAACATGTTTAAAAAAACAATTTTGAATATTGATTTTATTATTATGATATCTTTACTTCAGTATACAAGCAAGACATCCTTGAGTTATGTACAGCACGGCCAAGGAATTTCACCAACTCAAGTGACAGTATGAAGGATGGCAAAAGTCTGGGGTCCACATCTATGCAGACTGCCAGTTCTCCAAATGACTCGGAGTGGAAGAGATCTGTTATTATATTTGTGCCAGTCCGGCTGGGTGGAGAGGAGTTCAATCCTATCTATTCAGCATGTATAAAAAATCTCATGGCTCAGGACCTATGTCTAGGAATAATTGGTGGCAAACCCAAACATTCTCTATATTTTGTGGGCTGGCAAGGTATGCAAACATTTTCTATATTTTGTGGGCTGGCAAGGTTTGAAAGCATTCTCTATATTTTGTGGGCTGGCAAGGTTTGAAAACATTCTCTATATTTTGTGGGCTGGCAAGGTATGCATACATTCTCTATATTTTGTTTGCTGGCAAGATATGCAGACATTCTCTTCATTTTGTTGGCTGGCAAGGTATGCAGTCATTCTCTATATTTTGTTGGCTGGCAAGGTATGCAAACATTTTCTATATTTTGTGGGCTAGCATGGTTTGAAAAAACTCTCTATATTTTGTGGGCTGGCAAGGTATGCAGACATTCTCTATATTTTGTTGGCTGGCAAGGTATGCAAACATTCTCTTTATTTTCTGAGCTGGCAAGGTATTCAAACATTCTGTATATTTTGTGGGCTGGCAAGGTATGCAAACATTCTCCATATTTTGTAGCTGGCAAGGTATTCAAATATTCTCTATATTTTGTGGGCTAGCAAGGTTTGAAAACATTCTCTATATTTTGTGGGCTGGCAGGGTATGCAGACATTCTCTATATTTTGTTTGCTGGCAAGGTATGCAAACATTTCTATACTTTGTTGGCTGACAATGTATGCAAACATTCTCTATATTTTGTTTGCTGGCAAGGTATGCAAACATTTTCTTTATTTTATGAGCTGGCAATGTATTCAAACATTCTGTTTATTTTGTTGGCTGGCAAGGTATGCAAACATTCTCCATATTTTGTAGCTGGCAAGGTATGCAAACATTCTCTATATTTTGTAAGCTGACAAGCTATGCAAACATTCTCCATATTTTGTTGGCTGGCAAAGTATGCAAACATTCTCTATATTTTGTCAGCTGACAATGTATGAAAACATTCTCTATATTTTGTTTGCTGGCAAGGTATGCAAACATTCTCTTTATTTTCTGAGCTGGCAAGGTATTCAAACATTCTGTTTATTTTGTGGACTGGCAAGGTATGCAAACATTCTCCATATTTTGTAGCTGGCAAGGTATGCAAACATTCTCTATATTTTGTAAGCTGACAAGCTGTGCAAACATTCTTCATATTTTGTTGGCTGGCAAAGTATGCAAACATTCTCTATATTTTGTGGGCTGACAATGTATGCAAACATTCTCCATATTTTGTGGGCTGACAAGGTATGCAAACATTCTCTATATTTTATTGGCTGGCAAGGTATGCAAGCATTCTCTATGTTTTGTGGGCTGGCAAGGTATATAAAAATTCTCCATGTTTTGTTGGCTGGCAATATAGGCAAACATTCTCTATTTTTTGTGGGCTGGCAAAGTATCCAAACATTCTTTATATTTTGTTGGCTGGCAAGGTATGCAAACTTTCTCTATATTTTGTGGACTAGCAAGCTATACAAACATTCTCTTTATTTTGTGGGCTGGCAAGGTATCCAAACATTCTCTATATTTTTTGGGCTGGCAAGGTTTGCAAACATTTTCTATATTTTGTGAGCTGGTAAGGTATACAAATATTCTTTATATTTTGTTGGATGGCAAGGTATGCCAATTTTAGACTTTCTCTATATTTTTAGTTGTATCTGTCAGTAAATTTCTTTAATATTATGAGTAAAATCTGGTGACAGAAATGAAGGATACATGTAGTTGTGACATTCATCTCTGAAAAATGTAATTATATACTGATATATATAAATTTTTAAAAATAAGTATGGAGTGAAATCTATTTTCCATTATTGACACATGGTTTTGGGTGACATGGATACATAAAATATTATAGAAATGAATTCCATTTCATGTTTCATATACTACAGGGTAAGATCATTATGCAACTAGTCTAATATTCAAACCCAGGTCCCATTTTAGCTCGCCGGGACGAAGTCCAAGGAGAGCTATTGTCATGACCCCAGCGTAGGCGGCGTCATCTGTAGACATTCAGGTTAAACTTTTGCGTTTAAGTTTCAGTTATCTATGCAACCACTCATTGGATGTCAATGAAACTTTGCATGTGTCTTAACCATCATCAATGGAACACACACAGATAAGAACCATAATTTTGGATTGCTATTTGGCACAGTTATGGCCCTTTTTGGACTGAGACACCCAGGTTAAACTTTGAGTTTAGTTGCGTTTAAGCTTAAGATATCTATGCAACCACTCATTGGATGTCAATGAACCTTCACATGTGTTACCATCATCAATGGAACACACACAGACAAGAACCATAACTCTGGGTTGCATTTTGGCACAGTTATGGCCCTTTTTGGACTGACACCAAGAGGCGAGCTTTGTTGTCTTCTGACAGCTCTTGTTATTGCTTACAGAGAGGTCGGTTTACAGACTGAAGTTTAAGTACAGACCAATGGCAGGATGAAAAAAATTCAGCAAGACCTAAGCTCTTCTCTGACACCCTTCACATATTTTTCTTCTTGCTGTGTAGGCCGACTTGCCTGTACTGTTGTCTATTACATAAAGTCAAACCTGAGCAAGCGATCACCTTAATAAAGCAGCCACTTGTCTTAAGCAGCCACATTTGCTATTTCCCATTTCTATTCTTTTAGAGTAAATTAACCAGTTTTAAGCAACAATCTGTCTTAAAAGGCCACTCTTGCTTTTTCCATTGACTGGCTGCTAAAGGCAGGTT